>JAJHSJ010000013.1:38583726-38767687 GCA_021015155.1 Magnolia officinalis
ACAAACCATGCCTTGGGGGAAACACACTTATACAAGCCATAAATGTCTCAAGTTAGGATGATGGAATTAAAGATTTGAACATAAATGAACCTACTTTAGACTTAGAGAAATTTTGAAACTGTAGAGACCCAAACTTAGGTCACCTTAGAAATTATCAGGATAGCCATTCGAATTTATCTGGAACCCCTTTGAATTAAGAAAAGTTGAGAACCTAGAAATTTAAAAACTTTAGGCCTCTTTGGAAATTTTAGGTTTAGTCATTTTAACTTAGAAATTAATCCTAAGTATCGTGTGAGAACATATACCCATTATGATGTACATTACATCAAACATAAGCACTCCCTAAATGTTGTTTTTTTAATTTTTTATTTTTTTAATTTTATTTTTAAAGCACACTAGAAATTGCAATTTAAATTTCCTAATACATCTCTTTAGTTAAGAACAATATTCTCCAAAAGTTCCAATAATTACAATATAACTAAATGTACAATTAGAGATTTTAGGTAAATTTTCATCCTTAGATCGAACTCTGGGATTATATTTAAGAATCTATATGAATTTGAAATTTTCAAACCCAAATCTTCATGTAGAAACTTTGAACTTGAAATTTTTAGGTAAAGTGGTAAGAAATCAAAATTGCACAATGAAAGCATGATGATCATTTAGCTCTATTTTTTCTTATATTTCGGGCACTTTCATTGCTAAAATAGAAAACTACATGATAATTCCCAAGAATGATCGGGACCACAGACTGATGGAATCATGTTTGCATCAAGGGTACGTGATTTGATCCAAATTTTAAATCCTAACAAATCTCAATGATTTCAATTCCCTGATTAAGCAGAAGATCTAGATTTACCAGGATTAGAAAATAATACCAGTGAATCCATTGTTCTGCACAGGCAGAGGATCAATGTAGCAGGCTCAAACCTAATACAACCATCTATTTGTGTTCGCCCGAATAGTGAAAATAGAAAAATTTCACTATACTATAAATAACGGGAAACTATCATTAAGAATAAAAGAAAAAAAACTAAGAGATATAATAATATTATTAGTTCTCTCCTAAGTGAACTTGTAATCCCAGCTAATACTATAGGATATTGTTAATTCATTAGGCATTAAAATAAATCCGTAAATATTTGAATAGTATTAGGCACATTTCTAACCTTTTGTGAGATCTATATACATTAGTTAATCTCTCAGAATGAAGATTCAAAAATTGTGACAAAAATTTAGATATAACTTCTTAGGAATCTAAGTCCTGATTACACATCTGAATAGATTCGAGATAAGGTGCACGATATAATGATTTTACTTGTAATAATAATAATCGAAATGTACGTTATCGAATCTCGAGGACGGAATTTTCTTTAAGGGGGGTAGATTGTAACAACCCCAATTTTGGATGAAAGTTGCATACATTTATACATACAAATATGCCTCACAGGGAAGGTAGTGAATGATTAGAAATACTGTAAAATAGATATCCTCGTTCCCAT
The DNA here is from genome assembly GCA_021015155.1 of Magnolia officinalis. NCBI lineage: Eukaryota > Viridiplantae > Streptophyta > Magnoliopsida > Magnoliales > Magnoliaceae > Magnolia > Magnolia officinalis. The sequence continues at coordinate 38,585,229 of JAJHSJ010000013.1, forward strand.
TCATGGTAGAAGTGTTGAATTTCAATGATGAAATTCCCCTTAAGAATGGTATATTGTAACGCCATGTACTTTTTAGTACTTAGGTGTTACCTTTTAAATCAAATCTAGCATTAACGCACATTAAAACACACATAACCTATAACTTATATAACACTTGATTCCCCAGAATTTGCCTTTGATTGACCCCTTACTTCTCAATGTTGGATTACATCATCAATGCCTATTCAACCCAAGATCCAAATCCAGCCATTGAAGCATGTGGTATTGCACCTAGACACCTTGAAATTTAGCTAATAAATTCAATCACGCATCAATATAACCATCAATAACAATTTTCATCCACCGATCAGATCATCCATTTGTTGATTTTTGAAATGGGCCATCACATTATCAGGGAAACCTATTTTAGGATTTTAATTTATTTGATGGATAAATCTAAACTGTCAATGATTAAATTCAAGATCTGGATCGTCAGATTCATCGTTCATCGGATTCACCATCTTCGGTAAGACAACTTGGGTACCTCATTAAATAGTATAGCCAACAAATTTTGAAAACAATGGTTTAAGTGTATCCATATTAACTTAAGAATGTTTAAAAACATTCATGATCAAATATGAGCATGATCTGACAGTCAAATCATTAAGTATCATTAGGTAGGACGTAAAAATCATTTAACGTGGCCCATCTAAACTATAGAAATGCCTTAGTCATGGTTGGGTATAATAGTCTGAGGTGTGGAATTAGAAGAGCGGAGAGGATTTGCCAAATACCTCATCATGGGCCCCACAATCACTATGGGTGTACATCAGCGACAGTACACCTGCAGCGCACCGAAATCGGAACCGAGTTAAACCGGGTTTGACCTGAGCCCGAAGGAGGAAATCTCCTTCTCCTTTCAAGTTTTCCCACTAGCGACAGATAGTTGTCCGTTGTTTTAATCAGTGGACCACCATCGTTGTCTCTTTGGATGATCCAAAGCGTCCATCATGCACGGGCATTAATTCCAACCAAACCAAATTTTTACCGCACGTTAAAAGGCATGTGTGTGCCTGTGATTTCTAGCACAAACACATTTCCAAAAATGGAAATCCTGCTCTTTTGTTGTCGATGCATTGGAGTCTCTCCCTCAATCCTGATTGTCCATCTGAGAAATCCTAACTCTCCTTTCTAGGGTTTCTCTAGGATTTTTCTCTTTCAACCACAAAATAGTGAGGTGGAAAGAATCTCACCTCCTCGTAAACTCTCGTGTGCTGGCACAATCTCAATTGTCCCCACAATAATCACTAGACATATCAAGGTTATCCATATGCCATAGGTTGTAAGATCATCCGCCCGTTGAGAATCTTGCATTGACAGTGGAGTTATCTTTCCCGTATGGCCACCAAACCCACCATCCGATCTTTGGTCATAAACGTTGATTAGAGACGATCATATTGTGTGGAAGGAGACCTAAAGTTCATCTATGGTGGTTGATTGGGCCCATGTAGTTACTAAGCCGCATTTTGGACTCCTTCGAGTAGAATCCTCGAATCTTCCTTAACCGTAATTGTAACTAATCCAGGGATTAGTTGGCATTAGAACCCTCTAGAAGAGGATAAGGGGAGTCTATTTTAGGAAAACCTTTAGGACATCCTTCGCCCGAAATAGAAAATGAGTAAAAGAGAAGGAAAAGAGTGTTGTTTGAGGTGCTGCTTTGAGTTGAGTCAACTCTGTTCGAGTTGCTGTGAGTTTGGGTTGCGTTTGTGCGCCTCTGAGTCCTTTTAAGAGAGGAAGATGAGTCAGAGAAGGGATATTAAGGAGAGAAAAAGGTCCAGTGAGAAAGACGGGGAATGCTAGCTTAATTACAAGCAGGATCGGTGGGCAGCCAGGTGAGTCAGGCTGAGTCTGCAAGTCTCGGGGCATGTTGGGCGAGTTTTGGTCAGTCCAACCAAGTCAAAATCCTCTCTAGTCAAGCAGTGAATGAGAGAGAAGCATACGGAAGGAAAAGGAAGGAAGTACAAATAAACTAGAAGAAAAGGAAGACCAGCAAGGTGCAGACGAGCTTGACTCCGTCTGAGTTGCAGTTCGCTGGCTCAACCCGTCTTCATCGAGTTGAGCTGAATTGTTTCAGATGAGTTTGGTCTGAGCCATCCACCTTGCTGGACGTGGGATTGAAAGAGAAAAGCTAGAAGAGAAAGAGAAGAGAGAGAAGAAGAGAAAGTGGGGCGAGTCACTGAGTCAACTCAATTTAAAACTAAGTCAGTCTCTTACTCACTGTCTGGTCAGGTCCAAACTCTACTGGAATTTCTCAGCAAAAGAAGAAAATAAAAAGAGAACGGAGAGAGAGGAATATGCAAGAGAGAGACGGAGAGGTAGAGGTAGTAGGAACAAGGAGAAAGAAGAGGGCACGAGTTGCTGACTCGACTTGCCCCAGCCACGGGATGGGGCTGATGTGTTTGCACCAAGTCCAAAGGGTGCTGGGCTTGCATGAGGAGGCGGGTGTAAGACCCGTAACCTAAACCGTACCATTCAGTCAGCTTCCGCGATCCTACCGGTCGAATTCCGGCAATCCTCGACCCATTTCCAACGTTGCGCGTGATCCTAAGCCGAGTCTTGCATATAAGAGTCGGCTCGACCCGAAACTTGTACCTTGGCGACCGCGTCGTCGCCGCGGTTCTAACGCCGCGACTCACTCACCGATCCGATACCTAGGTGGGAAGATGTCAGTCAGCGTTCGGTTCGAAGAAACGCCGCACGTTGCGAATCTCGAGGGAATCTCTACGAGATGTCCCATCAAATCATGTCAAGTACACACCATGCCATGTGAACATGCAACCCATCCCTCCTTTTCTAAAAGTCAATATTCTCTTTCCCCTCACCATACCACTTTTTACAACATTTCAAACTCTCCCATGCCACCCCATCTTCCTTACATCATCATCCCATCCATATCTCTCTCTCTCTTTCTCTCTCTCATTTCTAAATCTCCCAAGCAACCAAGGGGTTCCAACGTCCAAGCTTCCTCTCTCCCAAAACCACAAGTGTGGCCCACCCTCTCATCTCTCATCCTCACCATCAAAACTCAATCGCCACCGTTGAACGTTGAGCATAGGCGTATACAAGCCTTAAGGAGCAAGGAGGAGTGCAAGAGGTGGGTGATCCACCGTTATTTCTCAATTTTTTTTTGGGCCACATGTGGTGGGACCCGGTTGATGTATGAATGTAAGAAATGGAGGGCCCATAGTGGCGGGGTCCCTCCTCTATCTCACCGTGCATCTCTCTCTCTCTCTCCCTATCCTTCTCTCTCTTTTCTCTCCCTAGAATGAAGTGGGTCCCACTAAATCATGTTAAATCCACTCCATTCATCATTGGTGTGGCCCACTACATTTTTAAGGAGACATCCATCACCATTTTTGGGATGGTGGGAAGTCCACATGGTATATAATTTATTATATTTATTTTATACTAATATTATATTAATATATATAAATATGTGCATGGTGGGCCACGTGCATGTGGGACCCACCATGAGGTCTGTGTACGTGGGACCACCACGAGTTCTGTGTATAACGTCCAGCGTCTCTGGACGCTGGACGTGAAGGAACATACGTATAAAAAAAAAAAAAATTGCTTTTGGTGTGCGCTGCTTATGCAGGCCCCACCCTGATGTTTGAGGATGATCCACGCCGTCCATTATGTTCTTCAAATAATATTAGGCGTTGAGCCAAAGTTTCAAGGCGATCTGATCATCGGGTGGGCCATACCATCTGAAATCATGTAAAGACATGCCAGAACACATAAAAGTACTCGGTGGGACCCACTCGATGTTTGGATGCAGCTGAAACTTGTTCTGGACGGGTAGAACAGCGAGACACACTTAATGGATGGGCTGGATTGTGAATCACATTTCGGTGGGCCCATTTAAAAAAAAATAATAAAATAAAATAAAATAAAAAAAATTGCAGCGTTGCTGCTGCTGCAGCGCAGGCAGCGCCTGCGGCTGCTGGCGGCGGACCGAATAGGCTGGGCCTCACGGCCCAGCTGTGGACCCCACTGTGATGCATTTCGAGCATCTGCACCGTGCATTGGGTGGGCCTCCCCCCTGGACATGGGCCATCCAAAAATCAGCCGTATACGGAACTCAGGTGGGCCATACCATCTAAAGTCGTGTGGAGACATGCCTAAACATATAAAACCACTTGGTGGGGCCTACCTGAATTTTTGATAGCGGCTGAAACTTGATCTGGACCCTTATTCGGGTGGAACACACATAATGGGTGGGCTGGATCACCTCTCAGTGGGCCCTATTAAAAAAAATAATAATAAAAAATAAATAAATAAATAAATAAAAAAATAAACAGCAGCAGCAGCGTCTGCTGCTGCTACTGACAGCGAGCGGGCGCCTGCAGCAGACCCACGGCTCCTGCCGTGGGCCCCACCATGATGTATGCGTGCCATCCACGCCGTCCATCCATTTTGTCGGATTATTTCAAGGCACGAGCCCAAAAATGAGGTAAATCCCAATCTCAAGTAGACCACGTTACAGGAAATAGTGTTCATGGGGCTGGCCCCATGAACAGTTTGGACAGCAAATAAATATTACGGTGGGCCCCTCCTTGGCTGTGTGACCTTATGAACAGATTGGAGGCAAATAAGCATTTCAGTGGGCTCTGCCCAAGGCCCATGAGACCTCATGAATAGGTTGGATTGAAAATAAATATTATAGTGGGCCCTAGACTTATGTGACCTTATCAACAGATTGGATGGGGAAATAAACATTATGGCGGGCCTCACATGGAGCCCACTTTAGTGTATGGGCTAGTGTGTTTTGGCCCATTTGGCATGCATATAGGCCCATTGTTGAGGCCCACTTTAATATGTATAAGGCCTATGTGATTAGGCCCATTTGATACACATAAAACTTACGTGATTAAGCTCATTTTAATGCATTCTAAGGCCCATGGATGATGACTCATTGCAATGTACCTAAGGCCTCTTGGTGAGGCTCATTGGGATGTTCCACTTGATGAATATAAGACCCATGAGATACGGCCCATTTGATATATTTGAGGCCCAAGGAGGTGTACCTAAGGCACATTGCAATGTGTGATTTCACCATAATTTATTTAATGGTATTTAAGGCGAGCCGAGCCTTGGGGACAATGTTGGTTTGACGTCCACATTGTACGAGTAATGTGGTTCGATGTCCACATTATAACTCTCCCTAAGGCCACTGATAGGCCCACATCTGTTTCATGTAGGCCATATAGGCCCATCTTCATTGAGAGGATAGTTTATTGCTTTATAACATGTTTAGCACAGCCCATGATTCATAATCATACGCATCATATGTATGCTTGAGATGAGGAGTGTCTGATCATAGCATATGCCTTCGGGCAGACTGTTTACGGGCTCCCTGATAGGCGGAGTTGCCCTACATGAGTGCGTGCTTTACGCAGGATGGTTGCATGATTGGTAGAGTGGTTCATGCATTTGCATCTGTGTGATTGTGATATGCCCTAGCGACATCAGGGCCATAGCCTCCACAGATGTATCGTGGGTGGCTGGTTGGATACCGGAAAATCTTATTCCAAGCAATTGGGGCGCCATAGATGTCCCTGGGTGAGAGTCCCTGAACCCGATGGTACCAGAGGATGACTCTAACGTCGAGACCAAGTGGATATATGAGCGCACGAGGGCCGAATACCATGAGGTCGCGTCTCCCACTGTGTCGTGGTCGGTTGGAAAGGGGTGTGGCCTTACTCGCCCGAGAGCAGGGGGCATTACTAGGCTGAGTTTGACCAGCTCGGAAATGGGTTCGCTATCGACGTGCCGGATAGGTATTGGCTGACTATTGGCCAGGCGGATAGTGAGGTTTCTTACGCTCACTTGGACTGTGCTGCTTGGAGAGAGACAGTGCCATTTGGAGTGTACTGAACCCCGGTGATTATCCAGACTGAGAACTGTATTGACATAAGGATTTGGATGGGGATTGGCATGCTTGACTTACATATTGTTTCGCATGGCCTTGTTATGGCCGATAACATTCACATCTTGTACTGCATAGCCTTGGTACGGCTGGTTGCATTTACGTACTCATCAGCATGATTCCGCATCACTCTGACATTGCATTCTGAGCACGTTCGCACACACTTACACCACCCTCTAAGCTTTCTATAAGCTTATGCACGATTGATGCGTGCAGGTGACGCCAGGACGCAGCTGTAGTCTCGCCGCTGTTGGAGCGTGCCGCCGAGCTTTTGGAGTTTTGATATTACCACTATCTTGTATTTCCCTTTATACGCACTGTATTCAAAGTTTTTGTTCATAGTAGATTTTGTGATGGTGTTCTTGTGGTTATTGTTCGTGGGTTATGCTTGTGGTTATGCTCATTACGAATCAAATGGATTATTAGAAATCCTCCTTGTAGCATCCCAGGATCGGAACCTGGCGTATGGGCGTTGGGAGCCGAGAATGGGGTTCTACGGAGGCTGTCGGTGCCGGATTCGGCGATCGGGAATTTTGTGAGCCCGGTCTCCGAGTTCGGGGCGTGACAGCGGGGAAGAAGAAAGGAAAATGAGAAAAAGAGAAGGATAAAGAGAAAAGAAGAAGAGAGAAGCTAGGAAGAAGATGTGATGGTAAGTGAAGTTAACTCAACCGAGTTAACGTAGGTGAGTTTTTTTTCATTCTTTTCACAAATTAGAATCGTCATTAATTACTTTTATTATTAACATCATTATTATTTTATTTATTGTTAGTGGTTAGTATCGTTTTATTACTATCGACTAAGATTATAATTAATTTATATTAGATTCTTATACTAACTACTGGTATTATCATCATCATCGATTATAACATCTACTACTAATTTTCATCCGTTGCACAACTTAGATTTTAGAATTCCTAAAACGCCTAACCTTAAATCTAGGTTGGAGATTAAAACCCAAGGTTAAGATCTTAACCATGGATGGTGTGTGGAACTTAAATCTAACCTGTTTAAGTTGGATTCATGCATTAAAGCGTTTATGTTGTGATCATCTAATTTAATGGTGAGGATCACCCTTCAAGCTTTTCTACATCTTGATAGTTAGTTTAATTTGTTTCTTTCATCGATTGCCTAATATAATACTTAGTGAAAAATGATAATAAATGTTAGTTGTTATTTGAGTGATTCTTCATAATGATTAATAGTTAGATTTACATTTAAATGTCTGAACATGCGGTGGATCTCAAATATCCAACTTTATATGTGTGAATACTATTAATATTGTACGTTGCTTGTTTTTCCACTTGTGATTGCTTAATGGTGTTTTTAGAAGTCTACGTACTCGTGGCCATTCTATCTAATAGATTAAATGGAAATTCTTTGTTTTTGACTTACCATCTTGTGGATCATTTGTGCCTATGTGGCTTTTGGGGAAAATCCCTATCTATCGCACCCTTAAATTGAATATTTGTTCCTTGCAGCTTTTATAAAATAATTGCCTTATGTGGCTTTAATGGATTATTTTTATATAACGTTGCGATATCTAAGTTCTGCTTGTTGAACAATGACTGACCACTAGTTGAAGATGTCACCTTTAAAACGTCATATTTGTTAGATTCCCATGAGTTGAGGATGGTGATATGGATATGCCGTGTATTTGGCCTATGCTGAGTGAATAACCCTCATAATGACCTTTAAGATTTCATAAATTGACTGGTTGTAATTGGAATAATAATGGCTGAGCTAATCATACATTTCATAGCAAGCGAACTTTATCGGGTAGTCGATATAAGACGGGGGGTTTCCTTAGGTCACTATGGGTCGTACCATAAAGTACTTTATCAAGTGATCTCAAGTTTTAGTCGCGTGCATTTGATTATAATGGGTTGTCCTTTTCACATGGACTTTTCTGGATACCTACTTATCCTTAGGGCATACCCTAGTGTACTTTTTCAGGAGGCTAGATCACCTTGGGTGTCCTCATTGCATGCTCTTTTCCAGGTGACTAGTGCCCCTTGGACGTACCTTGATTACTTTTTCGAGTGGGTAGTTCTCCTTTGGCGGCCTTCTTGCCAGCTGGATGAGCATCCCCTGGGCTGTGAGCATGCGCATACATTCATGCATTTAAACAAGAATATCTTTGTGGAATTTATTCAATGTATGAATATATGAAAAACTTTGTCTTATTACTATTACGGTCCTTGTGAAATATACTTGATACACTATTCCTGATGACTATGTGTAATTATCATAGTGTTTTGATAAATCTTGGGGGTTATACTTCAGTGGGATCGCCATCGACGCTATCAAAACATATTCGGTGTGCAGGAGACATAGATGATGCGCATGTTGGTGCTCATGAGGAGCTAAATGATCTTGTGACTTTAGATTATAGCTTGCATTCGTGTTAAATTTGTATTTTCATGTAATTGTAAAGACTTAGGACATTGGTTTGTATAAGCCTTAGGGGAGCCACTCGAATATTTTTTTATGTATATTTGGGCTTCCTTTTATACTTGATTTGTTTCTATTCCGTTAAAATGCTAAATTTGATAAATAAAAGAAAAAGAATATATATATATATATATATATATATATATATATATATATATATATATATATATATATATATATATATATAAGGCTATGTTTAAAGGTTAACACTCGAGTTTTTAGAAAATGAGTAGTATGCTCAGGTTTCGAGAACCGGGGTGTTACAAGGTAGCAGGCTAAGTCCTTTGCCACAACATTATTCCGGTCTACCGTAAGCCATATCCTGAATGGATTTACTAACAACACATATTGATAAGGAACTATTGCGAGATTTTTTCCCTATTCTCATGCGATCTTGGTTAGTTAACCATCAAACATGTAGGTCAATTTACTGTGTAGTGTGGAAAATTGGCTGACAATGACTATTACAAGTTGCAATTATTTGATCATTCATTGGCGGCAGGGACCTTCACATAATATTACATAATACTCCAATTGGCTAATAATGTTACAGTTTACTCTGATTCATGTTATTGGTTTGAATTTTGAATAATTCATTAATATTTGTTTGAAGGATGAATTAACCACTCTATTATCCAGCTGGATAGGATAGGAATTTAATTCTAATTGAGTTATCTAATTGAATCAAGTGAATTAAACATTTAGAATGGCTATAAGTGGATCCTTATCTCTCTAGTGCTTATTCTATTAATTTTCCTTTAAAGTTATCTTAGTTTCAATCATTACTTCTTAAAATCCAATTCTATATTTAGTTTTAGTTTTAGTTCTAGTTATACTTCTAAAGTATTCTAGATGACGCATAGATATAAGTCCCCGTTGATTCAATCTCGGTCTCACCGAGTTAAAACTACATCGCGGACCTACACTTCGAGTTTCCATCCTTTTGGATAGATCAAGTTTTTGGTGCTATTGCCGGGAACTTCGGTTGTGTATTTCTAAAATACCTTAGGGTTAGAATTGGTGTATGATTAGGATTAGTTTTCTCTGCATTTCTAGATTAGGTCTATCGTAGAATTTTAGATACTAGCATTGTTTTTGTTTCATAGAATCTAACCTAAAACTAATAATTTGGAACTATCCTTCCAACCATCTTGCTTTAGTTTATTTAAGATTTCTTAATTTGTTTTAGAAGTCTTTTATTTATGTAGAAGTAGATTTAGGTTTAAAATTAGGTTTTTGAGTGGTTAATCCTCACGTGGGGTTCATGACGACACTCTTTGTTTCTTAAGTGAAGGAGGACTAGTTAAAGCAATGTCCATTCATCACCGTGTTAGAAAAACACTTGACATCTTCTAAATTTAACAAGAACATGTTTGAGAATCAACCTCGTCGTCATGCTGAAGAACAACAAGATGAGAACGATGTGTACAATGGTCCTCCAGCTTAAAAGCTACGAGATTATTTAGAACCAGCTAGGACAAGCACTCATTTATGCATGATTTTTTCACGTAATCAAGGAAACATAGATTTTAATCCAAGAATGATCCAATTACTTTCAAAATTTCATCGACTAGATTTCGAGAGTCCATATCTATATCTCAAGGAATTTGATGAGATTGTAGCTACCTTACACTTTAACAATGTATCAGATGACACCCTGAGACTAAAATTGTTCCCTTTTTTTTTTTATTGAAGGAGAAGGCCAAATCATAGCTTCACTCCTTAAGGTCGAGATTGATTAGGACATGGGTTGAGAAGACATAGGAGTTCCTTAAAAGGTTCTTTCTAGTTCATAAAACCAATACCCTTAAAAGGGCATAAACTAATTTTCACAAAAAGTGGAAGAAATCTTCTTCCAATGTTGGGAGAGGTTTAAGGATATTCTAAGTGTTTGCCCACATCATGGTTATGAAATTTAGCGGGTCATAAGCTTTTTCTATGATGGACTGACTTTACTCATGCATCAATTCGTAGAGATTATGTGTAATGCAGAATTCATGAATAAGGATCCTGATGACACGTGAGACTATTTTGCTATTCTAGCTGAAAACACGCAATCTTGGGATACTTTAGGCAATTCAACCCATCCCAAGTCGGCTTAGTCTAAGAAAAAGTGGAGAATTACATCTTAAGGGAAGAAGACAACATTAATGCAAGGGTGGCCAACCTCATAAGAAAGATCAAGGCCATAAAATTTAAGAAAGTGAAAATGGTCAAACCCGAGGAGACTCTTGAAACTATTTGCAGTATTTGCGCAAGTAACATACACTTGACGCATGAGTGTCCTATAATTCCTGCATTCCAAGAGTTGTTACATGAGTAATCTAATGCCATGAACAATTATCAAAGGCCTTTCAGTGCTTCAATCTCAAACACATATAATTCTAGTTGGTGGAACCACCCGAATCTCAGTTGGAGGAACAAACCAATGTCCAATACTGATAAAAATCCTCAAAGGTCCCTTCCTTCAATCCTCATTCCATTGTTAAGACAAAAAATGATCCAAGATTATCCAAACCGAAGGTAGAACAATCAAAAGCAATTCAATTAGAAAGCTATGTAGGCATTTCAGGATATTAAAACATCCTTAAGAATGTTTGAATTCTTCATTCAAAGATTGGAATCACAACTAGAAGTTAGGGAGAAGGGGACTCTTCTAGTCCAACCTCTACCTAACTCAAAACATGTAACACTCCGGTCCTCAAATCCATAGAATACTACTCGTCTTCCGAAAACTCGAGTGTTAACCTTTAAAGATAGCCCAAATTTCATGTGTGTGTGTGTGTGTGTGTGTGTGTGTGTATATATATGTTCTTTTCAAAGTTAGCAGTTTAGTGGAATAGAAACAATCAAGCATAAAAGGAAATCCAAATATACATATCCAATTATTCCAGTGGCTGCCCAAAGGCTTAAACAAACCAATGTTTCAAGGATAACAATTACACGAAGTAACGATTTAACAAATAAAATAGAATAAAATGTTATTAGACTTAAGTTGCGTGTACAGCCACACATCCCTAATATATGTACCCTACTCCCTAGCAATCCAAGCATGAGTATTACTTAAATCCCTACACAACCTGTACGGTTAAATATTCAAAGAATGAGTGGCCAGCTTAGTATAAGTTCCCCTCAAGATTACACATTGTCGCATTAGTTAAGTATAATTAGAACAAGTAGATATATCAGTTCACATCATACGAAATCTTTGAGAATTCTTGTTTAATTGTATGAATGCATGCACATGCTCATAGATTAAGGCTGCATATCCAGTTGTCAAAAAGGTCACAAAAGGAGAACTAGCTACTCGAAAAAGTACTCAAAGGTACACCCTAAGGAGAACTAGTCACCCGGAAAAGACCATACAATGAAGACACCCAAGGTGAACTAGCCTCCCAGAAAAGTACTCTATTGTACGCCCTAAGGAAGACTAGATACCTGAAAAAGGTTGCACACCATGAAATGCATGATTAGACCATCTGTTATTATTCCAATTTCAAACAGTCAATTTAAGAAAGCTCGAAGATTGCTATGGGGGGTTCGTCACCTAACATAGGCCGACAGATCGGTCACAGTGTCACATACCACCATCCACGGCTCATGAGACTCTTATAATAGGATGATTAATGGTAACTTCCTCAACTAGCGGCCAATTATAGTTCAACAAGTGGAACTTACCACCGCAAAGTTATATGAAAGTAATCCATCAAAGCCACGTAAGGAAAATATTCAATCAAAGCCATAAGGGTTAAATAGTCCATCCAAGGATGCAATATAAAGGGATTACTCCCAAAAGTCGCAAAGGCACAAATGATCCATAAGAGGGTAAGTCCACGATAAAATTCCATTTAATCCAATACACAAAATGGCCACTAGATCAGGGATCCATTGTAATCACAATTGATCGAGTTACATCTCAATATGGATATACATGTATAAGTAGAGTTTTTCACAAATTGATGTAGCAATTTAAACTCATAAGCAATCCATAAGTATGAGAAGATATTTAAGTGCAACATATAAGTATTCATACCAGATAAATGTTGAACATATGATTCAAGGATCAATTCTAATAAATAACACACATAATCATGAAAATAGAAATATCAGTTATCATTTAAAATCAAAAGGGAAACTATCGCTTAAACTAACATGAAAGCAAAAAATTAAAGGGGCAAGTTCATCACCTAATTCCGAAGCCTGATCAAATGTTGCTAGGAGGTTATCTTGCTTTGGGGATTTTCCTTGCTCTTGTGTAGTAGAAGTTGACTCAACTTAGCACCAAGCTATGTTGCACTGGATTCTCGGTAATTTCCTAATGTCGCTAAGCTAGAATGTACATGAACTCGGTGTGAGACCCGACCCAAGTTCGCATGTGTGTGTGTGAGTATTCATCTCGTTCATCATGGTCCCGCGGTCCTACCGATCGAATTCTGGTGACCTGCGACCATCGGATAGTATTTGCGGTCATCCTTAAGTCTAGTTACGTAGACCTGAATCGGATTGAGCCGAAATTTGTGTCATCTTGTTCGCATCGCCGTTGCGGTTCTGATGCCGCGTCTTGCGCATCCATCCGACGTGTAAATCATAACATGTAGGCAATTCAATTCTAGCCCTTGATAATGATCATGTGGCCCACCTAGTGAGGAGAGCACATTTTTTAAGGTGGCCCACTCCCTTTTTGGTGCAATTTTCAACAAATACTACACACACTACCTAGAGTTCCATCTCACACACCACCTACCCTTAAACACCACCCACATGCCTACTAACCTATTAAACTTACAACTTTGGTTGTAACTCCCTACTTACATTCATCTCCCCTCTCTAACTAAGGTAAGAAAGCAATGATTGCTTTGCTTAAAAAGATTTTCTCCTCTTTTTCCCTCATTTTCTACTCTCTCTCCCATTGCTAGAACCTCCAAAACATCCTACCTTGCTAAAAATTTCAGCCACATTTCTTCCATCTCCCTCCTCATCTAACCCTCCACTTCCTATCTTGACCCTTCATCCATGGTCCTTGAAGCCTAAGGATTTCAATGCATCAAGAACTTTGAAGATCCAAGCAATGTGGATAGTCTCCTTAGCTTCTTCTCTCATTCTTCTATTTTCTTTCTTTTCCTTGCATGCATGGAAGCATGTAGGACCCACCAATTCATGGTAGAGGTCCTACATGGTTCCTAGGATGAAGGCCATGGGCCTAGATCCTACTCATTTCCTTCCATGGTGGGTCATTCTTCATGGACCCACCATGATGTCTTCTCCTTTATTCTTGCATCTCATAGGCCACCTAGGCCTTTGCATGCATAAAGGGAGGGTGTTCCTACCCTCCAGTAAATTATCTTGATGCATAATAGCTTGTATGTAAGTGTATTCATAGTGGATGGTGTGGATTGTGGAGTGGGAGGTCCATTAGTGGCGGGACCTTCCACCAATGACCGATTTACTTCTTCCTTCTCCCTTTCTCTCTATTTTTCTCATATGTACTCTGATTATGTGTGGTCCACCAAGGAGAAGTCAGCAACATCTCAGACCCTTAACTAAATGGGAAGTCCAAGCCCACTTTGACTAGATGTCCAAGCCCACCATGCATGCATAGTTTGGTGGCCTCCAAAATGGTTTTTTCATGGAGGTCGGAGTGAGCTCCTGGGTCTGGAATTTTGTTAACCCATAAAGGTGGACCCCACATGTTGAATCAGGGCCATAAACCCTTTGATTAATTTATATGGGCTAAAATACGGACAACATATGTTGCTGTCCAGATTTCAGGCCCAGTTTGAGCATGACTTTTGAGCTAATGTTTGGATCTGTTTGCATGTCTTTTTCTCCCAAATTTCTTTGGGATTTTTCTAGAGTGTGGACCCCACTTTGATGTGGAATGGGGCCCACATCATTTCCCCCATGCTTGAGGCCTATGGGATGGGCCATTGCATGTTAGAAATGCTCATTTTCCATCTTGATTTGGGAGTAAGTGGGCCACTCCAGTGGACCCCACCTGCTGTTTATATGTGAGACCATCAAACCCACCAATTTTTCAATAATTTGGGCAAGTATAGGCCCACCCCATGTGGTGCCAAACATAGGACAACAGTATTTTCTGCACCAGCAGATTTTTTTTTTCTAATATTCATTGCTGATCATAATTTGTTTGAATTAAATAAAATACTTATACTACCCCAAAAATTCTAAAATTTTTCAGAGAGGTGTCCCACCCATGGTATGACCTACCTGCAAAATTTTAGGGCCAATGGACCCCATTTGGACATCCAAAAGGGTGTTCCAATATAGAGGGCTGTCAGAAATTTCTGTTGTGCAGTTCAGCAGCATAGTTCCATAAAAATAAAAATTTTAAAAATATTTTCTCAGAAGGTGGGCCATATTTCTAGGTCCCACCTTATTATATACTCGATGAGAGACCTTGGGTCCAAATTTTAGGAATTTTGGAGGCCCAGAACCCACCCATTTGGATGGCCCAAATTCAGGACAATTATTTCCAGCAACATTTCACCCTGGACAGATTGTAACTCCAGAATTTATTAAAATACTTTTGAGTATTCAAAAATCATGAAACTTTACAAGAATGTGGTACACCCATGGTGGAACCTAAATAAAAAATTTTGGGACCAATGGACACCTGTACACACCGTGGAAAGGGCCAGACTGGCCCACCACGTTGGGACGTCCAGGTCAGTCCGATTTCTTGGAGAAACTGTTTTCTAAAAATAAATTAAAATACTTTTAGCTATCCAAAAATCACAAACTTTTGTGGAGTTGTGGTCCACTTATGGAAGGACCATCCTTCAAAGTTTCAGGGCCATCAGGCTCTTGGACTAACTGTGGTGTGGCTTGCAAATTGGGTCAGTTTTGGGCCAAATACCCAGGCCCGTAGGACCACCCACCATGGGACGCCCCTACCTTGGGCTGTTGTTGGGCTTGTATTCTAGTAGCATGACCCACTTCTAATGTGTATTGTGTATTCTCCTCTCATCTGGTGGGACCCACAATGATGTGTGAGGGTCATTAGAAAATAAATACTATAAATTAATTTATTTGCTAGACTCCAACAAACCCAGAAAGCAGGTGGGCTGGAAATTCAGCAATGGGCCCAATGTTGCTGCCCCATAAATGTCCGTTTTGGGGCAGCATGACCCACTATATTTGAGGAGGATTTAAGTCAGTATCTTAACATTTTAATTTTATTTTTGGGCTTAATTAGTGCATGATTAAAGGCCCATTCCAATTGAATTCTTTTTGGGCTAGTCTTCTAGTTAATTAATGGGCCTTATAGCCTTAGTTCGGCTGGAATTTTTAATAGGCCCGTTGGACCCTTGGATCCTATATTTACCGTATCATTGTGATGGGTCTTATGGACCAAATACTTAAGTAGTTGGGCCCTTGTTTTCCCACTATAATAAATCCATACTTAGGCCGAAATGTGAAGCCCAACTTACTTGTGTTAAATATAAGGATTTCCCATATGTTGGGATAATGGGCTGCCCGTTAGGCCCACCACAATGAGTGAACATATGACCCTTATGGTTAGGCCCTAACCTTGTTTAAGGGCCTATCAGGTTGCTTATGTATTGGGCTTAGTGTATGGCCCACTAGGCCATGGATTGATTGGGCCTTGAACTTTTCCTTACATACGTAGCAGGCTACCCTTTTAGGACCCAGTTGAGGTTGGATGTCCTCCTGGATGATCCTAAGGTAGGCCCATGGGTTTCTCTATGGATGGTTAAAGGTCCACCATAGATGATAGGCCATTTGTTTAAGGCTCAATGTGTATATATGTGGAACCTACCTTAACACATGTTTGGTCCAAGCCATCCAAGCCTTGGATCACCCGATTGTGGATGCACACTCTATCTTGGGTTGCTGCTAGACTCATAATCCGGTAGCAGGCCCACTTGATCTTTTCATGATATATACACACTCTCCATCTGGTGGGATCCCCCGGTGAGTATAGTTGGCCTTTATGAGATTATTTCCACATAGTTAACTAATTTTTAGACCTTGGCAGGTTCAGGAAGTCAAACGGGCCAAAAGGTTATCAAAGGACCTTAAATGAACAATTTTATGGTTAAAACTTTATTTGGCTGTGGGACCCACCATATTGTGAACTTGTGTACGTGTTGCATGCTTGTGTTTTCTTATAATCTTTGGGCTTAATCAGTGCATTCTTTTGGGTCACCTTTAGTGATCACATGAGGACCCCGTCTTCGATCAGATTTTTGGGGCATCCCATGGGTCCAAAGTAGGTTGGGACATCTCAGCTTGGCCCAGTCATATATTGGGCCGACTTCCACCATTTTAATGGACTTGTGGGCTGAGATAAGGATAGTATTGGGCCCTTAGTTGCCCACTTAAATTGCTAGTTATTGGGCTGATGTAGTGGGGCCCATTTCATCCAAACTAAAACTTATTTTTGGGACGTATATTGTGTACGCGGACTGCCCACCAAGTCCAACTTAATGCATGGATTCTATGGCCATTGGGAATTGAGCCTTAGGCCTTAAATTTCCTCTTGGGGGCCCATGTTGTTAATATGCCATTTTGGGGAATGCTGATTAAATGTCCCCATTATGGTCCCCTTTAGGACCGGTTGTATTTAAGAGTGATTGGATACTCATCTTAAACTCTTGCTAGGCTCATTTCTACATTACTAAGACCCGTACCTTGTATACTTAGTCTCATGGGCTAACCTAGGTAAATGGGCCCCCACTAGAAGTTGGATTTGCTTAAGGATATTGTCTAAGTACCTAGTCTAAAATTGTGGTGAAGACCACTTTAGTTGAAGTCGGGATATGCCAATATGTCCTAGAGGGGGTGAATAGGATTTTTAAAAGTTTTTATGGTTTATTTAAAATCATATTACACTAATCCTAACAATAGGCACATATTAGAATTACTCAAAAATAACTCTACTGGCTTTCAAGCCCGGAAGAGAATCCAATCACAAACTATTTGAGAAGTAAACAATATGCAAACTAGTTTATGATGAATATGACTGTGTGAGGTGTGATCTCAGATATTCAGATATGGAAATATTAAAGTAAATCAACAATCAGAATAATAGCAATCTCAAACACAGTCATTTTTATAGTGGTTCGACGATCAATCTACTCCACTCCCGGCAGACGCACTCAACCCTTGAGTGTGCAGGATTTCACTAAGGAGGTTTCACAATGGTTCACCTCAAACCTAAGGTTTTAAATCAGGTTTACCTTCAACCTTTACAACCTACACTGAGGTTGACTGTTTATGCTCTCACGAGTAAGGGTCAACACAACGCACCCACTTTTAGGCACACTGGCCAAGGATCTTCCATAAGACCCTTCCGGAGGTTTCTACACGGTTCACCTCAAACCCGAGGTTTCACAGCGGTTGACCTCAAACCTAAGGTTTTACTGGTTCACCTTCAACTAGAGGTTTATGCTCTCCACAGAGCAAGGGTCCACACAACACACCCACCACGTACACTCCCGCCGGAGGCCTCCTATGAGGGCTTCAAGGGGTGAGAACCACTTAAGACCCAATCCTAAAAAGGAATGATCACAAGTGTCCTTTAAACTCTAGATACTTATGGATAAGCTGATGAGTCCCATTAAGCACATTGACGAAGATCTCCTCCTTTGTTGATGAAGACTCTTCAATCTCCTTGATCCGCAACACAAAAGATATACCAATGCATGGCGACAGGTTGGGTTAAGGTTATGATGAAATCCTACTCTCAAAAGATTTTCCTATAAGGAAGATAGAGCGATTTCAATCATTTAAGCATTCAAGGCATCCCAGCTTAATGATTTGCCATTAAGATGGTAGCTGGAGGATCCTTGAATGCGGAAGTTCATTCCCCAATCCACTCTATTGAATATCAATGGTGAGGGTGGATTGGAGGATGAACTTCCCTGAGAGAAAGGGCTTTGGGTATAAGATCTAAAGTTAAACACTCAAAAGCTCTCTCTTCTTTCTCTCACAGTAACAATAGACAAGTCCTCTATATATAGGCAAAAGGTTCCAATGGATATAAAACAGTCACATTTATGACAGAGTTCGATATCATCGAGCAGGTTCGATATCATCGAGCGTATACACTCGATGGCATCGATGGTTCGCTCGATGACTCGAACTCAATATCATATGTTTTTGAAACCTTTTGCCAGATGGTCGATGAATCGAAACAATTGTCGATGTCATCGAATTTTAAACTCCGATTCCATCGACGATAGGTTCGATCCATCGACACTTGAAAAATGAGAGAGACTTGACTAGAGATATTTCAGGTTTTTATGAATGATCGGGAACCATCGAGATCATCGGAATTTGAATGTCGATGACATCGATATCAGAGTCGAGGCATCGATAAATCTAGCGGAATTTTTATAAAACTTGTTAGGCAGTTTATGTCCTTGTTCGATGCAAATGACCTGGTACCGATATCATCGATATTTGAATATCGATTCTATCGAAGGGCCCCCGATCATAGCTGAATCACCCGAAAATATTTTGTTGGAGAACTTGGTGCCCAAGATCGATATCATCGAAGGCCTACTGAGATCATCGAGGTTTGAATTTCGATTATATCGAGGAGGCATTGGTATATCAATGCTTATATGATATTCTTTAAGAAAAACAGGGGTGCCGAAAATCTGCCTGTCGATAATATCGAGTCGATTTCGATAGACTCGAGATTCAAATATCGATGATATCGATAGGTGTATCGATACATTGATAATTCGTCTAGATATGTTATGAGGTTGCTGGACATATTTGGTCCTCTTTCTAATAGTATCGATGAAGCATCGAGGACTCGACAGCGCAGGTCGATCATATCGAGATGTGTATCGATAAAATCGACAAGGCAAGAAAACTTAGAGAATTTTCCTATTTTGAAAACATTTTCTTACCTTAAACCCTAAGATGTTCTAGTTTATTTTTAAGGGTTTTAGCTTACTTGGTGATTTGAGACAAGGGATGTGAGGCTCAGATTTACCTGTGGTGAGCTTGCATACATCCGGTTGAGGCAGACGCTTGAATTGATCTTCCTATTAGGCTCTGTAGTCTAACTGACTCAACACTCACGCTAATTGACAAACTAGGGTACTTTCAATATCCCCCTTTGTCAATTACGTGACAAAATCCCAAAACACCCTAGAACATTCTAGACAAACACATCCTAAATTGTGTGTACATGCTTTTTACACAATTTTACAATTTCTATCCCATGTACACAACCAGTAGTTGTTTTCTACAAACTCCCCCTCACTTGATGCAGCTGCTCCCCCTAACACCTGCAGCAACATCCAAGCAAATATACGATTTTCATTCAGGGTGTTTGAAGTGTTCTCCCCCCTTTTGTCAGTCATTGACAAAGATATATCAGATGATATTGACTGAAGCTTGAAGTATTTGGGAGAACCATCCAGTCAGAAGCATACAGTTTTAATTCATTGATGTATAATGAGTAAGTCAGTTTAAGCAAACATCAATTTCAGAATCTATGGATGCATTTTAGACAAAATAGAGCAGTGATGTAGTAGTTACAATATTCATTAAAGACATCACATGCATTCCGAGATAAGCTAAGGGATTGTAAATCATAATCATGGCTGTAAAAATCTAAATTATACTCTGTCATAAAAAAAAAAAAAATCAAATATCCAAACATATACTGCCACAGACAGCAGTAGACTTAAAAGTTTATCCCATCGAACCAACCCAAAAGTTTATCCCATCGAACCAACCCAAAAATATATATATATATATATCTTCAGTCCAATCATGGACATATACAATTTCCCAAAAAAAAAAAAAAAAAAAAAACATCAGATTCTCCAGATTAGTTAGTTATCACATACACTCATAAAGGCATAAAACATTCAAAAAGATACTAATGTTCGTACGTAGAGATAAGAGTGGGGTGTAGGTGATAGTAAGCAGTGATCATCATCATGGAGCGGAGTGGGATGGTGTCGTGTCGTCCTAGCGGCAAGTTATCACATCCACCAACTGTTGGACGGTTTGCTGCACACTTAACATCATCCGTTCCAGGACAGTAAATCTCTCATTCATTGACTCCCTGAGCTGAGAGACATCATGCTGAATGGCGCCAAGCTTGTTTGGATGGAGCTTAAACCTCTTTGCATGCCCAGGTGTTGATGTTGATGGAGCATGTTGAGGTCCACAAGCATCTTCTCTGGTCACCTCGGTCCCTCCCATAGGATCGTCACCAGCCCTACCTTCTTCCTCAGCTTGGATTCCTTCCTCTAGGGGCTCCTCAGGGTATTTGTGAAACCTCAGATCCATCCTTCGGATGTTGCTTTTATTGAAGGTTTTGAGAGGAAGTTCAGGATCATTTGTAGTTGTGAACCCTATGGCATTACAGATTGTATTGATGATCCAGGGATATGGTAGGAGAATGTCCCTAGCCCTATGAAAAGTGTACACCAACTGATACACAATCAGGGTAGGCAGACAAATCTTGACCCCAGCGGCGATTGAATAGATTATCATAGTCATGAATTCAGTGAGGTCAGCTCTGTTGGAGCCTCTAAAGTAAATATTCGAAGCAAGAATACCATGCAGGACTCGATAACGTGGTTCCATGAACTTGACTTTCAGAGCATTCCCTTGATGCCACTGGACATCACGATTGTGACAGAGGAATTTAATGACCTCGGACCGCACTTCAGAACTTTTCATGTCCATATCAGGGATTCCTACAGGAGATAAAATAAGATTAAATATTCTTACAACAGACCCTAGAGTGATCAGCACATCATCACCATCTACAGTTACGGAGATGGATGGAGGATCAGATGTCGGAGAATGGCAGGCAACAAAGAAATGGTAAGTTCGTTCAAGCTGATATGATCCTCCAAAGTCTAGAACTAGTAACCAATCTATGGTCGCAAATAGAGGTTCCAGATTATATGGAATCAAGCAGCTTCTGTCGACTTTCCTTTCAGGAATGACTTTCCTCCCAGCAAATTTTGCCAAGACGGGATTGACTTGCACTGGTGGAGGTGTCTGCTCTTCCGACTGGGACCCATCATGTCTTGAGCGTTGCTTTGTGGGGATCCCACGTTCGGGAACACTTGCTTTAGCCTTAGAGGCAAACACCTTTTGTTGGGAGCTTTTCGAAGACTCCCCCTATCCGGATGCTTTCCCTTTGTCTTTTCCCATGGGGACAAAAGGAGTTTTGAAAATTTGGGGAAAGGGAACAAAATTCTTCTTTTAATGAACGAAAAATACCCGACCAAAGGTGAGATAAACTCTAAAATCGAGTGAATGGAAGGATGTACCCATTTTTTAGAAGTTTTTGGGACCTACCACTGGCCTTTTGGCCGTCGATTCGAGCAAAAACAAATACAGATGGTTTTTTCCAGAAAAATAAGATTTTTCCGCTCGACCGCCTTTTATCGAGCGCCAGACTTCGATTTGATCGAACACTCTTTCGATTTTATCGACAATCCTCATTTAATGTTATCGATAATAGTTTAGATAATATTTTCGATCAAGTGACTTTCCACATTCTGAAGAGACGTCGATAATATCGACTCTTTATCGATTTGATCGAGAATGCTCATGACAAATTGGCAGACATATCAGACGTGAATGTTTTTCAATTTTCAGCCTTCAGATGACTCTTTAAGTATACTTTTAGTGTTTCTATGAATCAGTAGTATACTCAACAAAATTATGTACAATTTTCGTACACATCAATATTATAAACATTTGAATGTTTATATACAAAAGATGGAGGTAAAGAACCTCAGATGTATCATGTTAAGCTCAGCAAAAGAATTCTCATTTTAACGCATGTTCAGATCTTTGATGCACGATCTGAACTAATTCTTCCTTATCCATTTCACTTTGTTAACCGATTTGGGTGGTGGTGCAAGGGCATTACTTCTATTCATATCCTTAAGAGGACTCTTGAAGTTCTGTATTTCTCTGGTTAAAAATTTGTTATGACCAGAGTTAGGTTGAGTCCTCCTAGGTGTTATGCATTCAAACTTATAATGACCTGAATCACCACACAAATGACATACTGGAGTTGTTCTGGTTTTGCTTCCAGAAGCAATAGATTTTTCAGTTCTAGGTGCTGAATTTCCAGCCTTTGGCTTAAATTTTTCATATCCTAGGCCGCTTTTGTCCTTTCGAGGTCTTCCCATTCCTAACTGTTTTTCTAACTTTTCGCCACTTTGGGAAAACTTGTAGTTTATCTTGGCCATCTTTTTGGATTCTTCTAGATCAAATAGGATTGTATGATTTTGATTTTGAAGAAGCACAATTTTATCTTTTAAGATCTCGACCTGTTTGTTCAATTCCTCAGACTCGTTTTCGAGAAAGATATTAATTCGTTCAAGCCTATCAATATCCGTATGATATTGTTGCAGATCATTCATTAATTGTGTGTTGATTTTCAATGTTTTATCTAAATCTTTTTGCAGCAACTTACTTTTGTTTTCCGCTATTCCAAGTCTTTTAAGGTGTAAGTGCTATGGTCTCATGCTCCTTTGGTTGTCAAATCTTGATGTGTCAAAACATCTATCCGTGTCTTGTGTTTGTATGGTGATTTATATGAGTTCAAGACACTGCATCAACACTTCATGACATTGGATGTCTTCAAGAAAAACAAAGTGTACTTAATCATCTTATCAATGTTCAAAGCTACAATGTTGAAGTTCAAGTCTCAAGAAACAACTTCAAGAGTCAAGAAATGACTTCAAGACTCAAGAGCAACGCATGAAGTAGTTTGATTTCAAGCTAATGAAGATCTCAAGATTAAAGCTACAACAAGTTCAAGATCTCAAGCTTGGTAAGTTTCAAATGTCTACATTCGTTGAATAGTTGAAGTTCAAAGTCCATACGACATGTTTCAGGTTTGAATGACCATTAGGTTGACCTTAGAGTAGGTCATTTCGGATACATAACTCAACTATATCTTTAATAGGTTTTTGGTCTGTTTTAAGACCAGTCCTAGCCCCTATTCGACCAGTCCTGGCATTGACTCGACCAGTCCAAGAAATTCCACGACCAGTCCTAAGTTGTTGAGAATTTTCAGAATTTTCAGAATTTTCACCCACGACCAGTCCTGGTGGTCCTTCGACCGGTCGTAAGAGTGACTTCGACTCAATCTCGACCAGTCGTAAGTCTACGACTTAAAGTCCAGCAAACAATTTTATGGTCCTACGACCAGTCATAGAGAGCTACGACCAGTCGTAGGTGACCCACGACCGGTCGTAGGTTCCCTAAGACCAGTCGTGGAACGACTTTCAAAAATCGCGCTCTTTATTTCAAATATCCGTTAGAGCTATGACCAGTCGAAGGTTCCTAAGACCAGTCGTAGATGCGATTTCTGCTTCTATAAATTAAACACGAATTTCAGAGTTTTTCATTTAAATTGATAATATTTTCAAGGCTCCACTCTGAGATAAGTTTGTGTTTGTTTTTAAGCTATTTTGTGCATAATTGCTTTCTCTTTTTGCTAGCTTATTTAATTTGATTTTGTTTCTATATTCCAATCTTATTTGAAAAGAGGAATTACCTTATTCCTTCTTCTTGGAATCAAAATTAAAAATAGCTATGACCAACTGGTTAAAATCTAAAATCTATTAGAACTTAGAACCATATTAAAGTGACTATTGGAAATTGAACTTTGACATTCAATCATCTACTCCGATTGGTTCTACCGGGCTGCTACGAAAAGGAGAAATCCAGGTATTTTACAATTCTGTAAAATTTCATTTCTTTTAGTTTTGTTTGAGGTTAAGCCAAAAAAATCTCATTGTATTGGTTATCTGAGGAGAGCCAAAAAACTCAAAAAAGAGGGGTTTTTGAATTGTGTAAGCCCAAGTGAAAAAGACACAATTGTAAAGGTTTTGGGTGAACCTGTGAAAACCTATTTGATAGTGAACGCTAATATCCCCTCTGTGTGGCTGTTGAAAGACAGTTGGTGTACACATAGGCGAACCACTATAACTTTTTGTCTTATGGATTGAATGCTTGCTTAATTTTCATATCTTTTATCATTCAATTGTGTGTAATGTACATGTGGATGTGAATGTTGTAACATTTTACATTTTAAGCAAGTGTGGGGATTGTTGTAATAAATTAGATCTATATTTCTGTATTTAATTTCAATTCTTTGTTATTCATTTATTTCTATTAAAATTGAGTTCTTGATCCAAAAGACGTTCTAGAAATAAGGTTGTCCTACCATAAGCCCTTGTTTATTATGGTGTAAGGTTGTCCTTAGAACTGAATTTGTATCAATCTCTCAATACTTATTTATTAAGGTGATTTGATTTCAGCATTGTGAATTGATTTATAATTGTAAGGCTATTGGTTTATTTTATTCCGCTGATTTTATTTTAATTTGGCATAGTCCTATTCACCCCCCTCCCCCCCCCCCCTCTAGGACATATAGCTTGGCCTTTTCAAGTGGTATCAGAGCCTAATAGCTCGTTCTTATTGCTTTTTATTTGGATTTATTTCCTGAGCTAACGATCTAAGCTATATAAAAAGATGTCAAATTTTGATAGCCTTTCAGTCACTAGGCCTCCACCATTTGATGGCTCCAACTATGCCTATTGGAAAGCCAGAATGAGGATCTTCCTCAAATCAATGGATGAGAGTGTGTGGTGAGCCACAGTGACCGAATGGAATCCTCCTACCATTGAAGTAACTGAATCCGACGGTTCAAAAACTGTCTGTACTTGCTTATTATTTATGAACCACCCTTCAGAAAAGTGAGTATAGTGCTAATGCTAAAGCACTAAATGCAATCACTTGCGCACTATCACCGGATGAGTTCAAAAGAATTATATCCTGTGATACTGTAAAGCAAGCCTGTGATATACTAGAAATGACACACAAGGGTACATCAATTGTCAAAAAGTCTAAAGTCCAACTCCACACAACCAAATTTGAAGAAATTCATATGGAGGAAAATGAATTGTTTATGGACTTTTACACTAGACTAAATGACATTGTAAACTCAATGTGGAGTCTTGGCGATAAAATTTTGGAAAGTAAAGTGTGTGCAAAGATACTACGCTCACTTCCTGAACGGTTCAATTCTAAAGTAACCGCAATTCAGGAACTTCATGATACGGATAATATGAGGGTAGAAGAACTAGTTGGTTCTTTACAAACCTATGAATTAAATTTTAAAGCTCCTAAAGGTAAATCTATAGCTTTGAAATCATCTAAAGGTATTTCTCAAGAAAACTCAGATTTAGAAAATTCTGAAGATGATATGGCTCTTTTGGCGAAAAAGTTTTATAAAATTTTCAAAAAGTAAGAAAAGGGTCAACTTTCAAAAGGCAAATGAAAAGAAACGATCTAAACCTAAGTCCAAAACTTGGAAGTCTTTAAAAGATAGTCAATGTTACAACTGCCAAGAATATGGGCATTTAGCAAACAAATGTCCTAAAAAGGACAGACCAAGATGGAAGGGTATGTTGGCTACTTGGGATGAATCGTCTGATTCTAAAGCATCTTCTGAATCAGAAAATTCTGAAACCGAGTCAGGCAGTGAAGTTAAAGCCCTTATGACTCTAGCCAAGTTTACTTTTTCATATCACGATGATTAAACAAGTGAAGAAAATTTGGATAGTGATCATGAAAATGAAGAAGATCTTCAAGATGCTTATAATGCCCTATATAAAGAAAATTGTAAAATTGCTATCAAACTTAAACTTCAAAAAGAAAAGTTTTTTAAACTCAAAGAATGTTTTGAAACTCTTGTTTTAGAAAAATCCCAAATTTCAAATTGTTTTAAAAAATCAAAGTGTGATTTGGAATTCAAAACCTCCCTGATTGAAGATTTGAAATCTGAAAATGAGAAACTTAAAAATGAAGTATCTTCTCTTCTGAGTTTGAAGGACACATGGAGATATGCCCAAGGTGATCCAAAATTAGAAAAATTATTATCTGGATCAAGAAAATGTGGTGATCGATCTGGGTTGGGCTTTGATAAAAATACATCTCCTAAATAGAAGAATACTCCTCCCAACTTTGTGAAAGGAGAGACTTCTAACTCAAAAGGAAAAGGTACTAGTCAAGTTTTTTTTTTTAAATACAAAAACTTTTCAAAAACCTAAAAGCAGTTATATAAATTTTAAAAATCAGATTAGAAACCCACTAGCTGAAAAGATAATTGATTTACTAAAGGAGCTCTTAAAATCTAACTCAGTAGGTCACTCCTACAACTATAAACAAAAGAAGACCAACTATACTCTTAAACCCAAAACAGTTCTGAAATGGGTTCCTAAGGTTGCCTGTTTGGTTGCTCACACTGCTTTCAAAGCTACAAGCCATTCAAAATGGTACCTAGATAGTGGATGCTCCAGACATATGACAGGCGACAAGGCTCTATTCACCGATCTTAAAGATATGACTGATGGGACAGTCACATTTGGTGATGGTAGCAACTGCAAGATAATTGGCAAAGGTACGATTCAACACTATAACCTTCCCTTATTTAAAGATGTTTTATATGTTGAGGGTTTAAAACACAACCTATTAAGCATATCTCAAATATGCGATAACAACCATAGTGTTAAATTTTCTAATCAAGGTTGTGAAATTATAAACAAAAAGGGTTTTGTAATATTAACTGGTCGCAGAACTTCTGAAAACTACTATATAGTAAGCGATGGTAGCTCGTCTAACCAAACGTGCTACATGGTCCATACCGATGAGACAGAATTATGGCATAAACGCCTCGGACAAGTACACTACTGAAATTTATACAGATTGAGCAAAAGAGAACTAATTAGAGGTCTACCTAAGATGCAAAAAGTAGACAAGATTTGTGGTGAATGCCAGTATGGTAAACAAACTAGGAGCTCTCACAGAAAGGTGAACTCCAATACCACCACAAGACCACTCGAGCTTCTCCACATGGATCTTATAGGACCAATGAGAACGGAAAGTTGAGGTGGCAAAAAATACATCTTGGTTATCGTAGATGATTATACAAGATACACTTGGGTTTCATTCTTGAGGGACAAAACAGAAACCCCTGATGAAGTGAAAAAGATTATAAAACAGATCCAAACTGAAAAATGTTCTCAAGTCAGTAAAATCCGTAGTGATTATGGATCTAAGTTTGAAAATAGTAGTTTTGAGAAATTCTGTAGCGATCAGGGAATATCGCATGAATTCTCTGCACCTAAGTCTCCTCAACAAAATGGAATTGTCGAGAGGAAAAATAGAGTGCTTCAAGAAATGGGAAATGTTATGTTAAATAGCATGAAGCTTCCTAGGAATCTCTGAGCCGAAGCAGTGAATACCGCCTACTACATTATTAATCGTGTTTATATTTGCAAATCTAATAATAAAACGGCTTATAAAATGTGGTTTGAGAAAAAGCCTTCTGTCAAATACTTTTGAGTTTTTGGCAGCAAGTGCTATATTTTGCGTGACCGTGAAAATTTGGGAAAGTTCGACACTAAAAGTGATGAAGGGATCTTTTTACGATATTCTTTAAACAATCGTGCATATTGTGTTCTGAACAACAGGACCGGTGTGATTCAAGAGTCAATAAATGTTGTAATTGACGATCATTTGAATACACCTGCCCCTAGTTCAGATAATGATGAAGTTCTTATACTTGAAAAACCAGAAACTTCATCAAGTGAAACTAATTTTGAATTAAGGACTGTTAAAGATCATCCAACTTCTCAAATACTTGGAAACCCTCTCACTGGTGTGCGCACTCGTAGACAATTAGAGGACATATGTAACTACGTATGCTTTACATCCCAGATAGAACCGGTTAACGTGAAAGAAGCACTTTCTGATGAAAACTGGACAGTTGCAATGTAGGAAGAACTTAATCAGTTTGTCAGAAATGATGTCTGGTACCTTGTTCCTAGACCTAAAGATAAGCATATTATTGGAACAAAATGGATTTTAAAAAACAAGTCTGATGAACTTGAAAATATTATTCGAAATAAAGCAAGGCTAGTTGTACAGGGGTACACACAAATTGAAGGTATTGACAATGATGAAACCTTTGCCCCTGTGCTCGTCTTGAATCAATCAGACTTTTTATTTCCATTACTTGCTTTAGGAAGATTAAAATTTACCAAATGGATGTAAAGAGTGCCTTTTTGAATGGTGATTTACATGAAGAGGTATATGTTGAACAACCTACAAGGTTTGAAGACCCTAAGTTTACTGATCATTTGTATCATCTTAAAAAGGCTCTCTATGGTCTGAAACAAGCTCCCAGAGCATGGTACGAAAAACTGAGTAAGTTTTTACTGAGTCATAATTTTCAGATGGGAAGTGTTGATAAGACGCTCTTTGTTAAGAAACATAACAATGATATTCTAATGGTTCAAATATATGTTGATGATATTATTTATGGATCAACCTGTACTAACATGACTGTTGAGTTTGCAGATTTAATGAAATCAAAGTTCGAAATGAGCATGGTTGGGGAATTAAATTATTTCCTAGGGTTGCAAGTGAAATAACAACCAGATGGAATTTTTATCTCTCAAACCAAATATGCTCTGAACTTAATTAAGAAGTTTGGATTTGAGAATGGTAAAAATTTTGATACTCCTATGAGTACAACTTTAAGACTCTCAAAAGATTCTACAGGTAAAGATGTGGATCCTAAATTGTATCGTAGTTTGATTGGTAGTTTGCTTTACTTGACTGCAAGTAGACCAGATATCGCTTTGAGTGTTGGTATTTGTGCTCGTTATCAGTCAAATCCTAAAGAATCTCACTTAGCTGCTGTTAAGCGGATTATGCGATATGTCGCAAGTTCTGCTAAACTGGGTCTCTGGTATCCTCATGAGACTAGTGTTCAATTAGCTGGGTACTCAGATGCTGACTGGGCTGGAAACATTAATGATAGGAAATCAACCAGTGGTGGTTATTTCTACATCAGAAATTGTCTTGTTTCTTTGTTTAGCAAGAAGCAAAGTTCTATATCGCTATTAACAGTTGAGGCTGAATACATTGCAGCTGGAAATGCATGTACTCAGCTTGTTTGGATGAAACGCATGTTAAGCGATTATAGAATTACACAAGATTCTATGATTTTGTATTGTGATAATTCCAGTGCAATAAATATCTCAAAAAATCCAGTTCAGCATTCACGTACTAAGCATATTGACATTTGATTTCAATGCATTCGTGAATTATTGGAAGAAAAATTAATATCTTTGGAATACATTCCAACCGAGACTCAACTTGCGGACATTTTCATTAAACCGCTCGAAAAAAACAGGTTTAATAAATTAAAGTTTGATCTCGGTATATGCGATTTAAATTGAATTTGCATGCTTTGGTGTATCATAATGTACATATATTTGATGGCTTATTTGCTTAAATTTTGAAATCATTTAAAAAATTACAAATTTTGGTCGGCACTCGACCAGTCGTGAGTGTACACGACCGGTCTTGCTTCGATCGGTCGAACACATCCACGACCGGTCGTGAAACTCATGAATTCACTTTATTTTGGGGTTTTGACTCTTCTTCTTCATTTCCTTTTGTCTCTCCAACGAGCCTAGCCTCGACCGGTCGAACCCACCTTCATGATACTTCAAGGTTAGTGGTTCTTTTGCAATTTCCTTGTAGATTCTTGTTATTGGTGCTTCAAATTTCACTCTTGTAGAATCTATTTGCTCTTTCATTGCAAGTTTGGGGTTTTCTCTTAAAAAATATGTTCTATCAAAACCCCACTTCTTTCTTGAATCTTGTAGTTTCCTTGATTCCTCCTTTGAAAATGGATGCTAGGGGTAAAAAGAAAACTACCCGTGGTCTCTCTTCATCTCGATCAGTATCTATTACGCAACGTCATCTTCGATCTCCCGAAAATGATCCATCAAATGCTCGGGATTTGCGTATGCGCAATGTTATAGTTGAGCATCCTGTTAATGTTAATCACATTGCTTCATTTGGTATCCTTCCTCTGTTGTAATCTGTGAGATGGGATAACATCTTACATTGGGGTGGAGCAGCATACCAGTCCATTGCCCAATCCATGGTTGCATGTATCTGTGATTTTTCTCTTGAGAATTTAACTTTTAAAATTGATACTCAAGAAGGCTTATTTACTGTGGATCACCATTTGATAGCTCACCTTATGGAAATTCCTATCAATGATGAGGGCATTCCGATACATATATTATCTGATAAAATCTTAGAATCTGAAAGACAAATGCTTACTAGGGATTTATGTAATTTGGATGTTCACTAGACTCATAAAGGTCATGCACTTCCTTTAAGGTATTTGTTACCCAGACACGGAGTGCTTCACAGGATTTTCATCTCAAATCTATATCCGTGTTCTGGTAATAAAACTGAATTCACTGCATTCATGGTTCGTGTTTTGCATTCCGTCATCTCTAGTGCGAAAATATGTCTGCCTTCATTAATTTGTCACTCCATTATTCAGTTTCGTCTCCATCCAGGTCATAGGGATATTCCCTTTGGTTATCTGATGACTATGTTAGCCAATCATATGCTCGTCGCTATGCCTGTTAGAGAGAAACCCATCCATCATCTCCCTTTTAATAATTCCAATATTAACAAGATGAATTTAGAATTGGCTCATGGCCAAGTGGATGTTGGTAGCAGTGGTGCTGAAGCAGAGAATGCAGATGAAGCTGGTGATCTTCCTGCAGACATAAATATGGATGATATATTTGAAGACCTTGAGTCAGACTAGGCTGATGATCCTGACTTTCAGCCTTCTGATTTTGATGAGAGGTTGAATTCTCTTTAGGAATAGGTGGCTCAAATTCGTGTTACCCAAAACACTCAATTTTCTTATTTACGTAAATATATGAGGCGTGTTGCTAGGGGTTTACACAAAAGTGATCCATCTAATCTTGCTCCCTCTTCTGGTTCTGACTGATAATTTTACGTTTGGTCTGTAATAACTGATATTTTACTTTGCTCTATGGCTGCACTATGTTTGCTTGACTGACTTTTGTTGAATTATGCACTATGCACTTCAAACTTTTTATTTCTTGCATCTATTTTTCATCTCCTACTTTCCTTAACCTTAGCTTGCCCTTTTTCTTCCTTTGTCATTTTGTGTCAAAAAGGGGGAGAAGTTTGGTGAAGTTTTGGCTGGATTTAATGATTATGATTATGGTATATTGTAGAGTAGTTTGGATGTGCTGTTACTCAGGGGGAGTAAGCTGGATGTTGCTCATGATGTCTATATAACAGGTGCATGATTCACTATTGAACCTGTTGTGCTTGTATCTCTCTTATTCTTATTGGAAGTATTATTATTTGGGTGTTTTGTCACAAATTTGACAAAGGGGGAGATTGTAAGTGCTATGGTCTCATGCTCCTTTGGTTGTCAAATTTTGATGTGTCAAAACATCTATCTGTGTCTTGTGTTTGTATGGTGATTTATATGTATTCAAGACACTGCATCAACACTTCATGACATTGGATGTCTTCAAGAAATACAAAGTGTACTTCATCATCTTATCAATGTTCAAAGCTACAATGCTGAAATTCAAGTCTCAAGAAACAACTTCAAGAGTCAAGAAATGACTTCAAGACTCAAGAGCAACGCATGAAGTAGTTTGATTTCAAGCTAATGAAGATCTCAAGATTAAAGCTACAACATGTTCAAGATCTCAAGCTTGATAAGGTTCAAATGTCTACATTCATTGAATGGTTGAAGTTCAATGTCTATACGACATGTTTCAGGTTTGAATGACCATTAGGTTGACCTTAGAGTAGGTCATTTCGGATACATAACTCAACTATATCTTTAATAGGTTTTTGGTCTGTTCTAAGACCAGTCCTAGCCCCTATTCGACTAGTCCTGGCATTGACTCGACCAGTCCAAGAAATTCTACGACCAGTCCTAAGTTGTTGAGAATTTTCAGATTTTTTTAGTTCACCTACGACCAGTCCTGGTGGTCCTTCGACTGGTCGTATGAGTGACTTCGACTCAATCTCGACCAGTCGTAAGTCTACGACTTAAAGTCTAGCAAGCAATTCTATGGTCCTACGACCAGTCGTAGAGAGCTACGACCAGTCGTAGGTGACCCACGACCGGTCGTAGGTTCCCTAAGACCAGTCGTGGAACGACTTTCAAAAATCGCGCTCTTTATTTCAAATATCTGTTAGAGCTACGACCAGTCGAAGGTTCCTAAGACCAGTCGTAAATGCGATTTCCGCTTCTATAAATTAAACACGAATTTCAGAGTTTTTCATTTAAATTGATAATATTTTCAAGGCTCCACTCTGAGATAAGTTTGTGTTTGTTTTTAAGCTATTTTGTGCATAATTGCTTTCTCTTTTTGCTAGCTTATTTAATTTGATTTTTTTTCTATATTCCAATCTTATTTGAAAAGAGGAATTACCTTATTCCTTCTTCTTGGAATCAAAATCAAATATAGCTACGCCCAACTGGTTAAAATCTAAAATCTATTAGAACTTAGAACCATATTAAAGTGAGTATTGGAAATTGAACTTTGACATTCAATCATCTACTCCGATTGGTTCTACCGGGCTGCTACGAAAAGGAGAAATCCAGGTATTTTACAATTCTGTAAAATTTCATTTCTTTTGGTTTTGTTTGAGGTTAAGCCAAAAAAATCTCATTGTATGGGTTATCTGAGAAGAGCCAGAAAACTCAGAAAAGAGAGGTTTTTGAATTGTGTAAGCCCAAGTGCAAAAGACACAATTGTAAAGGTTTTGGGTGAACCTGTGAAAGCCTATTTGATAGTGAATGCTAATATCCCCTGTGTGAGGATATTAGGAGTGGAGTAGTATTCTGTGTGGCTGTTGAAAGACTGTTGATGTACACACAAGCGAACCACTATAACTCTTTGTCTTGTGGATTGAATGCTTGCTTAATTTTCATATCTTTTATCATTCAATTGTGTGAAATGTACAAGTGGATGTGAATGTTGTAACATTTTACATTTCAAGCAAGTGTGGGGATTGTTGTAATAAATTAGATCTATATTTCCACATTTAATTTCAATTCTTTGCTATTCATTTATTTCTATTAAAATTGAGTTCTTGATCCAAAAGACGTTCTAGAAATAAGGTTGTCCTACCATAAGCCCTTGTTTATTATGGTGTAAGGTTGTCCTTAAAACTGAATTTGTATCAATTTCTCAATACTTATTTATTAAGGTGCTTTGATTTCAGCATTGTGAATTGATTTATAATTGTAAGGCTATTGGTTTATTTTATTCCGCTGATTTTATTTTAATTTGGCATAGTCCTATTCACCCCCCCCCCCCCCCCCCCCTCTAGGACATATAGCTTGGCCTTTTCATAGGATATTTATGCTATGAATGTAAAGTCGATTATAAGCATTTTGTAGTTTATCCTTTTCTTCTTCTTCTTCTTCTTCTTCTTCTTCTCCAGTTTTCTCATTATCAGATGGAAATGATTCAATGGCTAGCTGTTCTTTCTCGTTCTTAGATTCAGTGGGAATGATTGAAGCAGTGGAGACCATGAGTATTTTCAATGATTTCTGATCTCCATCGCTTTCTGAGTTACTAGATTCTGAATTTGACTCTTCAGTATCATCCTATGTGGCAGCCATTGCCTTGCCCTTAGTTTTTTTGTTTGGGCATTCGGTTGATAGGCGTTCATACTCCTGACAGGCATAACATTGTGGTTCTTTGGTTCTTGTACCAAATTTTCCTGCAAAAGGTTTGTTGTTCACCTTTCTTCCTCTGGAAGGCCAGCCACGATTTTTCTGAAAGAACTTCCTGAATCATTGTGCCAGCAAAGCCACTTCCTCATCTTCATCTTCCTTTTCTCTCTCACTGTCCTCATGTAATGTTTTCTTAGAAGTTTTTAGGACAGTTGTTTTGGATTTTTGGGTTTGTTTGAAGTGTAGTTCAAAAGTTTGCAGGGAACCTACTAGTTCTTCTACTTTCATTTCGTCTATATTCCTACACTCTTTAATTGTTGTTACTTTAGGATTAAACCGTTCCGGCAATGATCTAAGTATTTTCCTAGAGATTTTGGGAACCAGAACTTTTTCTCCCAATCCACCCATGGAGTTACAGATGATATTCAATTTTGTGAAAAACTCCATAAAGGTCTCATGCTCTTCCATTTTGAGACTTTCGAACTGTGAAGTCAGGAGTTGTAGTTTAGATCTCTTCACAATGCTTGTGCCTTCATGGGTCATTTTCAATACGTCTCATGCTTCCTTGGATGTCCCACACATACTTATTTGATTGAAGATGTCTTGGGACACGGCACAGTAGATGGCATTCATAGCTTTTGCTTCAGCAGACTGTTTTTCTTTGTCGAACGACATCCACTTTTTTTTTGGATTTGGGTTTTGTGATGGTTGTGCCACTGTCAAGTACGATTTGTTCAGTTGGTGGCACGTATCCGCTTTTAACTATATCCCAAACATCATGATCCAAAGATCTCAGAAAGTAGTGCATCCTAGCCTTCCGGTATGCATAGTTTGAGCCGTCAAATACTAGAGGTCTAGTGACCGATGAGACCTCTCCTTTGGCCATATTCCCAACTTCAGTCAATATCACTCTCTAAGCGGTGAAGCCCTTAAAGAGAGACCCGCTCTGATACCAATTGAAATTGCGGCGAAGACCGCTTTAGTTG
This sequence comes from Magnolia officinalis, assembly GCA_021015155.1. Classification (NCBI taxonomy): domain Eukaryota; kingdom Viridiplantae; phylum Streptophyta; class Magnoliopsida; order Magnoliales; family Magnoliaceae; genus Magnolia; species Magnolia officinalis. The sequence goes on from JAJHSJ010000013.1 coordinate 38,620,267, forward strand.
AAGTCGGGATATGCCAATATGTCCTAGAGGGGGGTGAACAGGATTTTTAAAAGTTTTTATGGTTTATTTAAAATCCTATTACACTAATCCTAATAACAGGCACATATTAGGATTACTCAAAAATAACTCTACTGGCTTTCAAGCCCGGTAGAGGATCCAATCACAAACTATTTGAGAAGTAAACAATATGCAAACTAGTTTATGATGAATATGACTGTGTAAGTGTGTGAGGTGTGATCTCAGATATTCAGATATGCAAATATTAAAGTAAATCACACAATGAGAAGAATAGCAATCTCAAACACAGTCATTTTTATATTGGTTCGACGATCAGTCTACTCCACTCCCGGCAGACGCACTCAACCCTTGAGTGTGCAGGATTTCACTAAGGAGGTTTCACAGCGGTTCACCTCAAACCTAAGGTTTTAAATCAAGTTCACCTTCAACCTTTATAACTTATACTGAGGCTGACTATTTATGCTCTGACGAGCAAGGGTCAACACAACGCACCCACTTTTAGGCACACTGGCCAAGGATCTTCCATAAGACCCTACCAGATGTTTCTACACGGTTCACCTCAAACCCGAGGTTTCACAGCGGTTAACCTCAAACCTAAGGTTTTGCTAATTCACCTTCAACCAGATGTTTATGCTCTCCACAGAGAAAGGGTCCACACAACGCACCCACCACGTACACTCCCGCTGGAGGCCTCCTACGAGGGCTTCAAGGGGTGAGAACCACTTAAGACCCAATCCTAAAAAGGAATGATCACAAGTGTCCTCTGGACTCTAGATACTTACAGATAAGCTGATGAGTCCTATTAAACACATTGACGAAGATCTCCTCCTTTGTTGACGAAGACTCTTTGATCTCCTTGATCCGCAACACAAAAGATATACCAATGCATGACGACAAGTTGGGTTAAGGTTATGATGAAATCCTACTCTCAAAAGATTTTCCTATAAGGAAGATAGAGCGATTTCAATCATCTAAGCATTCAAGGCATCCAAGCTTAATGATTTGTCATTAAGATGGTAGCTGGAGGATCCTTGAATGTGGAGGTTCATTCCCCAATCCACTCTATTGAATATCAATGGTGAGGGTGGATTGGAGGATGAACTTCCCTAAGAGAAAGGGCTATGGGTATAAGATCTAAAGCTAAACACTCAAAAGCTCTCTCTTCTTTCTCTGACAGCAATAATAGACAAGTCCTCTATATATCGGCAAAAGGTTACAACAGATATAAAATGGTCACATTTATGACAGAGTTCGATATCATCGAGCGTATACTCTCGATGGCATCGATGGTCCACTCGATGACTCAAACTCAATGTCATACGCTTTTGAAACCTTTTTCCAGATAGTCGATGAATCGAAACGATTGTCGATGTCATCATATTTCGAATTTCGATTCCATCGATGATACATTCGATCCATCGACACTTGAAAAATGAGAGAGACTTGACTAGAAATATTTTAGGCTTTTATGAATGATTGGGGAACCATCAAGATCATCGGAATTTGAATGTCGATGATATCCATATCAGAGTCGAGGCATCGATAAATCCAGCGAAATTTTTATTAAGCTTGATGGATAGTTTATGTCCTTGTTCAATCCATTCGACCTGGAACCGATATCATCGATATTTAAATATTGATTCTATCGAAGGGCCCCCGATCATAGTTAAACCACCCTGAAATATTTTGTTAGAGAACTTGGTGCCCAAGATCAATATCATCGAAGGCCTACCGATATCATCGAGGTTTAAATTTCGATGGTATCGAGGAGGCTTCGATATATCGATGCTTATATAATATTCTTTAAGAAAAACAGGGGCACCGAAAATCTGTCTGTCGATAGTATCGAGTCGATTTCGATAGACTCGAGATTTGAATATCGATGATATCGATAGGTGTATCGATACATCGATAATTCGTCCAGATATGTTATGAGGTAGCTGGACATATTTGGTCCTCTTTCTGATAGTATCGATAAAGCATCGAGGACTCGACAGCGCAGGTCGATCATATCGAGATGTGTATTGATAAAATCGACAAGGCAAGAAAACTTATAGAATTTTTCTATTTTGAAAACATTTTCTTACCTTAAACCCTAAGATGTTCTAGTTTATTTTTAAGGGTTTTAGCTTACCTGGTGATTTGGGACAAGGGAGTGAGGCTCAGATTTACCTGTGGTGAGCTTGCACACATCCGGTTGAGGCAGACGCCTGAATTGATCTTCCTATCAGGCTTTGTAATCTAACTGACTCAGCACTCACGCTAATTGACAAACCAGGGTACTTTCATAATCTTGGTTCCTTCTTGGATAGGAGGAATGTAATATACATTGTATAACGCCATATAGTATGATTAAATTCATCCTCATAAGCATGTACATCATTGTATGCTTGGTTAACACTGTGTGTGTGTGGTCATATTATGTCATTGGGCATTGCATGTTACCTTCTCTGAGGGATGTAGTACTCCCTCTTAAGCACGTTGGATACTTGGAATTGATGCATGGTTGATTGTGTGATTCATGCATCTGGCATTGCATAACATATGGACAATTATCGCCCCTGCTTCATCAGGGCTGTAGCCTTCACAGTTACATCGTGGATGGCCAGGATTGGACACTGAAAATGTTACTTGAGCATATTGGGTGCATAGGATGCCCATGGGTGAAATTTCTAAAACTTCCATGGTACTAAGGAACTGCTCCAAAGCCGTGACTGAGTGGAAACTATGAGCGCACGAGGGCCTTACACCGTTAGGCCGTGACTCCCACTGTCGTGTAGTCGGTTGGATAGGGGTGTGGCCTTACTCGCTTGATGTAAGGAAACATTGCTAGGATAAGTCTGACTAGCTCATGAATGGGTCCGTTACCTTCAAGCTTTGCTAGTGATTGGTTGTCCACAGGCAGGGTAGTGAGGTCTCTTAAGCACGTTTGATTGTGCGGGGTCTATAGAGCGGCAGTCATCCAGCAGTGTAATGGACCCCGGTGATTTCCTTATGATGGAAATGTACTTAATATGTGGATTGGATATGAGCACTAGCATTACTTCGCATTGCATTTGCATCGGCTGTGTAAGCCTCATATTGCATCCCTTGGCATGACGCCCAGTACTCATTGCATTACAGTACTCATTGCATTATATAGCCTTTGTATGGCTTCCTGCATTATTGTACTGCCTTGGTATAGCTTCTCGCGTTCATGACAACCCTGGTAAAGCTGGTGGTGTTGGCTTTGATCATGTTTCCTCCTTGTATCTCCTATTATTCTTATGTGCACTATTATCACACACCTTCACCACCCTCTAAGCTTCTATAAGCTTATGCATGATTGATGCGTGTAGGAGATCCTAGGTAGGCATCGTAGTGACAGAGTTTGGGCAAGAGCTGAGCTTGAGGACCCAGTGTTGTAGACTTCCTTTCTTTCTTCTATTAACTTATGTATGTCCTTTTAGACCTTATGTAAGCTTGTAAAAGTTCAAATTCTTAGTGGATTTTGTGATGTGTGCCTTGTTATTTTCAGATATACTTGTTGTAATCTTGGGTATGCTCGTGTTGGAAATGATTATATTTTTATGGAAATCCTCCTTGTAGGATCCCAGGATCAAAACTCACCTCAGGAGCCGAGAATGGGGTACTACAGAGGCTGTTGTGGCCAGAACCGGCGGTCGGGTTCCTTGTGAGTCCAATTACCAAGTCTGGGGCATGACACTTGGCTAGGTCCGGACCGATCCTTGCTAACATTGACTCAACTTGGTGGTGTTTAACGTCCAGGCCGAGTTACTCTCAGAATTGGCTCAACTATTCCTTGATGTATTAGGTTTCATCTGTGGCGGGCTCGCTGAATCAGAATTGTATCAAGGTCTACCTGAGTCAGTTCCGAGTCGTGTGGAGATTGAGTCAGCTCGGCTAGCCAGGTCCAAATGTTACAAGCCTATTCTCCCCCCTTTCTCTGTTTCTTCCTCCTTCCTTACTTTTCTCCTCTTCTCTCCTTTATCAATCCTACGTCCATCAGGGCAGCTAGATTAAACCAGACCCACCTTACCCAACCTAACTCGACTCGGTGAAGATGGCTAAGTCAGCAAGCTCGGATTAGGTAGCGACCAACCATCGCTCGACTTGTCCTTGCTCCCTCTTCTCCCACTCTCCTTCTTCATATTCATCGAGCAGACTTATCCCAATCTGGACTCAATCAAAACTCAACCCAAACTTAGCAACTCGGATCGACTCGATCCACAACCGACTCTGCTCGACTCGATCAGAAACAATTGAGTCAGATAGACTTCTCTTCTTTCGATCTCCCCCCACTTTTTGTCCCTCACTTATCTTTCCTTCCTACTAGAAGATGTCCAACAATGGACTCAATGGAAATATGTCTAACTCACCCTAGCGACTCGATCTAGTCAACTCAGTTAGGCACGAACAATAATAGCTCTGATTTTCTCTCCCTTCTCTATCTTCTTCTTCTCCTTCCTCCTTTCTTCTCTTGCTTTATTCTTTCTTCCTGCAACTGTTGTTTAACAGCTTGACTCGATAAAACTTGACCTATGTCACAGTGACTTAAATCGAGTTGAATGAATCAGTGTAGTAGGGAAGATCGACATCCTTCTAACTCTCTAACAGGCTTTCCATTTTCGAAAATGTTTTCCCTAAGAGAGCTTATAAAGTCTCTCTGAAAAGCCTAGAATGATCGACCCCAAATCAGCCAATTAGTTACAGCCGCACCCACTAATCTAAACTAAACAAGAGGGATGGTTGACGATCTCTTTCAAAATTGTTTGCATGGCTAAGATCCAACACTACATCTAGATTTCTGACATCAAGGGATGACCCTGATCGAGAAATGCGGTCCACTTAAAGGAAATGGGTTTTCCCAATCGATTAGATATGAAAGGGTGGTCGATCATGGCAAGTTCTCATCAAGTAGCTTATCTCGTGATCTAAGACATATGGATGGCTTGGATTCGATCAATGATCAACGTGAGGTCCATATTTTGGATGTCAATCCACAAATCTCGGTTAGTTCCAAGTATCTGAGTTGCAGTGGCTCTTTCATTGTGATGGAAGCCCTAAAGTCGGCTTAAACTGTAAGGAAGAGATCTGATAAGGTGGAGGGCAAGCATTGAGGGAGGATTTCGCATGCGGATAGCTAGCCTGACAGCAATGGAAAGTTCCTGTTTCGGAAAACACTACATGCCACACATCTCGCAGTGGAAGCTGTGTGCATGCACATGTGTCCGAAAGTCCAAATCCAGATGGTGTTTAGTCAGACATTTTGTCCAAACACAATGAACGATTCTGATCTCTTCTCTGCCTCCAAATGGTGGACACGGTTGGATCAAACGGATGTCATTCGTTTCAACTTCACTCGGGTGGGAAAATTGGTTCAAAAGGGGGAGAGTTTTTATCGTGTCAACACGATTTGACCATGTTGACGAGCTTTGTATGTTGTAAAAGTACGCCCATAGGGTACACATCCCTTGAATGTGGGGTCCAAAAAATTGATCAAGGGAATCCACACCATCCATTCACTTTGAAGTGCCCAAATCAGTGCCTTTGACTAAAGATGTGAGGCCCATATCCTAGCCCGTACAGTTCCATAGATTCCCGCGGTCCTCACGGTCGAATTCCGGTGACCTTAGATCTGTTATCGGCATTTGCGCGTGATCCTGAGTCGTGTCCCGTATATCAAAGTCGGCTTGACTCGAAACCTGTACCCTTGCGACCGCGCCGTCGCCGCGGTTCTGACGCCGCATCTCGCGCACTGAGGCGATACCCAGGCCAGGAGATGTGGGCCCGCGTTCAGTTCGAGGAAAACACTGCGCTTTGCAAAATCTAAGAGAAATATGTCAAATCAATCATACCTAGTCAAAGTACAGCACTCATCCCCAAGTACAACCACCCTCCCCAAAGTCAACTCCCTCTCTTACAACCAAGTACACCCATCCATCACTCACCATCCCTCTCTCCCATCACCGCTCTCTCTCTCATTCCCTCTCTCTATTTTCAAACAACCCCATGAGAGTCCAACGTCCAAGCTCCATGAGGGAGAGCTAGATGTGGCCCATCTTCCTACCTCCTATCTCCACCATCCAAAGATCATCTCGACCGTTGAAATCGTTCCCTTAGAGCTCTAAAGACTATAGGCAAAAGAAGGAAGAGGAGATCAAAGGTGGGTATTCATCATCCCGATCTTTGATGATTTGAGGGCGCACATGTAGTGGGACTCATCTTGATGTATGCATTGTATAGGGAGGGCCCATAGTGGCGGGGTCCTCCACTACACCGATCTCTCTCTCTCTCTTGGTGATAGAATGTGGCCCACTTGATCTAGGCTGCCAATGTGTTGGGCCCTATGGCCTGGATGAAGTTAAAACACAAATATCGGTTGATCCAAAGCTATGGTGGGCCACCACGTGGACCCACCTTGATGTGTTGTCATGGTGTTGTCCGTCCAGGACTGGCGAGGTAAATGAGGAAGATTCAAATTTCTGGTGGAGTACACCACCTCCAGCTCATGGGACGGTGGGTACCACCCATGATGTAAGGGTTATATCCAAACCGTCCATATGGATGGTGGGCCAACAGGCCACATGAGCGGCATAGTTGTTGGATCACGTCAGCCAGTCTGTGGGTCCCGTATGAGGTATGTTTTATATCCAAACCCTTCATCCATGTGGGACCCACACGTGATGCATGTCTTATATCCACCCGTCGGTTTTCTGGACAGGTGGGAGACCACCGTGATATGTATTATAACCCACCGTCCATCTGAGACCCACCTTCTGGACGGATTGGCTGGTATACCTCGCACGTGAGGGATGAGGATTGGTTGGTGCATCTCACACCAGCTATTTAGCTGATGGAGTGATGTCACCAAGTTTCGTGGGATCCACCGTTATGTATATGTTTTATACCCATGTCGTCTATCTTACTGGTCATATCTGCCACACGTGTGGAATCCACACCGTCCAGTTGTCTGGACGGTGGGAACCACCATGGGGTATGTGATCATCCGGACCACTCGTCCAACACGTGGATCCCACGTGAGGTGTGTGCATATGGACGGTGGTGTCCTCCCAGGGACCACTGTGATATATATGTGGCGCATCCTCACCGTTCGATCCCTGGACGGTGGGACCCACATGATGTATATGTTTTATCGGCGTCGTCTGTCCAACGGGCCTACTACGATGCATTGTTTCATTCTCACCATCCACCATTAGATAAGGCCTAGATGAGGATAAGGCAAACCTGCCTATCAGGTGGACCACACTGCAAAATTCGGTGGACAATTGAACGTCCACCATTGAAACCGTTTTGGGGTCACAGAAGCTTTGAATCAATATGAAATTCATTTTTCTTTTAATTCAGGCTTCTGTGACCGTATGGACTAATTGGATGGAAAATAAACGCTATGGTGAGCCTTGTGAAGTTTCAATAGTAGAAATCATTATCACCACTGTTAATTATGGTATGGTCCGGATGATCTTTTGATATGATTCATTTTTTTTATAATACTCTAAAATTATCTCTAAAAAAATAGATGAATGGTGTAGTTAGTGTGGCCCGATGTCGCAGCCCATTTGATGTATTTGCTACCCATTCGTTGGGGCATAATATGATGTATTTGCGGCCCATTCGTTGGGGCCTAATATGATGTATTTGTGGCCCATTTGTTGAGGCCCAATGTGATGTATTTGGGGCCCATTTGATGAGGCCCGATTGATGTATATTGGCCCATTGGTGCGGCCCATTGATGTGGCCCACTTGATGTATACGGGGCCCATTGGTGCGGCCCGTGTATGCCGCTCACTTGATGTATATGAGGCCCATTGGTGCGGCCCATCGATGTGGCCCACTTGATATATATGAGGCCTAATAGTGCGGCCCATGTAATGAGGCCCACCTTGATGTATTTGTGGCCCATTCATGAGGCCCACCTTGATGTATTTGTGGCCTACTCGAGAGGCCCATATGTGCGGCCCAATGTGATATATTTGTGACTCATTTGGCGAGACCCACTATGATGTGTTCATGACCTTTAATGAGGCCCGATGTAATGTGCTGAGGCTCATTGTGATGTATATGCAGCCCGTGAGTGAGGTCTGATGTGATGTATTTATGGCCCATGTGTCGAGACCCATTGTGATGTATATGTGGCCCATGAGTGAGGCCCATAGTGATGTGTATTAGGCCCTTGTGTGAGGCCATGGGCCCCACTATACGTTTGGCTCTATGTGGGCCACTCCTTGGAAGCGATGATGGTTAAATGTCCACATTGATGGACGATGATGGTTAAATGTCTACATTGTGACCATCCCTTAGGCCCATTGTTAGTCCGAATCCGATTATAGAGGCCGATTTCGATTATCGAGGGCGATTATCGAGGCCAATTCCGATTGTCGAGGCCGATTCCGATTGTCGAGGCCAATTCTGATTCCGACTGTCAAGGCCGATTTCGATTATCGATGCCTATTCTGATTGTCGAGGTCGATTCCGACTATCGAGGCCAATTCCGATTGTTGAGGCTGATTCAGATTGTCGAGGCCGATTCCGATTGTCAAGACTGAATATCGAGGCTGATTTCGATTGTCGAGGTCGATTATAGAGGCCGATTCTTATTGTCGATGCTGATTTTGACTGCCGAGACCGATTGTCAAGGCCGATTCTCAGGCCGATTATCGATGCCGATTATCGGTGCCGATTGTCAAAACCGATTATGAGTATGTGACAGCATAACATCACGTACATGGCCATACACATCATCTGCATGTTTATTATGAGATGTGGTTGACCATTGCATATGTCATTGGGCAGGTTGTTATGAGACTCTTTGATAGGCGGAGATTGTCTCACATGAGCACACGGTATGTGCTGGATTGATGTATGACTGGATTGTATGACTCATGCATCTTGCATTGTGTGTTATGATTACTGTATGCCCTATCGACATCAAGGTCGTAGCCTCCACAGGCATGTCATGGATGGCTAGATGGGACACCAGAAATATTTGGTTCGAGAATCTAGGCACTTTAGATGTTCGTGGGTGAAAGTCCCTAAACCTCCGTGGCCAGGCGATGCTCCAACTTCTACACTGAGTGGATTACATAAGCGCCCGATTGCAGAAAACCGGTAGGCCGCGTCTCCCACTGTGTCGTGGTCGGTTGGAAGGGGGTGTGGCCTTATCCCCCCGATTCGTAGTAGGCAAAACTAGGTTGAGTTTGACCAGCTCATAAATGGGTTCGCTATCGACATGTCGGGTAGGTATTGGCTGACTACTGATCAGGCGGATAGTGAGGTCTCTTCCACTCACCTGGTTGCGTGCGATGGGGCGACAATCTGGTTTGGAGTGTACTAGACCCCGGTGATGATCCTAGAGATGTATTGTACCGATATGTGGACTTATTGAGCAGGAGTTGCATACTCATTCATTCATTCATTCACTATCCACTCGGGCTGGTGGTGTGCAACTATTTATTACGTGTACCTTCGCAATGACAAGGATTTCGGTTGGAGCACGCGACTAACCTGAGATCAGGAGTCTATCACATTGAGTCTGACTATCCAAATTTAGGTATGAGACTGGTTTAGATAGAAGTCCCTTGTGATAGACCCCATAGCCTGCGATACTACGTACTATCATCCCGACTTCACACTCTAGCTTGGTCATGTCATTCACACCGCATATTGCATTACATCCGCGGCATATGGCATTTTAGGTTGCTACATTTCTGTACTTATATGGCTTAGATGGGGTTGATAGTATTCGAAGGTTCGTTAGGATTTGTATATTGTATTGCATCCTCGGTATTTGATATTTGGTTTACTATGTCTCCACATTGCATAGCTGATCTACATTACTTCCTTAGTATATGATATTGGTTTATGTTTTTGCATCACATAGCCTGGATAAGGTTGATGATATTCATGTACTTACCAGCATGTTTCTGCATTACTCTGATATTGTGCGATTTATGGATTGCCAGTATTTTCGATTACTTCGATATTTATATGCTTGGCACGTGCATCGCACACACTTACACCACCCCCTAAGTTTTTTATAAGCTTATGCACGATAGATGCGTGCAAGTGGCGTTAGGTCGAGCAGCGTTGAGCTTGGAGTGTGCAGCTGCCTTCTGGAGCTTCGATTTTTTATATATGTATTTCCCTTTTAGCACTGTATTCAAATGTTGATATTAGTGGATATGTGATGATGATGTTGCCCTTGTGATTTGGGTAAACTTGTGGTTATGCTTATTTCGAGTTAAATGTACATTAGAAAAATCCTCATTGTAGGATCCTATGATCGGAATCAGGCATATGGACGCTGGGAGCCGAGAATGGGATACTACGGAGGCTGTCGACACCGGATTCGGCGATCAGGAATTTTGTGAGCCCAATTTCGAAGTTTGGGGCGTGACAAAAGATCAGGCAAATCCAAAGCTCAAGTGGGTCAAAATTCTCTGATTTGAGCATATACCGACGATTTTTTATAACCCAAGGGTAAGATCTATTCCAAATCTTATCCACACTAAAACATAGAGTTTCTGAACTTGTTTGAGGCTGATTAGCGGTGGATTTAATGATGAGATAATTTAATTAAGATGATCGGTGTTGGATCCCAAGATTAAGTGATGTTATCCTATCAATAGGTGGACCTAATGATCCAGGCCACAAATTTTATGATGAATGTTTAATTTCATTCATTTAAGGGTCTTTATCGTACATAAATTGGGTTTTAAGTATTGATGCTTTGTGATCCAACAGTTGGACTGATTTAAAATCTTATTATCAACAATAGAGTTTTCTAGTTTAATCTAGGTTAGATTTTGCAATTGATTTGGAATAAGATGGTTTACTTACATAAATTATGATCAAGTGTGAGTTTTAACCTTTGAATGTTATAGCCTGATGAATGGCAGGCTAGATGATCGTAGGTTCGACATCAATGGTGGAAGGTTTGATTTGTCTATAAAAGAGATTGAAGTCCTAATGATAGATTTCTCTGCTAATGTGATGGTTCTAAAATAAGGATCAATGGTTGAAGTGTGCAGATTCTGAATTACCAATGGTGGTGGACAACATAGGTTAGGTGTGAACCTTCACACAACTATGCTTATTTAAATTATAATGGTAACACTCGAGTACTAAAAAGTATATATGAGGTGTTATAAAACAACAATGCGAGATAAATGACCCTAGCTCTTCCACCCAACATGTGGAGCAAGGCATGTCCATCACCACTCTTAAAAGTGGGAAAACGATTGATAAAAGCAACCCGACGAGGGCTGAGAAGCCTAAGGTGTAACACTCCGTACTTTCCAGTACTCGAGTGTTACCATGTAATCTAATTTAGTATGGATACAAACCTAACCTACTTAAATATTCATGTTCATTACGGTTTAAATCTGATCGTTTAAAATAGTCCCCATCCATATGTTAACCCATCCATCCGTTGACGTCGAGACGAACCATCACATCATCAGCACAACCCGTTGTTAGGACTTCGATCACCTCGATAGATGCATCAAACCATCCAGTAGTCACATAATATTTAATAAGTATATTATTTTTTTAATTATATTATAAAATTTACACAAACATATATCAAAAAAATTATAAATGTATTTTGATAATTTATTTATCATATAATAATGTATGAAAATGTATTGTAATAGAGTGTTATGTATATATTTAATGTATATAAAATATTATGAAAATAATATTATATTAAATAAACAGAATGAATAATAATTTACAATATATAATTGAAATATAAATATTAATGGAGTATTAAATATCTTTTATAAATATGTATAGAAAAAAAATATATTATATATTTTAATAAAATTGTATATTATTTAACAATATTATTTAATACAAATATGATTTTAATTAAATATGATATTGTACAATTTTCAATTCATTTATATGTATAATATAATATTATATATTATGAATTATATATTAATAAATATGTGATCAATAGCATTATATAGTAGTATATTAATATTAAAATTATATTTATGTGTATGAGATTTTAATCATTATAATTATAAGTAATATATAATATTATAACAGACTTATTGTAGTGTTGTAATATATTGTTCCAATGCAATAATAAAAGTGTTAGTTGAATAAATTATATAAAAAAACTAGTTATAAAACGTTATAGTATAATGTATACATATAAATCAATCCAACTTGCCAAATTCGAACCAAGCAATCACCGTACCCTAAGCCCCCAATTAACTGTTGAAACCCGTTTTCAAGCCAATCTGATCACTGAGTCAGTGTGCACTGACTAATTAAGCCCTAGGACGTGTGATACGGCCCACTAAGGCCTCACATCTGCCCCAAACTGGGGCGGGACCCCTGGGTGATGCTTCCAACGTGAATGGACGGTGTGGATTGGTTACAAACATTGCAGTGGGCCCCACACAAAGTGCGAGTGCACCAAGGCCACCCGTGCATAAAGTGCACGGGACGTGGTATTCTGGTTGACCAACGCTGACCCGATCCTTCTTAAGAAAACGAAATCGGGCGTTCTCCCGCCCGTTAAAAATTCAAAATTGATGGATGTCAGTTTCCTAAGTGGCCCACCTCGGCCACTATCTGATTAATCCAGACCGTCCATCTGGTGTGTAGACCCCGGACGACCAAACTCTGGAGGTCAGATCAAACCTATGCAAATGCACACGTGCTCGAGTAGGAGCCAAACGAACACCGTGCGCAAACATTTCTCCAAGGAGAAAGGACTGTATAATCACCTCGCTGGCGATCCGCGTCCGCCTCATTTCTCCTATCCTAGCCGTGCATTCCAGCCCCGACCCGCGCCGTTCTTCCACTATAAAAAACGGGCAGACACTTGCTGCACCAAGAAATGGAGGAGGGAGACATTTCCCCTTTGGGAAGGCTGGCTGGCACGATCCAGGCTCTCCAAAACGCCACGTGGAGCAATCCTTGCCTTCCCTTTTAGGGCAACAACCCTTTTTGCTAGAAGGAAGTTCTCATCTCGTGAGAAGGGGCGGTCAACGAAAATTCTCGTGAGATGATTGAAACGCCAATGAACGGCCCAAAAAATGGGCCCTGCAGTGATCAGAAACTCCATGTGGTCCGTTCAGACGGACTAGATCACAAGCAAATATCATGTACAAAAATCAGCCATTGATGGCCAGGTCATCTTCCCCGTTAACTCGTCTGACCCACCACGACGAGATGGGCCCCACAACGAGTAAAAAGGTGCTTTTCTGGAAGGTCGTGACAACTAGATCACGTCCCATGTGATTGATGGACCCCATGCATTTGAGATATGTGCGAGAATTCAGCCATTTATCTCAGCCGTTGGATGGGCCATGCAAGCAACTCCCTCGGCTATAAAGAGAGGGCATTCGTCTTAGGATTTGCACCAGAAAAAGAGGGAGAAAAGGAGAGAAAGGAGGAAGAACGTGTGAAAGAGAGAAAAAAGGGAGTGTGAGCTCGAGTGCTGTGGGCTTTGCCGAGTCACGGTGGTGACTCAGATGCCAAGCTGAGTCTCGTTTGGGGGGGGGGGGGGGGGGGGGGGGGGGGGGGGGGGGGGGGGGCTGACTCGATCTCACCTCGAGCAAAGATGGCGTGATCAACGGCTGGATCTCCATTGACGTACTCAGCTGACCAGCCCAGGCCGGTGGAGCAAATCCCGAGTCGACTCGACAAACGCTGTGAGTAGTTCAGATAATGCTCAAACCACCTCTTTTAAACGGAAAGTCCTTCCGACTTCATTCAACAGCACATAGCCTCGGCTATTGAAGTCACTACCGGCAAACTCCGTGGGTCGTAACAAAGACCGTAGGTAGGAGTGTGGGTGGAAACCGGTCAGTTGCAGGCCCGAACCCCACTCAGCATTGGGTAGTTTCAGCTGGCGCAAACCAGAACCCGAAGGATCGTGCGGGACCAGACTCGGTTGTCTAGTGAAGTTCTAGACTGAGCCAAGTTCGAACTCAGCCTATGAACTTGCTAACTAGCTGAGTTCCACCACTCACAAGTCTAACGGGTGCTCGTCCGGCCCAGCCCAATGCATGGAATCTGGTACTCTTTTCAAGTATTGGATGTGGGCCGAGTGCAGCCTCTAATTTGGGCCACGATCTGGACAATGATCTGAACTGAGAATTGCCACCATTTGCGCTGTGGATCAGGCTAAACCCAGCAGCAGTTCTGGGCCATTTATGGGCCGAGTTTGAGCTGGATCCTAGCCACAATACTGAGCTGGAAAGTGGGCCGAAATCAACTCCATGTTCTGGGCCAAAATCCGCCCAGAACTGGGCTGAAATCAACCTCAATATTGGGTTGAAATCAGCCACACGAGCTGGGCCGAAACCAGCCTAGAACTGGGCCGAAGTTTGGGTTGGTTCCAACCAAAGATCTGGGCTGGACTCAGCCATAACTGTGGGCCACACATAAGCCATCAGTGGGCAGCAACGACTGGGCCAAACTGGGTCCAGTCTAGCCCAGTTTTGGATCACCATAGGATAGCTACTACTGGGCCAAACTATGTCAAACCCAGGCCCAGTTTCGGGCCGCAGTTTGGCAGCAAGTGCTGGGCTGAACTGGGCTTAGTTCAGGCCCAGTTTTGGGTCCGAGTGTTGGGCCACAGCTGCTGGGCCTGATCAAGATAGGTGCAGGCCCAATTTCCACTTGGTTGGGTCACTATAACCCTCACCTACTTTTGGTGGCCTAGAAATATAGTAATGCATGTGACATGGGGCGTATGAAAACGGGCCTCATCGTCATTGGATGAAAGGAAAACCCGAGTTGAATTGGGACTAGATAGCTATGAGGTCAAGTCCACCGGGTTGGATTTGAGAGTTAGAATAGAATATGCCGAACTAAGCTTGTAAATATATGAGCCGTTGCAATCACCATTGTTACCGTTACTATCATTATTAGGATTATTAATATAGCCATTAGTAATTGTCCATACTAATATTAGTTAATACATACAAAAATTATCAGTATTAAATACTAGTGTATTATTTTATCACTCTTAAATGATATCATAAATAGTAGATCATGATATTAATTATCATCATAATGATTATTATTAATATGTTAGGTAATATAAAGTATAACACTAACGCTAATAGTTATCTTGTAATGGTTAAGTTTAGATTGTAACTAATACACCAACTAGAGTTCAAATCCTAGAATTTAAGTTTGGGACTAAACCCTAGGATGAAAATCCTAATTTTACATTAAAACCCTAAGATAAATAATTCAAACCTTAGGCGATGATTTTAAACCTAGGTAGTGCGTAGAACTTGGATCTAATTATACAAGTTAATGATTGTGATAAGATTCAATTCTGAGGGCGCAAGCACTTAGTGACATTAGAAGGCGATTTAGTTCATCAGGTGATTACTTTTCCCCTTGAGCTTTCCATATCTAAATTAAATTAATGATAGCTTTTAAATTGATTAAAAATGATGCCTTAGAGCTCGATTAATTATATGATTAGCTTACTTGGATATATGTTTGAGAATTGGTCATGAATATCAAATGCATATGCTAGACCTTGATTCATTTAATAATTCTTAAATTGTATTTACACTTATACTTAAGTTCTATTTTACTGGAATGGCATCCTACTTCGATACTTGATCCCTATGCTATTTGGATATGCTATTGTACTGCTTGCAAGACACATGTGAATCGAAATCTCTCTAGTTTATGATGTGAACCCCTATTTAAGAAAGAGAGTCCATACTCAGGGTGTAATGAGACTGATTGTACTAGAAATAGACCCTCAACATGGAGGTTATGTTAGTGGAAATTTATTTATGGGACTTACCATCTATGGGGTGAATCAACCTATTTGATTTTGGGATGAACCATTTGACGTTTTTATCACCGCTGCTTATTCGTGTTTAAGGCAGGCCTACTGACTCCTTTTAATCGTTGTATTTTAGTATCTTTGACATTCATTTCCATTCAACATACGATGGTAGTTTCCCATACATAGAGAGTTGATTGGCCACGGGTTGATGGGTTCTTTACACACCCTAAGGCAGTAGACTCATGGGCCGAAGATGGTGGTCATGGGACACTATGCCCGAGTCGTCGACCTACGCTGGGGACGAGCCCCCGTAGTGAACTTGAGCCTATTTAAACCGGCTGATTGTAATTGGACTAATAATAGCTTGGCTAATCATGCATGTATGGCATATCCAGACCATTGTCTATCAATTTACGTACGTGATGTACGATAGACAGTCGGTATGCAGTACGTGATGTACGCACGTGATGCGCTTCGCTAATGGCCAGCCTTTGCATGGATGACGAGCCCAACTTCCGAACAGATGAGCATCCCTAGGTCGATGATGCATTCATGCATCCATGCATATAATAAGACTGCATTTTGTTATGTTTTGTATACCTTGTTGTTTTCATGCTATACTTATCTAAGGCGGCGGTGTGTAATCTTGAGGGGAATTCACACTGAGTTGGCTACTCATCTATCAAACATATAACCGTATAGGTAGCGCATGTGGCTTAAGTGATTTTCAGGTTCAGATTGATACAAGTGTCAGGGATGTAAGACTATACTACTAAGAGAAGTTGCGCGGTCTTGCTGCTTATATTTATATGCTTTCTATTATTTTTCATGTATTAAATTATGTAAATCTTGTACTTGTTAATTTTAGAGACATTGGTTTATATAAGTCATTATGGGTAACCTCTTGTATATTCTATATGTAAGTGTAAATTTTCCGTTATGTTGATTTGTCCATTTTACGCTAAGCTGTTATCTCTAAATGATATATATATATATATATATATATATATATATATATGGAAATTGGTCTTTATAGGTTAATACTCGGGTTTTAAGGAAACAGGTCGTATACTCGGGTCTTGAAAACACGAGGCGTTACAGTTGGTATCAGAGCATAGTTTGGACAAACCAGGCCTTAGGAAATGAGCTTATACAAACCTTAAATGTTTCAAGTTAGGATGTTTGAAATTAAAATTTTGAACTTAGGCAAATTTCCCTTAGGCTTAGAAAAATAATTGTGAATGTAGAAACTCAAACTTACGGTCCCTCATAAATGATCAAGATAGTCATTTGAATTGATGTGGAATCCCTTATAAGCAGGAGATATTGAGAATATAGAGACCCAAAATCTTAGGTCCCCTTAGAAATTATTAGAACAACTATTCGAACTTATGTGAAACCCCTTTGTAGATAAGAGAAAACGAAAACATAGAAACTTCAGATTCTAAGCTCCCTGTAAAATTGTTTGGATAGTCGTAGGGCCTAGAAATGAACTTAGTTTCCTTTGAAAATTCTAGGTTTAGTCATTTAAACTTCGAGAGAAAAACTCTGGTTCCCCTATAAACTATAGGACCGTTGTTTGAAAACTTAGAAATAAATTTTTGGTTCCCATGTAAACTGTAAGACCCGTATCCTAGACCATACCGTTTCGTAGGCTTCCGCGGTCCTCCCAGTCGAATTCTGACAACCCTTGACCTGACATGCAATCCTAAGTTGCAGCTCGTAGATCTTAGTCGGCTCGACTCAAAACTTTTATCCTAGTGACTGCGCAGTCGTCGCGGTTCCAACGTCGCAACTCGTGCGCCAGTCCGATACCCAGGTCAGAAGATGTGGGCCCCATTCATTTTGAGGAAAACGCCGTGCGTGCGAATTCTGAGAGAATCTCTACAACCTATCCCATCGATCAATCAATCAATCAATCAAGTACACACTATACCATAAGTACAAGCAACACATCCCTTTCCCATTCCCAAAGTCAACTCTCTCTCTCTCTCTACCCATCCCTTTCTTACAACTTCATCACTCCACCCATCACTCCATCTCTTTCCATCCCATCACTTCCCTCTCTCTATCTCATTCTCTCTCTTCAATCCCAAGCAACAAGAAAATCTAACGTCCAAGCCTCCCAAGAGAGCCAAGTGTGGTTCACTTCTTTACCACCTAAAAGCTCTCATCCCCACCATCAAAACTTCATCATCCACCGTCAAAAGTTGAGCATAGGAGCTAAGAAAGCTAAGGGACCAAGGACGAGTGTAATAGGTGGGTGATCTACCGTTGATTTTCAATTTGATGGCCCACTTGTGATGGGACCCAATTCGATGTATGTGTTGTAATCATATGAGGGGCCCATAGTTGTAGGGTCTCTCCACTACACCGTCTCTCTCTCTCTCTCTCTCTCTCTCTCTCTCTCTCTCTTTATGATGGAATGTGGCCCACCTAATCTAGACCGTCCATGTGTTGGGCCCCACCTCGCCGCTTATCCATTTGGACGGGCCTGGATGAAGTACAAAAAACACAAATATTAGCCTTTTTCCAAACTGGTGGAACCCACACATGTGGACCCACCTTGATAGTGTGATGTATCCACACCGTCCAAGCAGTCAGTGGTTCCCACGTAGTAGGCAGCTGCTGCTGCCGTGGACGTCAATCAGCAAGTGGGTTTGATCAAGAGGCATGTGTTATATCCTAACTGTCCAGCAGCTATATAACTGCTGGATTAACGTCAGCTATTTTTGTGGCCCCACCGTGTGGCTCGTGTATATCCAAACCAACCACCTACGCTGTCCAGGTGGGATCCACCTTAATGTACATGATGTAGGTCAACCATCCATCTGGACAAGCTATGTGGGATGCATTAAGATGTACGGGTGTCATCCACGCCCACCGCCCATTTGGATGGTGGCCAATAGGACTGGATGTTATTAAAAAATATAATAATAATAATAATAATAATAATAATAATAATAATAAAAATGATGAATAATATATATATATATATATATATATGTTATATACGTATATATGTCATATATATATATAATGATATATGGTGGGACCCACCTCTTGGAAAGTGGACTGGTTGGACTTCCACACACCAGCTACATAGCTGTGTTGTGACGTCACCAAGTCACGTGGGACCCATCTATGTGTGGATTTCATCCACACCGTCCGTCCATCTGGACGGGACCCACTTGATGTGTGGATAGAATCCACGTCGTCTGTCCATTTGCATGGAGCCCACCATGATATGTGGGCTTAATCCATACCATCCATCCAATTGGCAAGCTTGTCTTACGACTTGAGATTAAAAATGAGGCAGATCCTATATCAGGTGGACCACACTGCAGAAAACATTGGAGGGATTGAACGTCCACCATTGAAACCCTTGTGGGAGCACAGAAGTTCCGTATCAATATGATATTTATTTTTCCTCTTAATTCAGGTCTTTGTGACTATATGAACAGATTGGATGGAAGTAAACGTTATGGTGGGCCCCGACCCTATGAACTGTTTAACAGTGAAATCATTATCTCCACTATTATTTATGGTATGGTCTAGATGATCTTTCGATATGATTTATTTACGGAAATGTTCTAAAATGATCTTTAAATTAGGTGAATGGTGTGGCCCGTTGATGCGGCCCATTTGATGTATTTGAGGTCCACATGATGCAACCCATTTGATGTATTTGAAGCTCATATAATGCGGCCCATTTGATGTATATTGGCCCATTGGTGCGGCCCACTTGATGTATATTGGCCCATTAGTGCAGCCCATTTGATGTATATTGGCCCATTGGTGCGGCCCATTTGATGCATGTTGGCCCATTGGTGTGGCCCACTTGATGTATATTGGTTCATTGGTGCGGCCCATGTAATGCGGCCCACTTAATGTATATTGGCCCATTAGTGCGGCCCGTGATGCGGCCCACTTAGTGTATGTGAGGCCCATTGGTGCGACCCATGTGATGTGGCCCACTTGATGTATATGAGGTCCATTGAGATGTATTTGAGGCCCATGGGTTAAGGCCCAATGTAATGTATATGAGGACCACGAATGAGGCCCAATGAGACGTATGTGATGCCTTTGTGTGGGGCCGAATGTGTTGTATATGAGGCCCATTGCGATGTGAGATTCCACCATGATGTATGTAATGATGTTTATGGAGGCCATGCCTTGGGAGCAATGATGGTTAAATGTCCGCATTGTAACTCTCCCTAGGGCCCATTGTTAGCCCCATACTTGTTGTGTGTAGGCCGTCTGGCCCACTTCATTATGAATAGAGTTCATCACCATATAACATGCTTAGTATAGCTCCATGATTCATGCCTATACACATCATATGTTTGCTTAATATGAAGAGTGACCGATCATAGCATATGCCTTCGGGCAGATTATTTATGGGGTTCCCTAATAGGCGGTGTTACCCCACATGAACGCGCGGTATGCGTAGGATTGCTGCATGACTGATAATGTGATTCATACACCTCGCATTTGTATGACATGATTACTGTACACCCTAGCGACATCAGGGTTGTGGCATCCACAGACATATCGTGGATGTCAGGATCGGACATCGAAAATACTATTACTAGCATCGGAGAGCCATAGATGTCCCTAGGTGAAAATCCCTAACCCTATGGTACCAAAGGATGACTCTAACGTCGAGACCAAGTGGATACATGAACGCACGAGGGCCGTATACCAGTAGGCCGCGTCTCTCATTGTGTCGTGGTAGGTTCGAAAGGGGCGTGACCTTACGCGCCTGAGTGAGGGGGGAAATATCTAGGTTAAGTTTGACCAATATCGACGAGTCGGGCTCGATATTGGTACGTGGATAGTGAGGTCTCTTCCACTTACCCAGTTGTGCGCTCAGATAGGGGTGACAATTTGGCGTATAGTGTACTAGACCCCAGTGATTGTCCAGATTGAGATATGTACTGATATTTGATGCTCCAGTGATGAGTTGCATTGATATGTGGATTTGGATGAGGATTGGTATGCTTGAGTTGCATCTTACATCGCATGGCCTTGATATGGCTGATAGCATTCATGCCTTGCATCGCATGGCCTTGATATGGCCGATAGTATTCATGCCTTGCATCGTACAACCTTGGTACAGCTGATTGTATTCATGGATTCACCAGCATATTCTGCATTACTCTGATATTGCATTCTGAGCACGCTTATATTGCGCACACTCTCACCACCCTCTAAGCTTTCTATAAGTTTATGCGCGACTGTTGCGTGCAGGCGACGCTAGGTAGTAGCTGTTCAGGAGTAAGAGTGTGCAGAGCTTCCAGAGTTTTTGGCTTTATTATCTTGTATTTTCCTTCATACACATTATACCTTAAATTTTTTGATCATAGTGGATTTTGTGATGGTGTTCTTGTGGTTATTATTCATGGGTTATGCTTATGGTTATGCTCATTACGAATCAAATTGATGTTGAAAATCCTCCTTTTAAGATCCCAGGATTAGAACCTGGTAAATGGGTACCAGGAGTCGAGAATGGGGTTCTATGGAAGTTGTCGGCGCCGATTCGGCGATCGGGAATTTTGTGAGCCCGGTTTCTGAGTTTGGGGCGTGACATATGTAAGTGCTATTGTTTATAGCCTCTTTTGTTGTCAAATTTATGGTGCCAAAAATACTGTTATGAAGCTTGCATATGTGAAGATCAAAGCGCTACTCAAGATCAACTTTGTTGGACAAGCTCTACTTACAAGTCAAGACTCGAAGAAGTGAGTTTGTTTGATTTAATTTAAAGACAAGGATAATGCAAGAAGTGTTCAAGTTCAATCTCAAGATCTCAAGAAGTGTTCAAGTTCAATCTCAAGATCTCAAGAAATGTTCAAGTTCAATCTCAAGATCTCTAGAAGCTTTCAAGTTTGAGCTACATCATGACTTCAAGCTTCATCACTTTCAAAGGTCACTCATCTTTTAAGTTTCAATGTCCTTACTTCACTATTGAGGTATGACTGACCTTAGGTTGACCTTTAGAGTAGGCCACTTTGGATACATAATTAATATATTTTATATAAGTCAGTTTGGTCTGTTCTAAGACTAGTCATGGACTTGGTTCGACTATCCTAGCACTGCTTCGACCTGTCTAAAGATTTCCTGGATCAGTCGTAAGTTTGTTGCAAAATTCGAAATTTTTTTATTAGGCTTCGACTAGTCCTGGGGACTGTTCGACCAGTCGTAGGAACAGTGTCGACTGGTTCTTCGATCAGTCGTAGACCTTCGACTCAAACTATACCGATGATTTGCAATTAGCTTCGATCAGTCGTGTGTGACCTTCGACCAGTAGAAGGGGACCTACGACCAGTCGTGAAACCGTCTTATCCTATCGCGCCTGAATTTTCAAATATCTATTGGATCTTTGACCAGTCGAAGACGTGACTTATTCACACTATAAATAGAGCACGAATCTCAGAATAAAATAGACCATTCAAGCTAATTTAATTCGGCCTTCTGAGAGATAAATCTGTGCTCCGTTTAAGCTAAGTGTGCTTATTTAATATTCTATTTCTTTAGCTTTGTTAATTAATTTTGTTTCTTGCATTCCAATCTAATCTGTAATGAGGAAGTTTTATTTTCCTTTTATTAGAATCAAAATCAATTCAAGCTAGCCCATTTGTTTTAAGTTAAAATCTATTAGAATCTAGAACCATTATAAAGTGAGTATTGGACATTGAACTTTGACATTCAAATCTCTACTCCAACTTGGTTCTTCTGGGCTGCTACAACAAAGAAGAAAAATAGGTATTTTACAATTTGTGTAATTTACTTTATTTGGTTTTAATTGAGGTTAAGCCAGAAAAATCTCATTGTATTGGTTATCTGAGGAGAGCCAGGAAAACTCAGAAAAGAGGGTTTTTTGAATTGTGTAAGCCCTTTGAAAAAGACACAATTGTGAAGGTTTTGGGTAAACCTGGGAAAACCTATTTGATAGTGAACGATAATATCCCTTGTGTGAGGATATTAGGAGTGGAGTAGCATTCTGTGTGGCTGTTGTTGAACAGTTGGTGTACACATAGGCGAACCACTACAACTCCTTGTGTTGTGTGGAAGTGTGCTTTATTTTCCTATCTTTGATTATTATTTTATGGAAAGTATGTGGATGTGAATGTTGTAATCATTTTAATTTCAAACTCAGTGGGGAATGTTGTAATAGTTTAGTTTTAAATTGCTGCAATTTATTTCAAGCTATTCCTTTATTTGTTTGAGCTTTAGATTCTCTAAATTGTTCTGGTAAGGTTGCCCTGCCATTTCTATGGTGTATGGTTGTCCCTAGAACAATCAATATTTGAAATTACATTCTATTCCTCTGATCAGCTTCAATTTTGTTTATTCCTAGAAAGTTTGAGTTCTTGATACAAAGACCTTTCTAGAAATTAGGTTGTCTTACCATAAACTTTGGTTTTTGGTGTAAGGTTGTCCTTAGAACAACTTTTGTATCAATCTCTCAATACTTGTTTATTAAGGTTGTTATTCATTTCAGCATTGTGGATAAATTTACTTTATTTGGCTATCTCTTTATTTAAATTCCGCTGTAATTATTTTAAATTTGGCATAGTCCTATTCACCCCCCCTCTAGGACATAAAGCTTGGCCTTTTCAACATACACTACTAAAACTTCTGTTGAACTTAGAAACCAAACTTAGGTACCTGTGATGACAAGTTCTCACTATGATGTAAGTAAGAACAAACAAGAGTGTCTCCTAGACTTGATTCCCAAGAAACGATTCTTGGAAACCTGGAGTTTGAACCCTTCTGAAAATTTCATCAGCTAGGAATAACATCGTCATAATAATTAGCCAATGTCCTAGCACATCATGTCAAACACGAGCACTTCCTGTGCACTTCCATACTCACCATTTTACACATCATGTCAAACACGAGCACTTCTTGTGTACTTCCATACTCACCATTTTACACATCATGTCAAACACGAGCACTTCCTAAGCTTAAGTAATCATAATAGGAATTGTAACTTGAACTTCCTATATACGTCTCCTTAGTTGAAAGTAATAGTTCCCAAATCCTCTGTTTTGGAGGTAGATGATCGATGTATCGGGCTTAAACCCACTACAACTATCTATCCGTGTTAGCTCGAACATTGAAAATGGAAAATTATAGCGTACCTTAGACAACGGGGAGCTATCTCTAAAGGTAAAAGAAAATAAAAGGAAAGATAAGATGTTGTTATTAGTCACCCAAATGAACTTATGATCTTAGTAGGTGCTATTAGAAATCCTGATGTTGGCGAGCATTAGAATGATTCCCTAGCTCTAACTAATACTTAAACGCAACCTAAACCCATTAGTTGATTTGATAAACTAAAGGCTTAAGGGTTGTGGTAGGTCTGTATATAACTTGTTAGGATTTCACACTTAGACATATCAAGAATACGACACGCCACTAGGATAATTCTCCTACATTAACAACCAGGATGAACTTTATCAAATCCCGATGATAAAGCTTTCTTTAAGGGGGGTAGATTGCGATGACCTTGTCTTGGTAGTCGGTCGTGAGCACTTGCGTACACAAGTAACCCTCGTGGGAGGACTAGTGAATACACGGAGGCACCATAAATTAAATGGTCGTTCCCATTCATAATAGAAGTGCTGAATTTCGGGGGCGAAATTCTCCTTAAGGGGGATAGTTTGTAACACCCCGTACTTTCTAGTACTCGAGTGTTACCATGTAATCTAATTTAGTATGGATACAAACCTAACCTACTTAAATATTCATGTTAATTATGGTTTAAATTTAATCGTTTAAAATAGTCCTCATCCATATGTTAACCCATCCATCCGTGGACATTCGAGACGAACCATCACATCATCAGCACAACCCGTTGTAAGGACTTCGATCACCTCGATAGATGAATCAAACCATCCAGTAGTTACATAATATTTAATAAGTATATTATTTTTTTATTATATTATAAATTTTACACAAACATAGATTAAAAAAAATTATAGATGTATTTTGATAATATATTTATCATATAATAATGTATGAAAATGTATTGTAATAAAGTGTTATGTATATATTTAATGTATATAAAATATTATGAAAATAATATTATATTAAATAAACATAATGAATAATAAATTTACAATATTAAATTGAATTATAAATATTAACGTGGTATTAAATATCTTTTATAAATATGTATACAAAAAATTATTAGATATTTTAATAAAATTGTATATTGTTTAACAATATTATTGAATACAAATATGATTTTAATTAAATATGATATTGTACAATTTTCAATTCATTTATATGTATAATATAATATTATATATTATAAATTACATATTAATAAATATGTGATCAATAGCATGTATATAGTAGTATATTAATATTAAAATTATATTTATGTGTATGAGATTTTAATCATTATAATTATAAGTAATATACAATAGTATACCAAACGTATTGTAGTGTTGTAATATATTGTTCCAATGCAATAATAAAAGTGTTAGTTCAATAAATTATATAAGAAAACTAGTTATAAAACGTTATAATGTAATGTATACATAAAAATAAATCCGACCTACCAAATTTGAACCAAGCAATCACCGTGCCCTAAGCCTCCATTTAACCATTGAAACCCATTTTCATGCCAATCCGACCACTGAGTTAGTGTGTACTAACCAATCAAGCCCTGGGATGTGTGATACAGCCCACCAGGGCCTCACATCCGTCCCAAACTGGCTAGGACCCCTGGCTGTGGCTTCCAAGGTGAATGGATAGTGTGGATTGGTCACAAACATCACGGTGGGCTCCACACAAAGTGCGAGTGCACTAAGGCCACCCGTGCACAAAGTGTACGAAAGTTATATGCTGGTTGACCAGCACTGACCTGATCCTTCTTAGGAAAAGGAAATCGGGCGTTCTCCCGCCAGTTAAAAATTCAAAACTGATGGATTTCAGTTTCCTAAGTGGCCCACCTTAGCCACTATCTGGTTAATCTAAACAGTCCATCGGTTGTGTAGGCCCCGGACGACCAAACCGTAGAGGTTAGATCAGACCCATGCAAATGCACACGTGCTTGGGTAGGAGCCAAACGGCACCGTGCGACAACATTTCTTAAAGGAGAAAAAACTATATGATCGCCACGCTGGCGATCTGCATCTGCCTCATTTCTCCTATCCTAGTCGTCCATTCCAACCCCGATCCGCGCCATTCTTCCACTGTAAAAAATGGGCAGACCCTCGCTGCACTAAGAAACAGAGGAGGGAGACATTTCCACTTTGAGAAGGCTCGTTGGTGCAATCCATGCTCTCCACAACACCACGTGGAGCGATCCTTGCCTTCCCTTTTAGGGCAACAACCCTTTTTCCTAAAAGGAAGTTCTCATTTCGTGTGAAGGGGTGGTCAGCGGAAATTCTCACGAGATGATTGAAACGCCAATGAACAGCCCAAAAAGTGGGCCCTACATTGATTAGAAACTTCATCTGGTCTGTTCAGACGGACTAGATCACGCTGAAATATCATGCACAAAAATCAGCCATTGATAGCCAGGTCATCTTCCCTGTTAACTCGTCTGACCCACCACGACGAGATGGGCCCCACAGTGAATAAAAAGGTGCTTTTTTGGAAGGCCATGACAACTAGATCACATCCCACATGATGAGTGGACCCCACGCATTTGGGAAATGGAGATATGTTCGAGAATTCAGCTATTTATCTCAGTCGTTAGATGGGCTATGTAAGCAACTCCCTCGGCTATAAAGAGAGGGTGTCCATCTTGGGATTCGCACTAGGAAAAGAGGGAGAAAAGGTGTTAATTATTACTTGCTTTTACGAACACGATACTGTTTAATGCCCATTTTAATCATGTTTGTAATGCAAGGTGAATCTAGGAGCGTGGACGAGAAAGGATTCTAAAAGCGTGGATTTGACGCTCTGAAGTAACCAAGGCAAGGGACGGACTTTAGGGGAGCAAGAATGATGAATTTACATGTCAGAGATCCGAGAAAATCGAGAAACTAAAGTTTAAGTGACCCGAAAGTTATCCAGAATTCAAGATCACAGGGTTCCCGCCATCCGATTGGCTTGAAACTGTATATATGGCCTGAGGACCATAAATTAACCGTACACGCTGAAAATTAGCCATTGGATCTTTGTGAAAATGGCCCAACGGACAGATCAGCCCACAAATCATTAATCTGGGGTCCGCCTGATATCTGGATATGCTCCAATTTGTGTCTCAACCCCTTAAATGAGATGGTAAAATAGATGAATGGAGCAGATTCCGCGTAAACATTACAGTGGACCCTGCGTCGTGGTGTGTGTACACTATGCACAAAAAGTCCAGCCACACACCAGAATCAAGAGATTTGTCAGCGTGCGCTGACCCGAGCTCTCCTTCCTCAAAATAGACTTTCTGTTTTTGTTGCAACAATGTCCGCACGTTGTACGTGTGGGGCGCTGTTGTGGGCCACCATAGTGATCTGGCAGTTGGATCCGGACCGTCCATAGAACCCCAAGGTATGTATGCTCAAAGCCAAGATGAAAGAATTGTAAATGACAGCAGAGATTAGTTTTCGATCGTCCAAATGGAAGACTGACAGTGAAATAAAATAATCCGTGGGCCATCACGAATCTGATCTAAAAACCGATCATGTCTGACTGGCTTTTTGAGGGGAAACCAATGGACGGTGTAGATTTCTTTGATAAATCCGATCATGGGCCCCACCAACGTCACAGCGCGATCAGAGTGCGCAGGCCCTGTTTGAACGTCTAATCTCTACCAATTTTTGCGGACATTGTACGATCATGGCAATGATCGGATGACAGATCCGATTCGTTCATCATGTAGGTCATCCCAAAACATCTCAGGGGACATTATTTCTTTGGAAAGAAAGCAAGGAAGATGGGAGTTTTCAGCGCTATCTTCCGGCAGCGAAAAGTGTTGCGTTGTCAGCTACGTTCGATTTCCATCGACTCCAACACCCTCTATGCAAGCCCCAGCCAACCTCCATCAGCCTATAAAAGGAAAGAACAAAAGAGAGAGATGGATCGAAGGGAGACATGAGTAAAAAGAGAGAGAGAGAGAGAGGAAGAAAGAAAAGGGGAGATTGCTCGAGAAGGGATTGCTCCAGAACAGATTAAATCAAAGGGATGTGCTTCTTCTTGATTATATTTTTCTTCTTTCCATTTGAATCTATGTTGCTTCCCATGAATTTTTAATTTCTTAGCTAGGGCTGAGATGAAGTCCCTAATTTGAATGATTCCTGTTATTTGTTGATTTCATCCGGAATTGATTGATTTATTTCTTTCTCTATTATGATTAAATGAAAACTCCATACCTCTCCAATCTATGAGCTTACCCAAAGTCTAAATGTGGTTGTTGTTTGGAATCTTATTCTAGATGTGCTTGTGTTTGACCATGAACAGGTTTTCTTACAGAGAAAGAAATAGGAATTTACATCTATTCATGCCTGAACATGGATGGAAAGATGTGATCCTTGTACTTCAAGGGAATTATACATCCTGTGTGCCTGAACAAGGACACAGATTGTGCTTTATTTATCGAATGTATATCAATCTGAATTAGGGTGAATCAACAAGTAAAACAAGGGTTAGGATAATTAGGGGTGGATTCAAAAGTCCTAGTGTTCTCCTTGAGTGAATTTTCCTTCTTGTTCTCAGTTATTTTTCATTGATTTTTGTTAGTTTACTTAATACCTAGCTAAACTATTTGTTGGATTAGTTAATAAGAATCATAAAATTCGAATTGTGACAACCAGTCCTCTTGGGAACGATCTCGTAATACGTACCGTGTCTTCACCTGATTCATATACTTGCGAGTTTAAAATCAATTTAAATTAGGTTGGTTTAAATAAAACATCAAGTTTTTGGCGCTGTTACCAGGGACTGTTTCTGTCCAATTGGATTTAGGATTTTATCTTTTCATAATTCATAGCCTTAGGATTTTTCTCGCATCATTTCATAAATTTTAGGAAATTTAATTTATTTTTGTCTTTATTTTTTACAGGAATTGAGGAAAGAAGCTGAAAAAGAAAAAAATTGTCTTCAAAGTGAAGGAGGATGTCCCAATTCTTCGGAAATCAATCATCTCCTTTTTCAAGTTCCATCTTCCAATTCTTGTTTACATAGTTTCATCTTGCTTTTAGGAATTCATGATTTTTTAGCTCTACTTTTATTTCTATTAGGTTGCATCTTAGTTTAGCTTTCTTTTTTACATTGCAATAACTTAGT
This sequence comes from Magnolia officinalis, assembly GCA_021015155.1. Taxonomy (NCBI): domain Eukaryota; kingdom Viridiplantae; phylum Streptophyta; class Magnoliopsida; order Magnoliales; family Magnoliaceae; genus Magnolia; species Magnolia officinalis. The sequence continues at coordinate 38,649,338 of JAJHSJ010000013.1, forward strand.
TTATGCTAGGACGTAGATCTCTAAACATAGAACTATCACCTTTTGATCCTGAAATAGAAAGAACATTTCGTAGAAGATTGAGAAACATTCCATTTGAAATGGCGAAAGAGAATGGAGTTAAAGCTCTTAGGGATTATTCAGCTCTTGTCCAATTTAATGCACCTTCATGCATAGTGTTGCCAGCCACCACGGCAGCACACTTTGAACTTAAACCTGGGGTCATACAATTGTTGCTCTCCTTCTATGGTTTAATAAGGAGGATCCATATCATCATGTGAAAGAATTCCTAGACATTTGCTCTACCTTTAGGTTCCAAAACTTTTTAGATGATTCGATCCGTTTGCGTCTTTTTCCTTTTTTTTTGAAGGATAAGGCGAAAGCATGGTTGAATTCTCTAGAAGTTGGGTCTATCACTACATGAGACCAACCGTCTAAGAAGTTCTTAAATAAGTTCTTCCCTGTTCACAAAACTAATGTTCTCCATAGAGAAATTACTAATTTCACACAAAAAGAGGGCGAGCACTTTCATGAATGTTGGGAAAGATGGAAAGACTTGCTTCTTAAATGTCCACATCATGGTTTTGAGAAGTGGCAACAGGTTCAATACTTCTATGACAGTTTGACACCCCAAAACCATCGCATGGTTGATGCCACCAGTGGAGGGTCATTCATGACCAAAAGTGATGTCGAAGCTTGGAATTTCTTTGAAACCTTGTGTAAAAACTCCTAGCAATGGGACTATTCAAATAGAGGTGAAAGAAGTCCTCAACCATAGAAGAAATGTGGTATATATAAGATAGGAGTCACGCCAGATCTTTATGCCAAGATTGATAGCCTGACAAAGAAAGTTGATGCTTTGATGTTAAATAATGGACCTCCACAAACAACTCAAATCGAGTCAGGTGCCATATGTTCTAGTCCCGCCCATCCTATGCAGTCTTGTCCATCTGGAACAACATTTCTGAAATTTCTCTCTAAACAAGTGCATGCTATGAACACTTTTCAGAGAACTGGGAATGATCCTTGCTCAGACACCTACAATCCAGGGCGGGCTAGACATCCAAAATTTTCTTGGGCAAAAGGACCACAACAAGGAGGACCATCTGGAAATCCTCTTAAGCAACCTTACCCCCAAGTTAGTAGTCAACAACTTCAACAGTTTCCGCAATATCAACAACTTCCTTCACAATCAAGGAAACCATCTCTTGAAGATACACTCAATCTTTTTATGCAGAGTTCTCTTCAATTTCAAAAAGACACCCAATAAACTTTACAAGCTAACTAGCAAAGCTTAAATGCAAATGCATAATCCATTGCCAACCTGGAAGTATATTTGGGTCAACTTGCAACCGCATTGAGTGAGAGAGAGAAGAGCAACTTTCCTAGCCAACCCGTGGCAAATCCAAAAGGACAGTATGAGATTGGCTCTAATTCAAACTAAGAACAATATCATGAGCAAGCCAAATCAATCATTACCCTTAGGTCCGACAAACAGATTGAGAACAAAGTAGAGATGCCTAGGGAAGAATCAAATTCCAAATCAGAAGACCAAAATGAAGCGGAGAGACATACTAGTGCATCCAAAGTCCAAAAGCACTCTGACTCTCCAGGAACCACTCATGTGCCATCCTATGTGCCTAAAGCACCTTTTCCTCAACGTCTGGCACCAGTTAAGAAAGGAAACAACTTTAATGATATATCGGGCATGTTTAAGCAAGTGCAAATTAACATTCCGTTGCTTGATGCTATCAAGCAGGTCCCTGCTTATGCTAAATTTCTTAAAGATTTATGCACTCAAAAGCGTAAGCTGAATGTTCACAAGAAGGTCTTCCGTGCGGACCAACTCAGTTCCATGATTCAACACAACACCCCTCCTAAATTTAGGGATCCAGGAGCTCCCACCATTTCTTGTGTCATAGGAGATCAAAAGATTGAGAAGGCATTGCTTGATTTAGGGGCGAGCGTTAATTTGTTGCCATATTCTGTATGTGAGGCACATATCCTAGACCGTACCGTTCTGTAAGCTTCTGCGGTCCTCCCGGTCGAATTCCTGCGACCCACGACGCGTAAATAGCATTTACGCGCATCCCTGAGTCGTATCCCGTATTCCAGAGTCGACTCAACCCGAGACTTGCACCCTAGCGACTGCGCTGTAGCAGCGGTTCTGATGCCACGTCTCGCATATTGGTGGGATACCCACGCCAGCAGTTGTAGGCTTAAGGATAAATCGAGAAAATACCGCGGGCAACATGTGCGCTGTTTCCGGGAAGATTCCTGGTTGAGAGAATGGAATCTCTACCCATACCCTCCTCTTTCCACCAAGTCAACCAAGACCTTACCTCTCCCATGCCTTTCATGCCAACAAGGCAATGCTATCCATACCCCATCTCATCTCATGCCCAAAAAGTCAATTAGCCCCATCCCTCACCCATACACTCCATGTCATCCATCCTTACAACTCCCATCACTCTTTCATTTCTCTCTTCACCCCATTCAAGCAACTCCCAAGAGAGCCAACGTCCATGGCTTCCAAAGAGATTAGAGAGCGATGTGTGGCCCACCTTCTACCCCTCTCATCTCCCATCTCCACCTTTCAAATTTCATCATCCACCCTTAAAGAAGGAGCTTAAGAGCTAAGGAGTTGAAGGAGCTAAAAAAGAAGACTGATCAGTGGGTGATTTTATAAGTTGATTTTAGGGCCCACTTGTTGTGGGACCCACATTGATGTATGCAACATAAAGAGGGGCCCGTAGTGGCGGGGTCCCTCTATCTCACCTTCTCTCTCTCTCTCTCTCTCTTGTATGGATGGTGTGTGTGTGTGGCCCACCACGAAGTATATACTTTATCCATGTCATCCACCTTGTGGGACCCACCTAATGGATCCGTTGGACGGAAAAACACAAATATCGGCTCTTCTTGAGCTGATGGGTTCCACCTGTGGGACCCATCTGATTATGGATTAGCTAGTGGCCGTTGCCAGGTGGGCCCCACCATATTTGGGGTCTGCATTTTATCCCCACCGTCCATTAAGGATGGTGGGATTTCACCGTGAAAATTGTCCAGCACAGTGGACTAGCTTGTTTTTTAAAAAAAAAAAGAAGAAGAGAATGTATATATATATATATATATATATATATATATATATATATATATATATATATAATATAGTTTGTATATGTGAGAGAAGGGCCCACGTGTGACCCACCCTCCTGGACGGAGCGGCTGGGGCCCTTGACATCAGCAGGTGGTGGACCCCACCGTTCTTGTGAGGTGTGATCCACCGTCCAGTACGCTGGACGGGTGGGATCCACCGTAAATGTATATGTTATATCCATCGTCCATCTGGACGGTGACAGATGGGGCTCACCACTCGTGGGTGCATCACATTCAAGCCATCCATCATCTGCCCCACCTTGATGTTTGTGTTGCATATCAACCGTCCATCCATTTATGGCCACTACAAGAAAAGCGGGTAATAGGGGCGTTTTTAGCACAGGCGGCTACCAAAAACCGCCACTGTAGCTAAAATGAGAGGCGTTTATACGTGGCCGCCTGTGTACAAACAAGGCCACCGCCGCTATTTAAAAAAAAAAAAAAAAAACCCCAAATTACACCCTATCCCGCGCGGCGCCCTATCCCCAAATGTCCAAAACCCTTACCCGCGCCTATCCCAAATCATCCCGCTTCTTCTTCTCCCTCCTCTTTTCTACCAAAACCCATCCCCAAAACCCTTCTCCCTCTTACTCTCCACATCTCCCTCCTTCTGTCTCTCTCGATCTCCCTCTCCCTCCAAGTGCGCCCCAAAACCCTCCTCTCCCTCTATCTTTCTCAATCTCCTTATCTCTCTCGATCTGCATCTCTATCTCCCTCTCGATCTCCTTTATCTTTCTCGATTTATCTCTCTCTCTACAGCAACGATGCATCATCTCCAACAACGGCGCATCCTCTCCAGCATCATCTTCAACACTCTAAGTGCGGCAAGCAGCCCCCGCCCTTCACCTCGTCCCCGGCCATTTCTGGTAAACAATGGGACCAATGATATAGATGGTCTAGGTTTTTATAGATGTATGCCATTTATACAATGGATGCAGATATAGAATAGTTGTGCCATTCATCATTTGTTGTGAATGTTTAAGGTGTGTACAACATGTGTTTGATGAAATGTCTCTGTTTTAACAATTTTTATGTTTTTTTCTCACAACGATCTTCAACTTGAGGCCAACCTTTTCAACAGCCAAGATGGCATACATGCATGATAGGTTGGCCATGGGCAACTAAATGGATAGCAATCTTTTCGTCCATTGAGGTTGATCAAAATAGCTCCATCTCTGGTCCTTACTCATGATGGGACAGATGAACTTAAATAAAAATTCCAAGTAAGAAAATCAGGACCGAAGGATTCTTATTTTAAATGTAGGTGCCACTCTTCTTGTTTGGAAATTGTTTGATATTTTCAGGATCAGTTAAAGAGAACTTCTATTGTATGAGTTAGGAAAATAAGAGATTTTGAAAAGATGTTCTGCTTTAAGGGTGTAAGCTTCTGAGTGAAGCTAACTCCATTGCTGACAAGAAGTCATCTCTTGGAATAGCCTGTCTATTTTGTTATCCATGGGCCAAATTTGGAATAGGGTCTGTTTGGATTGGTGGAAAATGGGATACAACAACAGAGGAAAGAATACTGTCACCTGATGTGATGGTTCCAGTGGTTTCCGAAAATTAGTTTTCCTTTCCTACGACTTCCTCAGTAAGGGATCATTTCCTTTTCCTCTCCATGGTAATGTGAAATGGAATTTTTTTATCTTTTGCCAATAAAGCAGTCTTTATGTAATAAAAAAGATGAAGTTAGTAGATGGGTTCTCTCAAGTTCTCTTCATCTCTATGTATCATGCTTGGTGTGTATTAATAAGTATAAAAATGACTGTACATTGGATGGTCACGATTGTCCATTAAGTTCAATCTCCACACCATGGTCCACTCACATTGGAGCCCCTCAGGCCTCTGTTGTAGATGGAGCATAAGCCAAAAATCACACTGATTGGATGATCTTGACCATCTGACCTCAGCCAATTAGATGGTTATGATCATTCAATAAGTTAAAATCATCAGGCTATGATCCATCCACATCGGGGCCACGTGTACCATCTATCCAATCACTACCATTTAAGAAACCAATATAAAGTCATATATTAATATATAGCCCTTAATTTAAAAGATTAGAAAGGTACACTTACATTTTGAGTAAACTCCATTTTCTTATAGTCATCCCAGTTCAAGTACTCTTCTTTTCCTTTCACATTTCTTATACTTTCATGCTCCGACTGTTTCAAAAAAAAAAAAAAAAATGGATTTCTTTCATTTTCTTTCTCTTTTCTTTTTATAAAAAATTTCAAAGAAGGCCATTGAATTTCATCTTTTTTATATGGAGCTTGAAATGGCTAAAAGGGGAGGAGAGAGAAAGATGGTGTCTACCCTCAGTTGTTGCAGAGCAGCTGGTGATTGACCCAAGAAGAGAACTGCCAATGCCATGAGGAGGGAGTTGGTTTCATACCCACCCAACAAAGAATCCAGTACAAAGCTCACTCTTTCATCCTCGGACAGGCTATTTGCTGATAGGAGTATTTCAAGGAAATCACTTTTCTTATTACCAGCAGAGTTCTCTTCCTTTGATCTTCTTTCTTCAACTATAGCTTTCACTGTAGAAGATATTCTTGCTCTAGCCTGCATACACACACACAGTCAGTCAAAAGTTCTGGTTAGAAAGTAAAAGGAGCAAATATCTAATTTGAAATGACACCAATGGTGGTAGTTCACTAAAAGTCTTAAAATGGTGGTGATCCATGCACCCTACACATGTGATGCATGTATCAGAATCAGGATCTTTCAAATTAAGTGGCACTTTTTGGGATAGACAACAACCTCAATATCAGACTGATGTGATGGTTTGGATCATTGGGGCAGTGTGATTTTGGACTCTCAATCAACCATAATATGCCCATGGATTTCCTTACATATATGGCTAGTGTGGATAACTCACCACCCTTCAAAAATGGTGGTAAACTACAACCTTAGTCTTGTCAAATGATAAAGGAACATGGAAGAGAGATGTTTACAACCCTGTACCTTTCTTACAAACACCCCATCTTTCTATTTATTGATAGTAAAGTAGTGCACTATAGGTACTGTAATAGTACCAAAACTAGAAGAAAATGGTGTGCATTAAAAAGATGGGTGTAAATGACACTTACCTAAGAAAATGGTATCTATGCATGACAAGGGTCTGAAATATTTCTACTGAAATATGATTAGAAGTACCTGAACAGCTCTTGCATATGGAGTGCCTGGAATATATAGTGGAAAGGAGATGAGTCCGTTCATGAAAGTGAGGAAATCTTCTAGTATTTTTGAAGTTTGTGGCTCTTCTGGTGTCAACCCAAGAACTTGTTTTACTATCACATTGAATGTGAACTGAAGAAAGGAACCAAAAATAAAATAAAATAAAATAAATCAGTGACTTGAATTTTATTATAATCACATAAGAGTAGAGGAATTGTACATCCACTCCCAAAAGTTGATAGCTCACCCCAATATGAATCATTTGACCACATAAGGTTTTGGAAAATGGGATGTACACACCATGCTTCTGATATATATACAAATATCCTTTTTCTATTTTTGGCATATGAGTAGTAGGACTAACTGCCATTTTTATACCATAAGCATGAGAATAGTAATTTGGCCATTATAAGTTTTGGAACATGACATGCACACCCTATGTTTCTGATATATATACAACCTAGTTTCTACTTTCGTATATAAATAGTACAGATTTGTACTACTCTTATACCCAAAGTACAAAAATGGTGTTTTCATTCAAAAGGAGTGTGGACAGTCAGTTTCAGAGCATTATTGGTAGCTGATTTTTGTTTTGCTGCTACTCAGCGGTTAATTGATTATATAGCTTCATGGTTGTTTGAGTAGTTTTGTTCTATGATTAACTCATTTGAACATTCTAGATTTATAGTTTTAACAGTTAATTTAAAATTGAAAGAACAAAAAAGAAAAGAAAATTCTTGCACATCCTCTTACTCAATGCATTGTCAACTAACTATGTTGTGAACTTTAATCAATCTATGAATGATTTATTTTTATTTTTATTTTTATTTTTATTATTTTATTTTTTAATGTTGCGACCATTGTTTTGCAGAGTCCTCTACAAGTAGATTTTAAAAACTATTCAGTTTCTTTCCTTGATTGGTCTTATGATAATTACTTGTGCTTGTACTTTATAGATTTTTTATTTTTATTTTTTGTATTGTATCTGTTCAATCACAAGATATATTTGTTAGACCATAAAGGTAACCTTTCAGCAAGTCTGTAGAGACTAATCTGGGCTAATTAGCTGATGGTGGAGGTGGCTTGACAAGTTCAATTTTCCCCTCGTCTTGCATCTTTTTTTGTATTCATATTTATTTTTTCATACTAAAATGAGTTAGATTGTCATTGATCAAAGAAAAGTTACAAGATTTACCCAGGCTTGAAGTTGGGTACTATTGTGTCTTGGCTGATTCGTTTTTTTTTTTTTTTTTTTTTTAAAAATTTTTTAAAAAATTATTTTAAATCCAACAAAGGCTGATCTTTATTGAAGAAATAGAGGTGTAAAGAAATTATGAATGTCCTTGGTTGCAAGAATGCTTAATCTTTACCTTCTTTTTACTGAACTTGCTAACTTTTAAGTAATTTAAGTTGAAGATTCTTTTCAAATCTTGAAATTGTTGGAATACATGGATAGGCAACAGAGTTCTGGTGGAGAATAACTCAATAGTAATTCTTTCATATGCTATTTGTAACCTTTTCCTTCTTTATATTATTTGATTTACAAGTTAATGCCACACAACTGGAAAATCTTAAATTCTAATAGAAACAGTTATCAGTTACATTCCTGACCAACTTGCAACCTTGGTTTCAACCATGAATGGTTGATTAACACTGACTTTGCATACTATGTTTTTCAGTTCTGACAAGTGAGGGCCACGTTTTAGTAATCCAGATCATTGGTTTGTTTTTGTTCCTCCATGGATGGAGTGCCAAGCGTACCCCCAAAATTTCCTCTATTGCACAATCATAGCCTTTAGATTTGTGTCCTACAAATAAATAGGAAGAGAGATACAACAGTTCACATTCAATTGAGAAAAGTCCCAAGATTGGGGACTAAGATCGGTCTTCCAATCTGAAAGGTACTTGGGGCTTAGTCCATCCAGGATGGGATGGAATCTACCAATGGTTTGGCTTTCTGATCCACAGATTTTGATTTGGAGAATTGAACACCGCAGGTTACTTTGTAAAGCTTCAATCAACGATCTTATAATTCTTCATTGTTATCTATTTGGTTTGGCTCACTGATCCATGATCCCAATTTTCAGAACTGAAAAACCAAGGATAGTCTGGAAAACTTCAGATCAAGGATCTTATAATTCCTCCTTGTTATGTACCACAGCTGCTTCCCATCAATCCAACTTAGTATTGTAACATCTATAATTTCTCCAAGAGCTTTTATATCTAATAAAAATGCACTTAATGAACTTGTCATCTAATCTAGGGACTTGAGATCATACATTGAAGACCTTAGGTCATAAAAAAAGCTAGACAATTTTCTTTCAAAACCTGAACAGGAAATTTACTCTTAAGAATCCCTGCAGGCACATGACTGATCGGACAACATACCGTCAAATATATGCACTGTTCTTTATCCTCCCTCTTGACTTGGATTTGCAATCAAGGATAGCAAAGAGGCTTTTGAATTGCCAATTAGTTAGATTAGATCACTTCAAGCATCTCTTGGTTCTCTTTTCTAAATTCAGTTAGATCACTTAAATCACCTTCTTAGATAATTCCTTCCCTGTTTCGTTTGGTTTCCTAAGCCCACATGGACCTTTGTGTGCCAACCTGGCATGTATGTGGGACATGCAAACCATGAATCAAGTGGACCCTTTCATATATATGATCTCACCCAAAATATGAGTCACTCCAGTCACTGGGTGGCTACGCATGTATGTTGAATGTTTCCATAACCATCAATTTTCATACATGTGGATGATGTGAATATTTTGAAAACCCTCACTTGCTGTACATTTGGAACCCACCTGATGACCTGACTGGCCTCATTTTTGGGCTAGGTCAAATATTAAGTGGGTCCCTCTTTATGCAAGTATCAGATGTTGAAACACATGCTAGGTTGATACTCTTGTTTGCACAGAGATTGTGTAGGTTAGGAAAGCTCTTGTTTCTATTGAGTTGTCTACCTACTTCACCTGTATTTTACTTTAACCATGATGAATATACATATGCAGTATCTGGATGAAAACAAGTCACTGATTTTGCAGATTCTCGACAATCAGAATTCAGGTGACAGCAAGAAGTTGGAAAGAAAGCCTTTGTTGGTGACAGCAAAAGCCAGCAGCTGCTGGCGATAAAGAGGGTGTCACTGCAATGGAGGGTAAAAGTCAAGCTCGACTTCACTGCTCCTGCAGAAGTTGGAAAGAAGTCATATATGCGGTATTTTATGTGTGATTCGTATCTAGGATGTGACCAGGAATACAATTTTACAATTGATGTCAGATACGTAGTAGAAGGTGATTGAGGTGGGAGAGTGATGTCATGGCAGCCTTTTGATCCTGGGCGATGAGGGCATGCTTGATGTACAAAGTGGGCCTCTGTTTATCTGCTGATTTTGCACTTATGTTCTGGTATTATCTCTTTCCATATGCCATTTTTTCCCTTGCATCAGGTAAACACTATTTCTGACGTTGCTTTCGATAACTATTTACAAATCTGAATCTCTTTGGACTATACTAAGTCCTATATTTACGTATTTGATATTCAGGAGACGACTGCATCTCCATCGTCAATGGTACCTCAAATCTGAAGATGAAGAACATTGATTGCAGACCAGGACGTGGAATCAGGTAAGCCTTCGTCATGTTTATTTGCCATCGAACTGTTGATGAAGTATCACGAACATGGATGAGGGGAAAAAGTAAAAATCAGCTCAATCCAAAACTTTAGTTGCCCATTTATGGACAATCACCACAGTTTCCCTAAGGTATGGTCCACCTTAAAGGCCTGTTTGGCCAGTTGTATTGGAAAGGATTAGGTGGGATGGAATTGCATCCGGTCATGTGCCAATTCCATCTGTTTGCTAGATTATTTTAGGGCCTAAACCTGAAAATGAAACAGATACAAATTTCAGGTGGACCACACCACATGAAACAGTGGTTACTAACCATTAAAAATTTTTTTAGGCCAAAAAAAAAAAAATGTATATAAGACCGAGATGATATTTATTTTTTCTTTCATCTCTAATTTCTGTGGAACTTTTTAACAGATTGGATGGTAAACAACCATTAGGCACTAAAAAGTTTTTAATAACAACTGCTATTTCATGCTGTGTAGTTCATCTAAAGTTTTTATCTTCATCATTTTTTTGTGCCATGTCATAAAATAAGTTTTCAAAACAGACCGACCTGTTCATATACAATGCATGCATCAAAGTGGGCCCTACAGTCAGGTTATCACTCACATTGCTGGTTTGCCAAGCTCGGAACAAGCTAGGGATCTAAGGGCCCATCGTGATGTATGGGTTTTATCCACACAGTCCATCCATTTTTACACATTATTTTAGGAGTATGACAAAAACTTAAGTGGATCTAAGGTTCAAGTGAACCACACAATAGAAAGTGGCTGTTATAATGATTCGCACCATAGAAACCATCAGTGGGCCCACCAAGATGTTTATTTTCCATCCAACCTATTCATAAGGTCACACACACCTGGATGAAGGCAAAATGCAAACATCAGATTGTCCCAAAACTTTTATAACCCCCAACACATTCTCAACAGTAGGTGTTTTATTCCCACCATGTTTTTCACCAGAGCCTTGAATCTACTTCTTTTTTAAGCTTATACACAAAAATAATATGGTACAGTGGTTGAACAGAGTGATGGTTGAACCTTATTCCTTGGTGTTTCTGGCGTCATCCACAGCATTATTTATAGGGAAATTTCCACACTGCCTATTTGTTTTTCCAGCTCATAGGGCATGGCCCAAAAATGAGAGAGATCCAATGCTCAGAGTGAGCCCCATGATAGCCCCAAAATATTTTTACAACCCTTATGCGTTGCCCTTGATGTTGACCTCATTTTTGGGCCCATTCCATAGAATGAGCTGTCGAAACTGATGGACCTGGTAAATTTCTCACAAGCATCCCATGCCCCATGAATTTTTCAACTGTAGACGTTTAATCCTCACTATTTCCTATCACATGGCCCAGTTGAGCTTTGGATCTACTCTTTTTCTTTTTTTTTCTTTTTAATATGCCATCAATAGTGCATGGCAGCAACCATGAGATTATTGGTCTAGAGAATTGTACAGAATTGGTATAAAGATGGCATGCTTGACACCTACTGCTCCCACTAGCAGAAATATAGAAACAACGGATACAAGTCCTAGTGAGTGAAATTTCCTATTATTATCCATCCATGGTTAAATTAACCATATAAACAGGTTGGATTATCCCACAACCATGATACATATACAGTTTGATAAGTGCATGTGTATAGACCAATACACTACACCAACCACCTAAATCCACTTCCCTCATTCTTTAAGGTGGCTCTAGCCAGGTGTTGGTTTCCTTTCCTACGGACAAGGGAAGTGGATTGCGTTCGACCCCATCTCGTCTCTAGCAAGGAATGGGAATATCCGCACTCACCGTGAAGGTTTCAATGGTATGTGTCATTATTCTCATTGTTTGCTTCGGCGTGAGTTAGATATGCTTCAATTTTGGGCTCAACAGGACAAAAACAGGGAAGAAGAGATCGAGAAAGGGGTCGAAGGCGGTTACACGGGTTGAGGCGCTGATCGAGCTGAGAGTGGATTCGTAGTCCAGCAACCTTGCTGGACGCAACAGCAGTAAAGGAAGAAAAAGAAAGAGAAACGAATATAGAAAGAGGAAGAAAGAAAGAGAAGGAAAAAGAAAGAAAAGAAAGAAAGAGAGAGGGAGAGAGAAAGTGAGTTGTGGACAAGTGAGTTGGGGATATCATAGGTTTATGGAGGGAATAAGGTTCAACTCAAGTTGACCCAACTTGGTGCAGCCCTTCTTAATATATCTTTATGTATCCATTTGTCAGCTCATTTTAGGGGATAGCCCAAAAATAAAAAAGATCCAAAATCTGTGGGGGCCACACTATATGAAATAATGGTGATTGACGATTAAAAACTTATTTTATAAAAGTTTTGGATCAAGCTAATATTTATTTTTTCCTTCATCCAAGTTTTGTTAGAAGTTAAATTCGAATATTTCATGTGGCGTGGTCCACTTGAGCATTGTATATGCTTTGTTTTTGGGCTCAAGCCATAAAATTATCTGGAAAATGGATGGATAGAGCGGATAAAATACATAAATCATGGTGGGCCTCACAGAGTTTACTCAGTATGCTAATGGTAGAGTTACTCACTACGCAATCCTCTTCTGTGTTAATGGCAGAAGCTAATTTCTGTAATTTGGTTATTTCCACTTACCCTCAATATGAATGTTAAGGAAATTGCAATTTGGTTATTTCCACTTATAATTGCGGTTCAATTAGGTAGTGCAGCCAAACGCACCCTTAAAATGCATCCACTCATCATCTCTTTGGCGTGGTCAACTAGCAGTTCCCTGATGGCAAAATCGGCTGTCAGGTCCGATCCCTAAGGAGATTGGAAACATTGCCACTCTCCAGTACATGTATGTATGTAGCAGTTTTTCTACAGGCATTCTTCTTCTGGAATCATCTACATGATTTGATCCAAGTGGACCATTCTTGTAAGTGAACATATATGGGCATGTACAGGAACTTGGATGCCAATGGATTCTCGGGGCTCATTCCTCCGGAGCTTGGGAACTTGATCAATCTCGAGGAACTGTAATGCAAATTTTTTTCCTTTTCATTTGATCTCTCTGTATTGTAAGGTGTACTACATTTGTTTACCTGTCGATGGCTTTTTTTAGTTGTGGGGAAATGTAGAATGTTCTGCCCGACCCAACAGCATTATCAGTTGGGCGCACCTTTCAGCAATCAAGATTGCTCACTGGTGGAGTGTGGATGGCCAGTAATGTGATAAAAAAAAAACCCCCACCAAACCATCCTAGCCATTTGATTTTTTCCTGGAAAATAGATAGAGATAATCACAGCAAATTCAATTTAATTGGAAAAGGTCCACCTTTCAGATGGCTGGGATTGTTCAGTGGAAGTCCATCAATCTCTTGTATGTTATTTCTTTGGCAGAGATCTTAGCTTCAACAACTTGACAGGCAATGTTCCGATCTCCTTGGAGAAGTTGCAAAAACTAGATTTCATGTAAGACACTTTCTTTCAATGATTATATTTAGTAGAACTGATTATTTTGCTCATCTTTGGAAATGCTGATAGCAATGGCTCTGTTCAGGTTCTTAACCAGCAACAGGCTTGCCGGACCTATACCTCACTGGATTTTGAAAACAAACAGAAATGTGCATGAGTCACTTTTACTCTTGAGATTATCTTTGCCGGCTAACTGTTTCTATGTAAGTTTGTATGCATCTTTCCATTGCATTTTGTTTCTATGGATTGGAAATGTATTTTAAATTGTACAAACAGAAACTTGCAGTTCCTCAGCCTCAATCTGAGTCACATACACAAATTCAGTCTACCCAACAAATTTCTCAAACCTAGCAGGTTGAGACACAAATTCAGTCACATGCATTTCTTCGCTATTTGGAGTGCTTCATGTAGCTTTTCCTTGTTTGACTGCAGGTTTGTATTCTTGCGTTGGGAGCTTTGTGTATCATGTCTTGACATCTTCACAAGTTCACATATTCTTTTTCCTTTTTGTTCTGTTTTCCTTGTGCGGATTCATATTTCTACAAATGAATGTGAAGTTTCCTATTAATTGTTGTCGGTGTTTTTGGTGTATGGGTTGTTGTCCATCACAAAGCATACTGAAGCATGGACATTTTCTGCATGTAGTACTGACTACTGAGTGTAGGAAAATTCTATATCATGCTCAAGACAAAAAAAAAAAAAAAAAAAAAAACTATGGACCTAGCTTGTATAATAGGAAGTAGCTTGATTTTTCTATAGAATATTGATGTCATGTTTGGATGAACCCGTTTGAAAATGATTAAACCATTGGGAGTGAAGGGTGTATTATCCCTTGATCCCATCATCTAGATGTTAAACTTAACATCCAGTCCCCACATAAAAATAGCAAAGACCAGTTTTTTTTTTTTTTTTTTTTCCAACTAGCTATGGAAATGGGTATTCCTTGTTGTGTTAGAAATTGCTACTTACATCCATGTAATGATGAATGCACTGCTTGTTGATTTAATTTTATTTATTTTTTAAGTCGTCTTCATCATCTAAGCCTAAGCCTTTATCAAACAATACATCAGGCCTTCAAATCTCTCTCAGTGATGGGAGCTGGGTTTCAGTCCCACCTAACCACAACTCCTTTGTCATTGTTGGTTATTCCTTGCAGGTATAAATCTACATAATGATGCTTCTTCTTTTTCTTCTTCTTTCTATTTAATTCCCAAGTTTCTCTGTTTTGAAGAATGGACTTAATATGGTGCATTCTTGCAGGTATGGGCAAACAAAGCCAGTTTATGCATATCGTTTGATGGCACATGGAACTATGGAAGAAAAAATATATAAACGGCAGGTATAGACGAACCCACCTCTTTTCTAGAGTTCTTGGCATTTTGATTTTTGGGTCTGTTTTTTTCTTGATTTTTTAAGAAGATCCAGTCCATTCCTTTCATTTTACTGCATATATGGCATGTGTTTAATGAACTGAACTGTTGGTTTATTGTGTACAAACGTGAATGGATCATAGGCTGAAAATTACACTGACCACACAATTCTAACCATGTGAAAAAGTAGTGTATTAAATCACTAAATTGTAGTTAGCGGCTAGGATTATCTGATCAGGATGATGATTGGTAAATGGTCAATTGGTGGACCTTAAGATGAATGAATGGCTCAGATTATCAATACATGTGCCAAATATATGTAGGTGGATTGGGTCCTTTCCCTTCATTGAATATGGTATCTATTACTACTGTGACACGAACACCGCTGCTATCTATTACTATCATTTTTCCCAATAGAAAGGTGTATCTCATATAAAACAGAAACAACCTCTGTTTTATTCTGTGCTGTCTGCCACCTGTTTAGCTTACAAAAGTTCTCCTGAATAAAAATAAATCAATTCTTACAATACTGTCAAAGTCCCCACACCTTGAACATCTCAATCTAGCAACCGCAACTAGGTCGACAATGTTGCTGCTTCCCTTCAGGCAATAATGCGTTATAATATGAGAAGCAGCTGAGTGATAGCCCTTGGTAGCTATAAACTTGACTTGAGGTAGCAAATGATCACAAAGCGAAGTTACAACTTTAGACAAAGAGCAATAGAGAAAACCATTAGTTTTATTTTGTTGCCGAGACATGTTTATTAGTATTCCAACAATGTTGGTGCTTCTCTTCAAGCAGTAATGCGTTATAATATGAGAAGCAGCTGAGTGATAGCCCTTTAATAGCTACACTCCTGACTTAAGGTAGCAAACGATCGCAATGTGAAGTTAACAGCTTTAGACAGAGCAGTAGAGAAAACCATTAGTTTTATTTTGTTGCCGAGACATGTTTATTAGTTTTCCAACAAGAGCTTGAGGATCCATCCATTTCTCATAAAACCATAAAAATAGTAGGCCAAACACTCTCACCTGGTAAACAGACAAATATTGTCCATATCATATTACAATGTTTCTTTTAACTGTATAGCTAATTTCATTTTTTTTGCTGACATTGTTGTAGGAGGTAGCCATGATACGATTGGATATGAGTGAATATATGGAGCGTCAATGAAAGTAGTTGGCAAGATTAAAGTGGAAGGTTAGTTTTCAATGGTATAAACCGAATTTCATGATGTTTGGTGCAACCAACTGCACCCTAAGCTACATTTATTTTCATTGGTACAGAAATTGTGAGTAATAGTCTATCTTAAATCAGACGTTAAAAAGTCCTAAGCCTTCTTAGAACATCTCAGGTTGTGTTTATGTTTTTATGAATCCCAACTTTTGAGTTTTGGAACATCTAAAGTTTGAAATTCTCATTACAGAAAAGTGTAAAGAGAGATAGGTCTTAGTTTTAAAGCGTTAGATCTTGTTTAATTGGTCCAAACAACAAGAACAGTTTCCTAAGGGCCTGTTGGATGCAAACTCTGAAGGGGCTTTTGAGGCCTAAACCCCTTTTTGATCCAAACAACAGTTGATGTTGTGCATTTAGATGTACTTTGTAGACCCTTGTCTCATCTCCTGCTTGACAAAGTAGGAGCTAAAAGCCAACTTGGCATAAACCAATCCAATTGGTTTTTGCTGAATCGATAAAAAAAGAAGAAAAAGCAGGCTTGAAACCCTTAAAAAAAAAAAAAAAAAAAAACCCTTTTTGAAACCCTTTTGAGGAAGTGTGTCCTAATGTGCCCGAAAACCCTACTCAACAGCCTCAGCTTCATTTTTCAGCTGAGAAACACAAAATACCAAGCAAATTTTCCTTAAAATTTTGTCTTTCCTACCTTCTGGATCTTCTTAATGGTCATGTTTGTAACTTGAAATTGTTTAGTTCAATATATGGATTCAGTGAAAAAGGTCCGGATCATTCCACGACGGAAGCTTCAGAGCACATACTCACAGACAAGTGCGGCATATATGCAAGTTAGTGTAGAATATGGTCGGCACGTTTCAACATTGCTGAAAATAGGCATCAATTCATTAAAAATCAGCTCATTTACGGTGACTTCAGAAGGTCACATAATTTTGGTTCCATATTTTTTGTTGGCTGTGTTCAAATACATTACTCAGGTTGAGAATTTGTATAGTTCACTCGGGTTTTTTTGTTAAATTTGGATGAGATGACTATCAGGTGCAACAAATTCAAAAAATAACAAATATAACACTTTTTTTTTTTTTTTTTTTTTTTGCAGAAATTTTAGCGATGGACCTGCATTAAATGGGCAATATTTTCTTCTATTTTTTGGATTCTTCCACCCATAATCATGAGTGAGATGAGAACTATTTGTAGCACATCTTATTTGTACAACCACAATAAGATGAGAAGGAAAAGGGAATGGAACAACAGTGTGCCTAACACAACAAAGAAATTAGTTAAGAGAATGGAGCCATATGTTTCACCAATTACCTGCATACTTGTAATTTCACCAAGTGGTGTGTTGAGTTAACCACCAATATGTTGCTCTGTTTTGTACTGCTTTTAGCATGGTGTGCTTATTTCTCTCCTTCATGTTGTTTCCTTGATTATAACTTGGCTATCTACTTTAGATACACATGCTGATGCAACCAAGAAACCTGTTGCTACTTCATATCCCAAGTTTGCCATTTTTGAAGCATAAATATCCTTGCCAAATACTGGGTACTGCTTGATTAATCTTAAGCATTCAGTGTCCATTCAAAGCATCAAGCTTCCCTTAATTATTAGCCTTTTGTCCATCAGATTCTTTAGTTTGGGCTGATATAGAAATCTTGGGTGGATGCTGCACAAAATGTTCATCTGCATTTGAAATCGCTATTTGAATGACAGTTTTCCTGCTACAACTGAAAAATAGTGGATTCTTGCTACCTTTGTATACATAGATACAATTTTACACGTTCCTGTCTCGCACATCTTGTAGAAACCTGTGCCTACTGATTTTATTTTTATTTTGCAATTCTGAGTTGTCTTTCTTGTATCCATATGACCCAATTTGATTGTATTGCTAGACTAACTAGAGTAATAATGTCTTATCCTTTAATCAGTGGTTTTCGAGGTGTATTGCTAGACTAACAGAGATTTTCAACTAGAATAGAAGACAACAACACATCCTAAACTGTTAAAGAAGTTCATCATGCCACACATGAAAATTTTGGTGCTTGATATAGGGAAAAGATATAAGCATTCCATTTATTTGCAAAATGATCTGTTATGGGCACAATCACTAAGCAGCTGGTAGTGGTGTTCATGTATGTAGGGTAGTTGTACTACACCAAAAATCAGGCCTTTCAAACTCTCAAGTGGGCTCCACCTGTTAGATGGGCTACAAGTTGTCACTGCTCCTCATCAAACGACTTCTTCCAAAGGTTGCTACCCTCATTTGTTAGCAGTTACAAAGGCATAAACTGTGTGCATAAATTTTTTATGTGTGTTATGGATGGACTGGTTTGTTGCATGGAAGGGAAAAATATACAGTTGGATGAAATCATTTTAAGCTCAAATGCTTATGTTGGTTGCATTGATGTGCAGAGATTTGAAGGGGAATCAGCTGACCGGTTCAGTCCCTGATGAGATCGGCAATTGCGTCTTGCCGAAATCTCTGTAATCTCTCTCATTTACTTGCATTCTGAAGTTATGGGATTGAGAATGTAATGGCGGATTTAACTGAAATCTGTGTTGGTTTGTTTTCTATAGGGATTTATCCGGTAACTTGCTATATGGAGATATTCCGTTCTCGACATCTGGGCTCAAACAGCTTGAGGAATTGTTAGTATCATGTCTGCTTTTATTTGGTAGATTGGTTATTTTTACGAATCTTGCTTGCCCCTTTGTAAGGGATAGATTGGTCATTTATGGTGATGTTACTATGTAGGACATTGAAGAACAATCAGTTAACGGGGCCTATCCCTTCAACCCTTTCACAGATGCCAAATCTCAAAACTCTGTAAGGTTGTTGTCACTTATATTTGAGGTGCTTGTTCTATTTTGTAGTTTATGCTTTCTAATATCTACTTGAAAACAATGAATTGTTTTTTATTTTTCTCTTCTCATTTGGGTTATCTCAGTTACACATTTGCATTGGGGGTTTGTCTAATGGAACATACCTGAACTACAATTGTTTGTTTCCAATGGTGTGGATTTGTGTGTACAAAGTGATTTTAATGGGGTCGCTTGCTGTTTATTTTTTTTTAGGGATCTTGCTCAGAATCAGCTCACTGGTGACATTTTAAGGCTGATTTACTGGAATGAAGTATTGCAGTATCTGTGAGTACTTCCTCCACTCTGTGTACTCCATGTAAATCACAATTTATAAGTCTATCTCAAATTAGTTCTAGTTCATCTAGTAATTTGGTATGCTTTGGAGTTGCCCATTATTGTGACCACACTATGGGTTGTGTTATGTAATGTGATGGCCACTTTGATTCTGGTTATGTAAGATGGACATTGACTGTTATGACTACCAGTATTTCTTTTGGTGTGGGTGTTGTTCTAGTTCTTTCTTCAATTGTTTATGGTCTATTGTTTGTTATGACTTCTAGGGATGTTTCTTATAATCAAATCACTGGAGAGATTCCTTACAACATTAGTTTCATGGCAACTTTTTACAGGACTTTACCTTTTTTTACCGGCGCTTTGTACAGCTTTGAGCGGCGTTAGTGGCGGCGTTTGTTACAAATTTTACTGCTGTTTTTGCAATATATACCGGCGTTTCTCAAAGCCTTTCACCGGCATTTTTAAATTTTAGCGGCGTTTTTTACCGGCAGTTACCAGAAGCGCCGCTAAATAATAAGAAACATCGCTAAATATTCATATTTTAGCGGCAGCCACCAAAACGCCAGTAAAAAGTTCGACCGCCGGTAAAACACACAGCGACGCCCCCCTTTAGTGGCATTTGTCCAACCGCCGCTGATTCTTATACTGGCGGTTTTTGGGACTTTTAGGGGCGGTTTTGGCCGCCGGTAAAGCCTGTTTTTCTTGTAGTGGGCTGGGACGGGCAGGAGCTTTGAGTAGCTATTGTGATGTATGTGTTACCTCCATGCCGTCCATCCGATTGATCTGCTTCATGTGCCCCACCATGATCTTGTCCATTAGATCAGCACCATCTAGAGCATCCAGGGTCTCTGGACGGTGGCCTTTTATATATATATATATATATATATATATATGCCATGTTATATTATAATACAATATGTTATTATATGATATATCATATATGTTATAGTGGGCCACTACGTGGACCGCACCATGATGTATGGTTTTATCTACACCGTCCAGTTGTTGGACGGTGCAACAAGCATGACTGCCATGCCGTCCATCCATTTTATGGTGGAGCCCACCGTGATGTAAGTTGTACCGTCTGTCCATTTGGCATACGGTCCCACCATGATGCATGTGTTGTATCCATACCGTCCAACCAGTTTGAAATATTATTTTACGGCATGGGCGAAAGCACGAGTCAGATCTAAAGTTCAAGCGGACCCCACCATTGAAAATTAATGGGGACAATGATATCCACCATTCAAAACTCCTTAAGGGCCAGGGCAGTTTCCAATCAAGCTGATATTTTTGTTTTCACTTCATCTATCTCTATGTTAACTTATGAATAGTTGGATCTCAAAAAAGCATCACGGTGAGTCCTATAAATGTTTAACGGTGGCATGGCTGCTCCATGGTTTTCTGTCGTTGGCACTATAGGATTTTAATGGTGGAGATCATTCTCACTACTACTATTTGTGGTATGGTTCAGACGGTCTTTCAATCATCATCTCCACCGCTATTTGGAGTGCGGTCCAGATGATCTTTCGATATGATTTATTTTTGGCATGTGGTGAGGCCCGTGGATGTGGCCCACTTGATGTGTATGAGGCCCATTAGTGCGGCCCATTGATGTAACCCACTTGATGTGTTTGAGGCCCATTAGTGCGGCCCATTGATGTAGCCCACTTGATGTGTATAAGGCCCATGAGTAGGGCTCACCTATTGTGTATTTGAAGCCCATGGGCGAGGCCCATTGTGATGTATTCGAGGCCCATGGGGCGTGGCCCATTGTGATGTATTTGAGGCCCAGGTATGAGGCCCAATATGGTATGTATTAGGCCCTTGAGTGAGGCCCATGGTGATGTATATTACGTCCTTGTGTGAGGCCATGGGCCCACTATATGTTTGGCCTTATGTGGGCCACTCCTTGGGAGCAACGATGGTTAAATGTCCACATTGAGGGGCAGTGATGGTTAAATGTCCACATTGTGACCTTTCCTTAGGCCTGGTTAAGCCCATTCTCATCATTCTCTAGTGGGTTAACCCAAACGAATGGGCCCCATTGATATTGATTGGTCCAACATCGGTCGTCCATCTATGGACCCTGCCTTGAGTTGAGATCGATTACCGATCCCGATTGTTGTGACCGATTTGCCGATTCTGATTATCAATCGATCTCGATTGTCGTGGCCGATTGTCGATTTCGATTGACGTGACAGATTTGTCGACTCTGATTATCGATCGATCCTGATTGTCGTGACCGATTTGCCCATTCTGATTATCGATCGATCCCGATTGTCGTGGCTGATTGTCGATTCCGATTGACGTGACCGATTTGCTGACTCTGATTATCGATCGATCCCGATTGTTGTGACTGATTTGCCGATTCTGATTATCGATCGATCCCGATTATCGTGGCCGATTGTCAATTCCGATTGACGTGACCGATTTGCCAACTCTGATTATCGATCGATCCCGATTGTCGTGACCAATTTACCGATTCTGATTATCGATCGATCTCGATTGTTGTGATCGATTGTCGATTTCGATTGATGTGACCGATTTGTCGACTCTGATTATCGATAGATCCCGATTGTTGTGACCGATTTGCCGACTCTGATTATCGATCTATCCTGATTGTCGTGACCGATTTGCCGATTCTGATTATCAATTGATCCCGATTATCGTGGCCGAATGTCGATTCCGATTGACATGACGGATTTACCGACTCTGATTACCGATCGATCTCAATTGTCGTGACCAATTTACCAATTTTGATTATCGATCCATCCTGATTGTCATGGCTGATCGTTGATTCCAATTGACGTGACCGATTTGCCAACTCTGATTATCGATCGATCCTGATTGTCGTCACTGATTTGCCAACTCTGATTATCGATCGATCTTGATTATCATGGCCGATTGTCGATTCCGATTGATGTGACCGATTTGCTGACTCTGATTATCGATCGATCCCAATTGTCGTGACCGATTTGCCGATTCTGATTATCGATCGATCCCGATCGTCGTGGCTGATTGTCGATTCTGATTGACGTGACCGATTTGCCGATTCTGATTATCAATCGATCCCGATTATCGAGGCCGACTCCGATTGACGAGGCCGATTATCGAGACCTATATGGTCTATATGCGACTCATAGTTGAGGCCCAATGTGATGTATATTCGGCCTGTGTTTTAAGCCTAATGTGATGAATATGAGGTCTATGTGATGAGGCCCATTGTGATATATTTAAGGGTCAGGCGATGAAGCCCATTGTGATGTATGTTAGGCCCATGTGAAAGGTCCATCGTGATGTGTATTAAGCTCTTGAGTGAGGCCCATGATGTTATATATTTGGCCCGTGTGTGATGTCATTAGTCCACTATATGTTAGGATCTATAAGGGTCATTCCTCGGGGGCAATGTTGGTTAAATGTCCACATTGTCGAGGTCGATTGTCGATGCCGGTTATTGGTACCGATTATAAGTATGTGACAGCATAGCATCATGATACATGCCCATACGCTTTATCTTCATGTTTGTTATGAGATGTGGTTGATCATTGCATATGTCATTGAGCATGTTGTTATGAGACTCCCTGATAGGCAGAGGTTATCTCACATGAGCACACGGTATGCGCAGAATTGATGCATGACTAGATTGTATGACTCATGCATCTTACATTATGATTACTGTACGCCCTAGCGACATCAGGGTCTTAGCCTCCACAGGCCTATCGTGAATGGCCAGACGGGACACCGAAAATTTGTTCTAGCATCGGGCTGCCATAGATGGCCCTGGGTAAAAATTCCTAAACCCTCTTGGTATTAGAGGACGCCCCAACGTCGAGACCGAGTGGATACATGAGCGCCCAAGTGCCAAATACCAGGAGGCCGCGTCTCCCACTGTGTCGTGGTCGGTTGGGAGGGGTGTGGCCTTACTCGCCCGAGCGTAGGGGGCAATGCTAGGCTAAGTTGACCAGCTTGAGGAATGGGTCCGCTATCGACATGCCAAATAGGTATTGACAGACTATTGGCCAGGCAGATAGTGAGGTTTCTTACGCTCACTTGGACTATGTGGCTGGGAGAGTGACAGTGCCATTTGGAGTGTACTAAACCCCGGTGATGATCCCAGAGATTAACCGTACTGATATATGGACTTATTGAGCAGGATTTGCATACTCATTCATTCACTATCTACTCGGGCTAGTGGTGTGCAACTATTTGATATGTGAACTTTCGTAATGGCCAGGATTTCGGTTGGGGCGCGCGACTAACCTGAGATCAGGAGTTTACCACGTTGAGTCTGACTATCCAAATTTAGGTATGAGACTGGTTTGGATAGAAGTCCCTTGTGATGGACCCGATAGCCTGCGATACTACGTACTATCATCCCGACTTCACACTCCAGCATGGTCATTCCATTTGCACCGCATATTGCATTACATTCGCGGCATATGACATTTTGAGTTACCTGTGTTTCTGTATTTATATAGTTTAGATACGGCATCTGATATTTGACTCTTTATGACTCCTCATTTGTATAGTTGATCTGTATCGCGTATTCTGACATTGCTTGACTCATGGACTTCCCAGTATTTTCGCTTACTCTGATAACATATGATTCATGACCTTGCGCTTATTTCGACATTGTATGATTATGACATTGGGTTGAATACTTGACACTTTGTATACACACTTACACCACCCTCTAAGCTTTCGATAAGCTTATGCACGATAGATGCGTGCAGGTGATGTTAGGTTGTAGCAGTGTGTTGAGCTTAGAGCGTGCAGTGGTCTTCTGGAGCTTGATTTTCGATTTATGTATTTCTCTTTCAGTATTGTACTCAAACAATTATATTAGTGAAAATGTGATGATGATGTTGCCTTTGCGAATTGGGTAATCTTGTAGTTATGCTTATTATGAGCTAAATGTACATTGGAAAATCCTCATTGTAGGATCCCAGGATCGGAATCTGGCATATGGACGGTAGGAGCTGAGAATGTGGTACTACGGAGGCTGTCGGCACCGGATTCGGCGATCGGGATTCCAGTGAATCCGATTTCTGGATTTGGGGCGTGACACTGTATATGAGCAACTAGGACTTGGTGAGTTGAAATTAACTAAAATAACACTACAACTAGCTGATAGATCTGTCAAGGTACCCCATGGTGTTATTGAGGATGTGCTAATCCAGGTTGATAAGTTTTATTTTCCAGTGGATTTCATCGTTCTAGATACTCAGCCTGTCCAGAATCCTACTAGTTAAATCCCGGTTATCCTGGGATGTCCATTCTTGGCCACATCCAATGTTATCATAAATTGCAGGAACGGGGTTATGAAGTTGTCTTTTGGTAACATGAAGAATAAACTCAATGTTTTCAATGTTGGACAACAACCAGCAGACTCGGATGATATATTTGAAGTGAATATGATTGAGAGTCTAGTGCATGACTCTTTCCTTAAATCTTCCGAAGATGCTGTTGAGACTTGTTTAGCACATTTTGGCATAGATTTTGACATAGAAAGTTTCATCCAAGAAGTCAATGCATTGCTTGACTCTAATGCTATAATGGATACTACAAAATGGAAAGCTAAAGTGGAACTTCTTCCACCATCTGAGTCTAAACTAGTTCTGTCTATTGAGAAACCACCCGAATTTGACCTTAAACAATTACCTGAAACTCTCAAGTATGCATTTTTAGGTCCTTTTAAAACCTTGCCTGTCATCATAGCTTCTAACCTTGATGAGGAACATGAGGGTAAGTTGCTTAATGTTCTTAGAGAATATAAAGCAGCTATTGGGTGGACAATAGCTGACATAAAGGGAATAAGCCCCACTATGTGTATGCATTGTATTCATCTTGAAGAAAATGCAAAAACGTCGAGTGAAATGCAAAGGAGGCTTAACCATAACATGAAAGAGGTCGTTCGCGTGGAGGTGCTTAAATTGTTAAATGTTGGTATCATTTACCTCATTTCAGTTAGCACATGAGTCAGCCCTATTCAAGTTGTTCCCAAAAAGTCTGGGATTACTGTGAAAAAAATGATGATAATGAGTTAGTGTCAACCCGCATGACTATGGGTTGGCGAGTTTGTATTGATTACCATAAACTGAACTTGGTTACAAGGAAGGATCACTTTCCTCTTCCTTTCATAGATCAGATGCTTGAGAGATTGGCAGGGCATAGCTACTATTGTTTCCTGGATGGTTATTCCGGGTATAATCAGATTTCCATTGCTCCCGAGGATCAGGAAAAAACCACAATTACATGTCCTTTTGGTACATATGCCTATCGGCGTATGCCATTTGGGTTGTGTAATGCACCTGCTACCTTTCAACGATGCATGATGAGTATTTTTTCAGACATGGTTGAGCATTCTCTCGAGGTTTTCATGGATGATTTTTTAATTTTTGGCTCTTCATTTGATGAATGTTTATACCATCTTTCTCTTGTCTTAGAAAAATGTAAAAAAAATGAACCTGGTATTGAATTGGGAAAAGTGTCATTTTATGGTTCAAAAAGGGATTGTACTCAGGCATGTTATTTCAAGTAAAGGCATTGAAGTCAATAAAGCCAAGATTGATTTAATTTATAGTCTTCCTCCACCCAGAATGGTGAAGGAGATTAGATCGTTCTTAAGGCATGCAGGATTCTATAGGAGATTCATTAAGGGTTTTAGCAAATTTTCTTGACCCTTATGCAATTTATTAGCTAAAGATGTTGCATTTGTCCTTAATGATGATTGTCAGAAAGCTTTTGATAAGTTAAAGCATTTATTAACTTCTGCTCCAATCATCCAACCACCTATTTGGAGTTTACCTTTTGAGCTTATGTGAGATGCTTCTGATTATGTTGTTGGAACCGTCTTAGGACAAATGTAACGCCCTGAAAATCGGGGGTCGAGTATAAACTTAACTCCCGAGTTCCAACGCATCACTTATGCAACAAAATGAATGATGATTGAATGTTGTCTGTATTAGAGCATTGAACATGAGTGAGATTAAGCCAAAACAGCATATCATACTCCAGAGACAGTTAAATTTGTAAGCGGAAGACTATGATAGATGTATAAAATATATAAACTGTGGTGAGCCTCCAGAGTGTGATAATGTTACCAGGTTAACTATTTACAAGTACAATACTAAAATATACCAAATGTATAAGGTCCTCTAGTCAACGTCCCTGTAACCCTGTCGATCAAGACACGACTCACTTGAAGCCATCAATATTCAGCATATACGAACGAGCATCATTGTTATCATAAAGGTCCGGCTCCGCCTCAGGAGTAGCGTCGCCATCTACAATCAGACAAAGTCTGGTGGTGTTCGAAACACCATCCCGTAACGTGGGAGTGAGTGATCAACTCAGTGGAACAATAAAACATAGGTTAACATGTTATCAACTCAGTCAAGCAGTAATGATAAGGCAATAAAATCAAACAATTCTAAATACTCGTATTAATGCAAGTATGAATGCAGTCATGATGTATGCCCTCACCACACACACACTCGTGCGACACCATCTTACGTTCGCAGCATGCTTTCATCCCTCAGTGCTCCACATCTTCCAGGCACATGCAATGCGATGATGAGCATGATTACCGAGTTTTTATTAGTCCATTTCAAACAGCAGTATTGGGAAACTAAGGTACCTCCCTTGTATCATTCCCAAACATGATCCATTCTAGGGTCATCAGTCCTAGTTAATCTCATACGATGATGTGTTTCTACGTCGCTGCAAAGGCTGCCAGGGCTGTTACGGACAATGGTTACACCACTCCCCCATCACCTTTTTAATGGTTCATCACTAAGCTGATACACGCCTAGTTCATACTCTATACACTGCGGCAAAACTCGTCGCCTCACCGCAAATTCAGAGTATGCTCGAGGTCACTATAAAGGGCTGCCAGGGCTGTTGCTCGCAAACATTGCACCACTCCCCCATCACCTTATCAATGTAGGCCGACAGCACGAATATAGTGTCCCATACCACCATAATCGACTCACGATCTGGTTGCTCACTCGTCACTACGGGAGGCACGTGGCCCCAGCGTAGGCCGACAGCTCGACCACGGTGTCCCATACCACTATGCCCGGCTCATGAGTCTTAGTGGATCAAGGTACCATGGTTAAAAGGGATTTCATTGGTAAGTTTGGTACCCTAGGTTCAAGCAGTAGTGTCCAAACATGGTGAACATACATTAGACAGATCGGGTTACTTGACGAGCTTGGCTAGCTCGAGCGTACAACAAGTTGAACGATATGAAGCGCATAAGCACTTCGTGTGGCCAACCACTATCGCCAACCGAAGTACGACTCGGGTTCGTCAAACACATCTCACGTGGAAAATGAATCTCAGCCACGAATTCAATCCCGTTACCGATTCCGTGGACTATAATCATAACCCCAATCACATTCAATTTCAGATAGTTAAAGCAGTAATGGATCAAGATTCAAATCATACAACCAAAGTCTGATATTATCCGCTTAGGGCTGCCAGGGCTGTTGCACGCACTCGTTGCACCGCTCCCCTATCACCCTTCACGGATTTTTATGGAATACAACTTAAACATGTGAAGTAATCAGAGCAGAATTACATAAACAAGTAATTCAAACATGTTAACAAGCATGTTATAAAACACAATACAAACAGGAAATTCAAACACATACGTTTCATAAGTAAGTGGTTAAACTAAACAAACAACATAGAGGAAATTATACACATTACTAAGGTAGTTGAGAATCCTATCTCAATACCCTTGTACATTACAATTTACTAACTACTACTCATACAGACATTCCAACAAACATTTTAGATTACATACATCAACATACCTGGCGTATGTTGATCACACAGGTATTAGGCCAAATCCTTTCACTAGAGAGCTGCCCCATGGATAACACGCGAGCACCCACAACGGATAGTCATGGCAAGAAGGAATCCAAGTTCCATGTTCATTTAGTCATTTCCACAAACACTTGGGCCACACATTTTAATATAAGTAGTGTTTATTGGCCGTGGCATGATTTAGGGCAAATCCTTTCGCCAAAGGGGTATCGCCAATACAACAATCATATATCCATGACAATTAGTCATGGCGAGCACGAATGAGAACTCTATACTTATTCAGTCATTTTCACAAACACTTAGAATACACTATTTCAACATACATAGTGTACATTAGGAAAACATGTATTAGGGCGAGTCCTTTCGCCAAACAAGTATTTTATCCATATATAATATATCAATACAACAAATAATCATGACAAACACATTTCCAAAATTTATATGTATACGGTACTTTCTACAAATACCTAGAGTATGTAAAATTCCATATTCTTCATCTTTAATCGAAACGGAAAACAGATAGCACTTTCTACATGTGCAATTGTATGCAGATCATGAATCTATCATTATCTGACATTGAAAGCGTTGAAAACCATAACCTATACACCTAAAGTCCGCACCTTTTGTCGTAGAATCGTAACGAAGTCAATAGGTTTGCTAAGCTTTTGTATATGGCAGTTTGGCAACCTATAGAACGAAATAGGTTAGTTATTTCATAACTTACAACTATCAAAACCCCAAAACAGGTTAGGGTTAGAGTTTCTTACCTAGAAATGACGCCGAAATTGCTGGGAAAACGATTAGAATGGAGCGGTTAAGCTTGTGCAGCAGCAGGGTAAAGTGGCAGGGAGATTCCCCCACTTCTCTCACACTTTCTCTCTCTTTTCTCTCTTCTCTCTCTAAGGTTTCTCTCAAATTCGTATGGCTATGAGAGAGAGGGTTCTAAGGTCCTTATATAGCTTAAAAACTCACCAAAGTAGACCTAAGGTCAAGGTATACTTAGGTTATATCCAAAGCGAGTTTGTTTCAGATCAACGGAGCACTTCTGGCGGGCTCCCTTGAGCCAAAGGTCGGACTTAAGCTCACAGACACCGGATCCAGGTTTAATTAAGTTTTCGTTTTGGTTGGGATTCCAGATCGCAAATGGCGGACCAGTTTCAGTTCAACGGTCAGCGGATCTCGATTGGAGATTTCGAGTACATAGACATGTGTATGAAATTTCTCCTGATCCGAGGGTGTAATTTGGTCTGATTCTAACGGTCTGGTTGCTTAATACTGATCCGCAAGCGAGAGGTGCCAGATTTCATAAATTTCTATTTTATTTTGAATTAATTTCACACTTCTCACACTCTTCACTCCGAGCTTAATCGAATTACACTGGGACACTATCTGGATTTGATTTCTGAAATGGTTGTCAAGCCCAGCAAGGCGGTCCTAATTCCTTAACTTTGTATTAATCAGACTTCTGACGTACGGTCCAGATCTGATACGGAGTTTCGTGATGCTCCCAAGAGCAGACGGTTAATGAGATTGATTCTAGATTTTGGGGTAATGTAGCGTCAACGAATCTATAAGTTTTGGGTCTTGCAGATCGTATTTAAAGTGAATGGTGCTAATTTCATGGGTACTCTAGTTTCACACTGGCTAATTCTCGCCTCATTTCTAAAGGATTTAGTCCTGAGTAATTTCCGTCTGAGGTGGTACCTGGGCCTTTGTAGTTTGTATATAAAGTGATCCAAGTTATAATACTTAGCTAGTTTAAGATAGTGTCTACGGTGAAAGTACTTAAAAAAAATTGAAAGAACAAGGTGGTGAAGGGTGGGATTTGTGAAGGAAATGGGTTTAAAAGCGGTTTTAGACTTTGGGATTGAGTTCTGACAGGTTAATAAGGTGTTAGGAGCGACCCATTACCTAAGGACGTCTAATTCCAGGTTGGTAAAAACCTGGGATGTTACAATCTACCCCCCTTAAAACAAAATTTCATCCCCGAAATTGGCTAAGGGTAATAAGGAAAGATTTAATTATTTCCTTTGCCTAAGTTTTATTGCGTAGGGTATATACTAGCCTGGTTCATTTTAATCTACCCCCCTTAAAACTTATTTCTTTATCCATTTCCCATATCCTGATGGTTTTCTACAATTTATTTCTTCACCTAGTTGGAGTCTTGACGACAATCCCCAATTATTTAGAGTAAGATAACTGTTTTCATTGTTTGACCAACACTGAGAGACGTTTATGGTGGGCTTAATCCAGATACATCGATCATCTACCGGGCCAGGGTAGAAAGCTCATCGTATCCCTTCTGAATCCTGGTGGATCCTGGTGTTCTGCTCGTCAGCAGTGAGTCCATTGGTAGTCGCCCAGGATATAGAATTGGGTCAAGCCGCGAATGCTTCGCAGTTGTATATTTCAGTAACACCGTAAACTAATCACTCTAAAAACTTAGGGAATGCCCATCACAGGAAGGTTCAAATTATCTATTTTTAAGGTTGCCCTTTAGGTCTTAGTCTAAGAGAGTCCTCGTTATTATCTATGTCCAAGGGAATAGTGAATCAAATCTTATTAGGCCATCCTAAAACGGTTTCTCATAGTAGAACTTGTTAGGGCTTCTATTATGTTCCTATTCAACGAGCACAGTTTCGATCCTGGGCCAGTGGGGTAGGGTCCACCACACTTTCGCTGCGCCACCCAGATCAAAGAGGTGTATTGATTTGACCTATCTACACCTATCGGTCTTCACATTCTCTAATGTAACCGGTAGTCTAGTCTTAATTTAGGAGTAGTGGAAATCCATAGGGGTAGTCCAAAGTCTATGCTCATACGCTAGATGATTTCACATCATTTCTATTACAGGAAGAGTTTTATCACTTAGGGTCAAACTTTGTCTAAATGGAATTGAGTTGTACGAACTTAAATTTAACTACTCTCGAGCACTCCACACATGCTCATACCAGCTAAGAGGGTCCTAAGGTTCACATTATTAATTTGTTGGATTTCCTATACGGTCAGGCCTGTCGAAATCTAGGAGCACCACTTTAGGTCAAAAACTCTAGGGCCAATTGTCTTAAATGGGACTGCATTGCTAATCCCACTTCGGGATTGGGAATGACATGTTTGGTAGGAGGGTGGGTGGGATAAAAATTAATTTTATAGGCTTTGGAAAATGAGCCTGGTGTTGGAAAAGGGTGAGATGGGATTTCCAAATCCCAGGATAATGAATTTCTAAGTGTAATTTGAAAGAAAAATTTTGGGATTTACTTTTAATTGCACAAACTCCAAACATGGCATTGGAAAACATGGGATACACCCAATCTAGGGGCCATACCTTACACATCCATTTATTGTTACTTTTACAATTCTATCCACCTATGCAGTTGGCCGAATGGGCCCTAAATGTCCTAACGGTTGGAGATTGTGAAGGTTATGGGACACAAAAATGTTGGATCGTTGTGCCCATATGGGTGTGATATGGTGAGGCCAAGAGGAGTAAGAGATGGGTTTATAGATGTAATGGTAGAGGGTGGAAGGAGTTCGCAGTTGTCAAGTACAACTCCAACTTGTCAAGCATTCCATTCATGACAGAAGATGCATGACAAAGGCTTCAAACATCTAACATTCTACCAACTACCACACCCATCAACATGAAAGCATAAACGTAACCCATGCAAACTACAAGACAACAGTCTGGATGACTAGACATCTGAGAAAATGGCCATACAAGCTCGGATAGAACCATGGAAAATGAGGATAAGGGGAAAACGGGGGCTGGAGTTTTTGGTTCTCCACGGACTTGAGCCTCAACAGAGATTGTAAAGGCCCCAACTGACAGGGATTGAAGGAGGAAAATGAATAGATGGGATGGGTTGAGAGCTTACTCGAATTTGAGCTCCAAATGGGGCATGTAGGTGCTCAAATGAGAGAGAATGGAGAGGGTACGGGGTAGGTTATGTTGTAAACGTTGGAGGAGGATGAGTTGGGCAGAAAATGATGAAATGAGTGATTAGAGGGAAGGTTTGAGAGGGAAAACAGCAAGTTGAAAAGGGAAAAGGGGACTTAAAGGGTGAAATGAGAAAAAGGGGGCAAACAGACCTAAAATAGGGGTCCCCCAGCAATTCCGCATGCACCACACGTGCCTAGGGGTCGGGCCGACCATGACTAGACCCGGCCCGACCAGCCCAGCCCAACCTGACCGCGGTTCCACCGCGGTCCGCCTTGCCCGGCGCCGTGCCACCGCAGCTGGGCGGTGTTCACCATCCCCCCAAGGTGCCAAATGCACCCTGGGTCCACTTGGTTCCCCCCGGATTGA
This sequence comes from Magnolia officinalis, assembly GCA_021015155.1. Lineage (NCBI taxonomy): Eukaryota > Viridiplantae > Streptophyta > Magnoliopsida > Magnoliales > Magnoliaceae > Magnolia > Magnolia officinalis. The sequence goes on from JAJHSJ010000013.1 coordinate 38,681,595, forward strand.
AGCTTGTGGCTCCCGACTCCGTTTCGAGTCGTTTCGGGTCAAATCGGACATATCTTGCAATCTGGAATGAGTTATCTGATGTAAAATATATGATTTTGGGGTAGAACGAGCTAACGAAGTCAACCAACCCGCTATGCCTGGTTGCGTAGCCTAAAATTGTGAAAAAACCTTGGATCGACGGTCGTTTTCCTGTTTAAATTTCGTCTTTACTATAAATAGTAGTTTTAGTTTGATTACTCTTCATCCGTTAGGCGTTAGGAGTTGCGCCCAACACAAAAAGAGCTTGGCATAATTAGGAGAACGGTTTGGTGAAGCCAAATAGGATACTTACTATTTTTGGCCAAAAACCTTGTACACTAGTAGACATCACGACCTTATAGTAAGTCGCGAATTCTAGGAGTTTTAGTTATAGTTTGTTTCTGGTTTCTTTCCCATTACTTGGTATCCCTATTTAAAGGGTTGTGAACTCAGTTTTTTTTTAAGTCATTCATTAATCAATTTTGAATTTATTAGAATTTATTTCTATTTTCTGCTTTCTTTTCTCGTAGATTCGAGCAGTCTCTGTGAGGAGTCTAGAGAAGTTTCGATGATTCGGAGTAGTAATCCTCATCATGTTTATCCCGTATTCTACAGATTTTCAACGGTTAGGATGAGGTGGATTGTGATTTAGACTCATCAATAGATGGCCTAGGAATGTTTTAAGGTCGACCCGTGTGACCATGGTTGAATACAGACTCAATTTCGGCGTTCGTCTTTAGTGAACTGGCCGTTGGACGGAACATGGATGCCTAAGATTGTTTCTACATTGTTCTCGTACCCTCCTATGTCAAAAGGCATCAGCGTACGTCGTGTGACCATAACCCAGGTCCTGTTTAATCCAAATCATGCTCTAATACCATCTTGTAACGCCCTGAAAATCGGGAGTCGAGCATAAACTCAACTCCCGAGTTCCAACGCATCACTTATGCAATAAAATGAATGATGATTGAATGTTGTCTATATTAGAGCATTGAACATGAGTGAGATTAAGCCAAAACAGCATATCATACTCCAGAGACAGTTAAATTTGCAAGCGGAAGACTATGATAGATATATAAAATATATAAACTGTGGTGAGTCTCTTGAGTGTGATAATGTTACCAGGTTAACTATTTACAAGTACAATACTAAAATATACCAAATCTATAAGGTCCTCTAGTCAACGTCCCTGTAACCCCGTCAATCAAAACACGGCTCACTTGAAGCCATCAGCATACAGCATATACGAACGAGCATCATTGTTATCATAAAGGTTCGGCTCCGCCTCAGGAGTAGCGTGGCCATCTGCAATCAGTCAAAGTCTGGTGGGTGTTCGGAACACCGTCCCGTAATGTGGGAGTGAGTGATCAACTTAGTGGAACAATAAAGCATAGGTTAACATGTTATTAACTCAGTCAAGCAGCAATGATAAGACAGTAAAATCAAACAATTCTAAATACTCGTATTAATGCAAGTATGATGCAGTCATGATGTATGCCCTCACCACACACACCCTCGTGCGACACCATCTTACGTTCGCGTCATGCTTTCATCCCTCAGTGCTCCACATCTTCCAGGCACATGCAATGCGATGATGAGCATGATTACCGAGTTTTTATTAGTCCGTTTCAAACAGCAGTATTGGAAAACTAAGGTACCTCCCTTGTATCATTCTTAAACATGATCCATTCTAGGGTCGTCAGTCCTAGTTAATCTCATACGATGGTGTGTTTCTTGGTCGCTGCAAAGGCTGCCAGGGCTGTTACGCACAATGGTTACACCGCTCCCCCATCACCTTTTTAACGGTTCATCACTAAGCTGATTAGGCCTAGTTCATACTCTATACACTGCGGTAAAACTCGTCGCCTCACCGCAAATTCAGAGTATGCTCGAGGTCACTATAAAGGGCTGCCAGGGCTGTTGCTCGCAAACATTGCACCACTCCCCCATCACCTTATCAATGTAGGCCGACAGCACGAATATAGTGTCCCATACCACCATAATCGACTCACGATCTGGTTGCTCACTCGTCACTACGGGAGGCACGTGGCCCCAGCGTAGGCCGACAGCTCGACCACGGTGTCCCATACCACTATGCCCGGCTCATGAGTCTTAGTGGATCAAGGTACCATGGTTAAAAGGGATTTCACTGGTAAGTTTGGTACCCTAGGTTCAAGCAGTAGTGTCCAAACATGGTGAACATACATTAGACAGATCGGGTTACTTGACGAGCTTGGCTAGCTCGAGCGTACAACAAGTTGAACGATATGAAGCGCATAAGCACTTCGTGTGGCCAACCACTATCGCCAACCGAAGTACGACTCGGGTTCGTCAAACACATCTCACGTGGAAAATGAATCTCAGCCACGAATTCAATCCCGTTACCGATTACGTGGACTATAATCATAACCCCAATCACATTCAATTTCAGATAGTTAAAGCAGTAATGGATCAAGATTCAAATCATACAACCAAAGTATGATATTATCCGCTTAGGGCAGCCAGGGCTGTTGCACGCACTCGTTGCACCGCTCCCCCATCACCCTTCACAGATTTTTATGGAATACAACTTAAACATGTGAAGTAATCAGAGCAGAATTACATAAACAAGTAATTCAAACATGTTAACAAGCATGTTATAAAATACAATACAAACAGGAAATTCAAACACATACGTTTCATAAGTAAGTGGTTAAACTAAACAAACAACATAGAAGAAATTATACACATTACTAAGGTAGTTGAGAATCCTATCTCAACACCCTTGTACATTACAATTTACTAACTACTAATCATACAGACATTCCAACAAACATTTTAGATTACATACATCAACATACCTGGCGTATGTTGATCACACAGGTATTAGGCCAAATCCTTTCACTAGAGAGCTGCCCCATGGATAACACGGGTGCACCCACGATGGATAGTCATGGCAAGCAGGAATCCAAGTTCCATGTTCATTCAGTCATTTCCACAAACACTTGGGCCACACATTTTAATATAAGTAGTGTATATTGGCCGTGGCGTGATTTAGGGCAAATCCTTTCGCCAAAGGGGTATCGCCAATACAACAATCATATATCCATGACAATTAGTCATGGCGAGCATGAATGAGAATTCTATACTAATTCAGTCATTTTCACAAACACTTAGAATACACTATTTCAACATACATAGTGTACATTAGGAAAACATGTATTAGGGCGAGTCCTTTCGCCAAACAAGTATTTTATCCATATATAATATATCAATTCAGCAAATAATCATGGCAAACATATTTCCAAAATTTATACGTATACAGTATTTTCTACAAATACCTAGAGTATGTAAAATTCCATATTCTTCATCTTTAATCGAAACGGAAAACAGACAGCACTTTGTACATGTGCAATTGCATGCAGATCATGAATCTATCATTATCTGACATTGAAAGCGTTGAAAACCATAACCTATACACCTAAAGTCTGCACCTTTTGTCGTAGAATCGTAACGAAGTCGATAGGTTTGCTAAGCTTTTGTATATGGCAGTTTGGCAACCAATAGAACGAAATAGGTTAGCTATTTCATAACTTACAACTATCAAAAACCCAAAACAGGTTAGGGTTAGGGTTTCTTACCTAGAAATGACGTTGGAATCGCCGGAAAAGCGATTAGAATGGAGCTGTTAAGCTTGTGCAGTGGCAGGGTAAAGTGGCAGGAAGATTCCCCCACTTCTCTCACACTTTCTCTCTCTTTTCTCTCTTCTCTCTCTAGGGTTTCTCTCAAATTCGTATGGCTATGAGAGAGAGGGTTCTAAGGTCCTTATATAGCTTAAAAACTCACCAAAGTAGACCTAAGGTTAAGGTATACTTAGGTTATAACCAAAGCGGGTTTGTTTCAGCTCAACGGAGCACTTCTGGCGGGCCCCCTTGAGCCAAAGGTCGGACTTAAGCTCACAGACACTGGATCCAGGTTTAGTTAAGTTTTCGTTTCGGTCGGAATTTCAGATCGCAAATGGCAGACCAGTTTCAGTTCAATGGTCAGCGGATCTCGATCGGAGAATTCGAGTACATGGACATGTGTATGAAATTTCCCCTAATCCGAGGGTGTAATTTGGTTAGATTCTAACGGTCTGGTTGCTTAATACTGATCCGCAAGTGAGACGTGCCAGATTTCATAAATTTCTACTTTATTTTGAATTAATTTCACATTTCTCACACTCTTCACTCCGGGCTCAAGCGAATTACACTGGGACACTATCTGGATTTAATTTTCGAGATGGTTGTCAAGCCGAGCAAGGCGGTCCTAATTCCTTAACTTTGTGTTAATCAGACTTCCGACATGTGGTCCAAATCTGATACGGAGTTTCGTGATGCTCCCGAGAGCAGACGAGTAATGAGATTGATCCTAGATTTTGGGGTAATGTAGCGTCAACGAATCTACTAGTTTTGGGTCTTGCAGATCGTATTTAAAGTGATTGGTGCTAATTTCATAGGTATTCTAGTTTCACACTGGCTAATTCTCGCCTCATTTCTAAAGGATTTAGTCCTGAGTAATCTTCGTCTGAGGTGGTACCTGGGCCTTTGTAGTTTGTATATAAAGTGATCCAAGTTATAATACTTAGCTAGTTTAAGATAATGTCTAGGGTGAAAGTACTTAAAAAAATTGAAAGAACAAGGTGGTGAAGGGTGGGATTTGTGAAGGAAATGGGTTCAAAAGCGGTTTTAGACTTTAGGATTGAGTTCTGACAGGTTAATAAGGTGTTAGGAGCGACCCATTGCCTAAGGACGTCTAATTCCAGGTTGACAAAAATCCAGGATGTTACAACAAAAATTGAATAAAATGCCTCATGTCATTTATTATGGTAGTAGGACCCTAAATGATGCTCAACTTAACTACTCTACCACTGAAAAAGAATTGTTGGTAGTGGTATTTGCTCTAGACAAATTCAGGTCGCATATCATAGGATCAAAGGTTATAGTGTTCTCAGATCATACAACATTGAAATATCTTCTTTCTGAAAAAGATGTTAAACCTCGATTGATTCGTTGGGTTCTCTTGCTACAGGAATTCGACATTAAAATTCAGGATAAAAAGGGTTCTGAAAATGTGGTAGCCGACCACTTGTCTAGACTTGTCTTGGAGTCCACAGTGGATCCTTTGCCAATGAACGAGTCTTTCCGTGATGAACAACTTTTAGTTATTTCTCAATTACCTTGGTATGTGGATATTGTAAATTATCTTGTTACAAGTCAATTTCCTTCTCATTGGACTAAACAGGATAAATCCAAATTTCTTGCTGAGGTTAAACATTTCTTTTGGGATGATCCATACTTATTCAAACTTCGTCCTGACCAGGTTATTAGGAGATGTGTGCCTGAGAGTGAGTTTCATAGTATAATCTCCTTTTGTCATGACCATGCATGTGGTGGTCATTTTGGTTCAAAGAAAACAGCTGCAAAAGTTTTACAAAGTGAATTTTATTGGCCTACACTTTTTCGAGACACCCATGCCTTTTGTTCGACATGTGATAGATGCCAACGTACGGGTAATATTTTCCGTAGGAACATGATGCCACTTACCAATATTCTCATTATTGAAATATTTGATGTTTGGGGTATTGACTTCATGGGTCTATTTCCCCCGTCATTCGGTTATATGTATATCCTTGTGGCCATCGACTATGTCTCTAGGTGGATTGAAACAGTGCCATGTAAAACGAATGATGATAAAGTCGGGGTCCGTTTTTTGAAAGAAAATATCTTTTCTCGTTTTGGTACTCGAGCAATTATAAGTGATGGGGGTACTCATTTTTGTAATAAACCGTTTGAATCTTTAATGAAGAAATTTCCATCACCCATAAAGTTGCAACGCCATACCATCCACAAACAAGTGGTCAAGTAGAGGTTTTAAATAGGTGGATTAAACAAATTTTAGAGAAAACAGTTCGCCCTGATCGTAAGGATTGGTCGCAACGTTTGAATGATGCTCTTTGGGCATATCGTACGACTTTCAAAATCCCGATTGGAATGTCCCCCTCTAGGTTTGTCTTTGGATGGGCCATCAAAACCTTTAATTTTGACTTAAACAAGGCTGGATCGCACCATAAACTTCAACTCAATGAGTTAGAAGAAATTCAAAATGAGGCATATGAGAATGCAAAAATTTATAAAGAATGGATAAAATTTTTTCATGACAAATCAATTCTTCGTGAGACATTTGAACTGGACCAGAAAGTATTATTGTATAATTCCAGGTTATGCCTCTTTCCTGGAAAACTATGTTCGCGATGATATGGTCCTTATCAGGTAGTAAAAGTATTTCCTCATGGAGCAGTTGAGATTCAAAATCTAAAGGATGAGAATATTTTCAAAGTAAATGGTCAACGACTGAAACCATATTTAGAGGATTTGGTTAATCAAGATGTTGAGGAAATTTATTTGGAGGACCCAGTTTATCAAGATTCATTAATTCATGGTCCATGGTTGCTTTTATTGCTTGTCTAGCTGAAGACGTTAAACGTAGCGCTCCTGTGAGGTAACCTAGCCTTTCATTTCATTTCTTTTTCCTAGTTAGTTAGTTCAATGTTTGTGGGTAACATTGCTGCAAACCCTCATGAGATTACAACTCGTCCACTACGGGCAACCTAGGGGTTTAAAGGCTTGTTGCATACGCTAAATGCAATCGAGAGCACCTGCGAAAGTGGTGTAGGTAGGATTTTATTTTTTGTTAATTTTGTTTTGCTTGAGGACTAGAAAACCTAACCCTATATTAGGTTAGTTTGCTTTTGTTGGTTTCTCTCTTGTGCTGACCTGCTCTTATGCTGTTATCTTTGGAAAGCCTCTTGATTCTTTCGTCCAAGTACTATCTTTCCATCACTCCTCTTTTAATTTCATTGTCTCATGTGCATTGCTTGCTCATATCTTTTACATCGAGGACAATGTATATTTTAGGTTGGGGGTGGGAGATTAGGTTACCTAATCAGTATTTTCTTGGTCTTGAGCAAAATTTGTGAAAATTTTAAATAATTTACAATTTTTTCTGGAATTTCTTATGAATTCGAAGTGATTTTGAAGGATAGTCGTGATTTTAGAATTACAAGATACAGAATGTTGGTAATTTAGGACTCTTGGATTCAGCCATCTGTTAGATTTCATAGTTAAGTTTGAATTGTTAACCCATGATTAGAAGTTTTAAACATTGATTGAGTCATGATTTCACAAGACACATCTCGCTTACACATTAAGGCTTCAGTTCGATATTGAATGATTAACTTGGTAATCACTAAGCATGAAAGGAACCAACCTGAAAAATTTTAGCATCAGTTTATAAAGAAGAATTGAAAGGGTTGGTCGAATAATCTTCACCATAAGTTTGTTCCCTATATATGAGGATTTGATTTCCCAAGGTCGACATTCGAAATAGCTGGGGTACTGGTTTTCACCATAGGTTTGCTCCCTATAGGGGAAGATCTGATTCCCCTCGGTGTTACTTTAAAAGTTTTTTTTAAAAAAAAAAAAAAAAAAGAAGTCAAAATTTGGAAGAATGAAAGAATAATATGTGAGGCACGTTTAGTTTTTGGGTGTCCTGAATGCTCTTGTTGCTTACCAATGGTATCATGAAATGGCGAAATGAATTTTAATGATGATAAGCCGAGATTACACTATACACTCATGGAACTCAATGTTTAGATTTTTTTTTCGAATTGATGGATTAATTCTTTGAACTTGATTATGAAGTTTACTGTGTGCTTGAGTCCAGGAGAAAGTAATGCCTAACATTCATGAATCTTAGAATTCTAGTATTTGCATTGTTTTTCATAAATCACTCGAGTTTGTAGGAATCATCTTGTAATTTTCAACTTATTTTTTGCATACTTTGGTCGAGACTAACAAAATGTTGGTTGGGGGTTGTGTTGAGGGTCGAATATTGCATATTAGACCCCAGTTATTACTTGCTTTTACGAACATGATACTTTTTAATACTCCATTTTAATCGTGTTTGTAATGCAAGGTGAATTTAGGATCGTGGACGGGAAAGGATACTAAAAGCGTGGATTTGCCGCTCTGAAGTAACCAAGGTAAGGGATGGACTTTAGGGGAATAAGATTGATGAATTTACACGTTAGAGATTCGAGAAAATTGAGAAACTGAAGTTCAAGTGACCCGAAAGTTATCCAGAATTCAAGATCACAGGGTTCCCGCCATCCGATTGTCTTGAAACTGTATATATGGCTTGAGGACCATAAATTAACCATACACGCCAAAAATCCGCCATTGGATCTTTATGAAAATGGCCCAACGGACAGATTAGCCCACAAATCGCTAATCTGGGGCCCGCCTGATATCTGGATATGCTCCAATTTGTGTCTCAACCGCTTAAATGAGATGGTAAAATAGATGAATGGAGCAGATTCCGTGTAAACATTACAGTGGACCCCACGCCGTGGTGTGTGTACATCGTGTACAAAAAGTCCAGCCACTCACTGGAATCAAGAGATGGGTCAGCGTGCGCTGACTCGAGCTCTCCTTCCTCAAAACGGACTTTTCGTTTTTGTCACAACAGTGTCCGCACGCTGTCCGTGTGGGGCGATGTTGAGGGCCACCATAGTGATCCGACAGTCCGATCTGGATCGTCCATTAGAACCCCAAGGTATGTATGCTTGTAGGCAAGATGACGGAATTGCGAATGACAACAAAGATTGGTTTTTAATCATCCAAATGGAAGACTGACGGTGAAATAAAATAATCCGTGGGCCATCACGAATCTGATCCAAAAACTGATCTTGTCTGACCGGCTTTTCGAGGGGAAACCAATGGACGGTGTGGATTTCTTTGATAAATCCTATCATGGCCCCACCAACGTCACAACCCGATCAGAGTGCGCAGGCCCTGTTTGAGCGTTCGATCTCTACCCATTTTTTCGGACATTACACGATCATGGCAATGATCGGATGACAGATCTGATCCGTTCATCATGTAGGCCATCCCAAAACATCTAAGGGGATGTTATTTCTTTAGAAAGAAAGCAAGGAAGATGGGAGTTTTCAGCTCTATCTTTCGGCTGTGAAAAGTGTAGCATTGCTAGCTGCGTCCGATTTCCACTGACTCCAGTACCCTCTACGTAAGCCCCAGCCGACCTCCATCAGCCTATAAAAGGAAAGAATGAAAGAGAGAGATGCATCGAAGGAAGACGTGAGTAAAAAGAGAGAGAGAGAGAGAGAGGAAGAAAGAAAAAGGGGAGATTGCTCGAGAAGGGATTGCTCCAGAACAGATTAAATCAAAGGGATGTGCTTCTTCTCGATTATATTTTTCTTCTTTCCATTTGAATCTATGTTGCTTCCCATGAATTTTTAATTTCTTAGCTAGGGCTGAGATGAAGCCCCTAATTTGAATGATTCTTGTTATTTGTTGATTTCATCCGGAATTGATTGATTTATTTCTTTCTCTTTTATGATTAAATGAAAACTTTATACCTTTCCAATCTATGAGCTTACTTAAAGTCTAGATGTGGATGTTGTTTGAAATCTTATTCTAGGTGTGCTTGTGTCTGACCATGAACAAGTTTTCCCACATAGAAAGTAATATGAATTTACATTTATTCATGCCTGAACATGGATGGAAAGATGTGATCCTTGTGCTTTAAGGGAATTATACATCCTGTGTGCCTGAACAAGGACACAGATTGTGTTTTATTTATTGAATGTATATCAATCTGAATTAGGGTGAATCAACATGTAAAACAAGGGTTAGGATAATTAGGGGTGGATTCAAAAGTCCTAGTGTTCTCCTTGAGTGAATTTTCTTTCTTGTTCTCAGTTATTTTTCATCGATTTTGTTAGTTTACTTAATACCTAACTATACTATTTGTCGGATTAGTTAAGAAGAATCATAAAATTCAAATTGTGATAACCCACTACCAGAAAAATGGGTAAAGGCTACGGATTGACCTATGGCTACGGTTTTAGTCCGTAGCACGACCGTAGTCGTAGGTGCCGTAATAATAGGTTTGGAACCTATGGCTACGGATTTAATCCGTAGCTATAGGTTCCAATAGCTACGGATATAATCTGTAGCAATCACTACCAGAAAATGGGCAAATGCTATGGATAAAATCCGTAGCCATAGACATATGACTATGGTTTTAGTCTGTAGCACGACCGTAGTCGTAGGTGCCGTAACAATAGGTCTGGAACCTATGGCTACGGATTTAACCCATAGACTATAGGTTCCAACAGTTACGGATATAATCCATAGCAATTATATCTGTAGTGAAAACTTCAAACAGCTACGGATATTATTTGTAGCTAAATGTTCGTAGCAATATGCCAAATTTAATAAAGGCTACTCCTGTCAGATTAGTGTCTATGATCAATATCCGTAGCTATTTTGTACATTAAAAAATTTCATATAATCATTTGTTCATTCAATTACCACCTATACAATCATTCATTCATTCAATTACAATCAATTACAGTTCTTCATTCAATCAGTTACAATTACAATCCTTCATTCAATCAATTACAATTACAATCAATTACAATCCAATTCATTTAATCAATTACAATTACAATTACAATAATGCTGAAAATACAAATCTTTGGCTTCATTAGAGAAATGTACTCGACTTCACCATAAAATTTCAACAGCTTCGTATATTCCATCATCCTACAAACAGTCATGTCATTCATAAATTAGAATGCTCATTGGGGAAAAGAAAGACAAAGTGAAAGAAGTGCATCATGTATAACCATTTTTTTTTCTTAAGGAATTTTTTTAAAAAAAAAGTCAAAGAGGAATGAAATTGACACAAAAGAAATGGTCTCACCATATGATTATAGGTTTTGGTTTAGGTTTAGGTTATAGGTTTAGGTTTAGGTTAAGGTTAAGGTTAGGCTATAGGTTATAATTAAGTTTATGTTATAGGTTATAGGTTAAGGTTTAAGCTATAGGTTTTGGTTTAGGTTAAGGTTATAGGTTTAGGTTTAGGTTTAGGTTATATGTTTAGGTTTAGGTTATAGGTTATAGCTTTTGGGAACTTGATTATAGGTTAAGGTTTAGGTTTAGGAAATCGGGTTCGGGATCGGGATCGGGTTTAGGTTTGGGTTTTCAAGTTGAGATTAGGATTAGGTGTAGGTTTGGGTTTAAGGATTTGAGAATGCATTTAGGTTTTAAGTTTAGGTTTAGGTTAAAGGTTTAGGGAAAGGTTATAGGTTTAGGTTTAGGTTATAGGTTATAGCTTTAGGGAATTGAGAATGGGTTATGGTTTACGTTTAGGAAATCGGGTTCAGGTTCGGGATTGGGTTTAAGTTTGGGTTTTCAAGTTTAGGTTTAGGTTTAGGTTAGGGAGTTGAGATTAGGATTAGGTGTAGGTTTAGCTTTAGGGAATTGAGTTTAGGTTATAGGTTTAGGGAAAGGTTAGGTTTAGGTTATAGGTTTTGGGATTTGGGAAAAGTTTTAGGTTATAAGTATAGGTTTAGGTTAGGTTATAGGTTAAGGTTTAGGGATTTGAGTTTAGGTTATATGTTTGGGTTTAGGTTATAGGTTTTGGTTAAGGTTTAGGTTTTTGGATTTGACAATGGGTTCGGGTTTAGGTTATAAGTTTTGGTTTTGGTTTAGGTTATAGGTTTTGGGATTTGAGAATGGGTTTGGGTTTAGGTTATAGGTTTTGGTTTTGGTTTAGGTTATAGGTTTAGGTTTAGGTTTAGGTTAAGGTTTAGGTTTAGGTTATAGGTTTTGGGATTTGAGAATGGGTTCAAGTTTAGGTTATAGGTTTTGGTTTTGGTTTAGGTTATAGGTTATAGGTTTAGGTTTAGGTTATAGGTTTTGGGATTTGAGAATGGGTTCAGGTGTAGGTTATACGTTTTGGTTTTAGTTTAGGTTATAAGTTTTGGTTTAGGTTACAGGTTATAGGTTTAGGTTAAGGTTTAGGTTTAGGTTATAGGTTTTTGGATTTAAGAATGGGTTCGGGTTTTGGTTTAGGTTTAGGTTATAGGTTTCGGTTTAGGTTATAGGTTATAGGTTTAGGTTAAGGTTAAGGTTTAGGTTATAGGTTTTGGGATTTGAGAATGGGTTCGGGTTTTGAGTTATAGGTTTTGGTTTTGGTTTTGGTTAAAGGTTTTTGAGAATGGGTTCGGGTTTAGGTTATAGGTTTTGGTTTAGCTTTATGTTATAGGTTTTGGTTTAGCTTTAGGTTAAGGTTTAGGTTTAGGTTATAGGTTTGGGATTTGAGAATGGGTTCGAGTTTAGGTTATAGGTTTTGGTTTTGGTTTAGGTTATAGGTTTGGGTTTAGGTTATAGGTTTTGGTTAAGGTTTAGGTTTTTGGATTTGAGAATGGGTTCGGGTTTAGGTTATAGGTTTTGGTTTTGGTTTAGGTTATAGGTTTTGGGATTTCAGAATGGGTTCGGGTTTAGGTTATAGGTTTTGGTTATAGGTTTTGGTTTAGGTTTAGGTTAAGGTTTAGGTTTATGTTATAGGTTTTGGGATTTGAGAATGGGTTCGAGTTTAGGATATAGGTTTTGGTTTTGGTTTAGGTTATAGGTTATAGGTTTAGGTTTAGGTTATAGGTTTTGGGATTTGAGAATGGGTTCGGGTTTAGGTTATATGTTTTGGTTTTAGTTTAGGTTATAGGTTTTGGTTTAGGTTACAGGTTATAGGTTTAGGTTAAGGTTTAGGTTTAGGTTATAGGTTTTTAGATTTAAGAATGGGTTCGGGTTTTGGTTTAGGTTTAGGTTATAGGTTTTGGTTTAGGTTATAGGTTATAGGTTTAGGTTAAGGTTAAGGTTTAGGTTATAGGTTTTGGGATTTGAGAATGGGTTCGGGTTTAAGTTATAGGTTTTGGTTTTGGTTTTGGTTAAAGGTTTTGGGATTTGAGAATGGGTTCGGGTTTAGGTTATAGGTTTTGGTTTTGGTTTATGTTATAGGTTTTGGTTTAGGTTTAAGTTTAGGTTATAGGTTTGGGATTTGAGAATGGGTTCGAGTTTAGGTTATAGGTTTTGGTTTTGGTTTAGGTTATAGGTTTTGGTTTAGGTTAGGTTAAGGTTTAGGTTTAGGTTATTGGTTTTGGTATTTGAGAATGGGTTCGGGTTTTGAGTTATAGGTTTTGGTTTTGGTTTTGGTTAAAGGTTTTTGAGAATGGGTTCGGGTTTAGGTTATAGGTTTTGGTTTAGCTTTATGTTATAGGTTTTGGTTTAGCTTTAGGTTAAGGTTTAGGTTTAGGTTATAGGTTTGGGATTTGAGAATGGGTTCGAGTTTAGGTTATAGGTTTTGGTTTTGGTTTAGGTTATAGGTTTGGGTTTAGGTTATAGGTTTTGGTTAAGGTTTAGGTTTTTGGATTTGAGAATGGGTTCGGGTTTAGGTTATAGGTTTTGGTTTTGGTTTAGGTTATAGGTTTTGGGATTTCAGAATGGGTTCGGGTTTAGGTTATAGGTTTTGGTTTTGGTTTTGGTTATAGGTTTTGGTTTAGGTTTAGGTTAAGGTTTAGGTTTATGTTATAGGTTTTGGGATTTGAGAATGGGTTCGAGTTTAGGATATAGGTTTTGGTTTTGGTTTAGGTTATAGGTTATAGGTTTAGGTTTAGGTTATAGGTTTTGGGATTTGAGAATGGGTTCGGGTTTAGGTTATATGTTTTGGTTTTAGTTTAGGTTATAGGTTTTGGTTTAGGTTACAGGTTATAGGTTTAGGTTAAGGTTTAGGTTTAGGTTATAGGTTTTTAGATTTAAGAATGGGTTCGGGTTTTGGTTTAGGTTTAGGTTATAGGTTTTGGTTTAGGTTCTAGGTTCTGGTTTAGGTTAAGGTTAAGGTTTAGGTTATAGGTTTTGGGATTTGAGAATGGGTTCGGGTTTAAGTTATAGGTTTTGGTTTTTGGTTTTGGTTAAAGGTTTTGGGATTTGAGAATGGGTTCGGGTTTAGGTTATAGGTTTTGGTTTTGGTTTATGTTATAGGTTTTGGTTTAGGTTTAAGTTTAGGTTATAGGTTTGGGATTTGAGAATGGGTTCGAGTTTAGGTTATAGGTTTTGGTTTTGGTTTAGGTTATAGGTTTTGGTTTAGGTTAGGTTAAGGTTTAGGTTTAGGTTATTGGTTTTGTGATTTGAGAATGGGTTCGGGTTTAGGTTATAGGTTTTGGTTTTGGTTTAGGTTATAGGTTTTGGTTAAGGTTTAGGTTTTGAGATTTGAGAATGGGTTCGGGTTTAGGTTATAGGTTATGGGTTTGGTTTAGGTTTAGGTTATTGGTATTTGGATTTGAGAATGGGTTATGGTTTAGGTTTAGGAAATCAGGTTCATGTTCGGGATTGGGTTTAAGTTTTGGTTTTGAAGTTTAGGTTTAGGTTTAGGTTAGAGAGTTGAGATTAGGATTAGCTGTAGGTTTAGCTTTAGGGAATTGAGTTTTGGTAATAGGTTTAGGGAAAGGTTAGGCTTAGGTTATAGGTTTTGGGATTTGGGAATAGTTTTAGGTTATAAGTATAGGTTTAGGTTAGGTTATAGGTTAAGGTTTAGGGATCTGAGTTTAGGTTATAGATTTTGGTTTAGGTTATAGGTTTTGGTTAAGGTTTAGGTTTTTGGATTTGAGAATGGGTTCGGGTTTAGGTTATAGGTTTTAGTTTTGATTTTGGTTATTAGTTTTGGGATTTGAGAATGGGTACTGGTTTAGGTTATATGTTTTGGTTTTGGTTTAGGTTATAGGTTATAGGCTTTGGTTTAGGTTTAGGTTAAGGTCTAGGTTTAGGTTATAGGTTTGAGATTTGAGAATGGGTTCGGGTTTAGGCTACAGGTTTTGGTTTTGGTTATAGGTTATATGTTTAGGTTTAGTTTTAGGTTATAGGTTTTTGGATTTGAGAATGGGTTTGGGTTTAGGTTATAGGTTTTGGTTTTGGTTTAGGTTATAGGTTTTGGGATTTGAGAAGGGGTTTGGGTTTAGGTTATAGGTTTTGGGATTTGAGAATGGGTTTGGGTTTAGGTTATAGGTTTTGGTTTTTGGTTTTGGTTATAGGTTTTGGTTTAGGTTATAGGTTCTTGGATTTGAGAATGGGTTCGGGTTTAGGTTATAGGTTTTGGTTTTGGTTTAGGTGATAGGTTTTGGTTAAGGTTTATGTTTTTGGATTTTAGAATGGGTTCGGGTTTAGGTTATAGGTTTTAGTTTTGGTTTAGGTCATAGGTTTCGGGATTTGAGAATGGGTTCGGGTTTAGGTTATAGGTTATGGTTTTGGTTTTGGTTTAGGTTATAGGTTTTTGGATTTGAGAATGGGTTATGGTTTAGGTTTAGGAAATCGGGTTCATGTTCGTGATTGGGTTTAAGTTTTGGTTTTCAAGTTTAGGTTTAGGTTTAGTTTAGGGTGTTGAGATTAGGATTAGGTGTAGGTTTAGATTTAGGGAATTGAGTTTAGGTTATAGGTTTAGGGAAAGGTTTAGGTTATAGGTTTAGGGAAAGGTTAGGTTTAGGTTATAGGTTTTGGGATTTGGGAATAGTTTTAGGTCATAAGTATAGGTTTAGGTTAGGTTATAGGTTAAGGTTTAGGGATTTGAGTTTAGGTTATAGGTTTTGGTTTAGGTTTTTGGATTTGAGAATGGGTTCGGGTTTAGGTTATAGGTTTTGGTTTTTGTTTAGGTTATAGTTTTTGGGATTTGAGAATGGGTTCGGGTTTAGGTTATAGGTTTTGGTTTTGGTTTTGGTTATAGGTTTTAGTTACGGTTTAGGTTTAGGTTATAGGTTTGGGATTTGATAATTGGTTCGGGTTTAGGTTATAGGTTTTGGTTTTGGTTATAGGTTATAGGTTTACGTTTAGGTTAAGGTTAAGGTTTAGGTTAAAGGTTTTTGGATTTGAGAATGGGTTCGAGTTTAGGTTATAGGTTTTGGTTTTGGTTTAGGTTATAGGTTTTGGGATTTAAGAATGGGTTCGGGTTTAGGTTTTAGGTTTTGGGATTTGGGAATGGGTTCGGGTTTAGGTTATAGGTTTTGGTTTTGGTTTTGGTTAAGGTTTAGGTTATAGGTTCTTGGATTTGAGAATGGGTTCGGGTTTAGGTTATAGGTTTTGGTTTTGGTTTAGGTTATAGGTTTTGGTTAAGGCTTAGGTTTTTGGATTTTAGAATGGGTTCGGGTTTAGGTTATAGGTTTTGGGATTTGAGAATGGGTTCGGGTTTAAGTTACAGGTTATGGTTTTGGTTTAGGTTTAGGTTATAGGTTTTTGGATTTGAGAATGGGTTATGGTTTAGTTTTAGGAAATCGGGTTCATGTTCGGGATTGGGTTTAAGTTTTGGTTTCCAAGTTTAGGTTTAGGTTTAGGTTAGGGAGTTGAGATTTGGATTAGGCGTAGGTTTAGCTTTAGGGAATTGAGTTTAGGTTATAGGTTTAGGGAATGGTTAGGTTTAGGTTATAGGTTTTGGGATTTGGAAATAGTTTTAGGTTATAAGTATAGGTTTAGGTTAGGTTGTAGGTTAAGGTTTAGGGATTTGAGTTTAGGTTATAGGTTTTGGTTTAGGTTATAGGTTTCGGTTAAGGTTTAGGTTTTTGGATTTGAGAATGGGTTCGGGTTTAGGTTATAGGTTTTGGTTTTTGTTTAGGTTATAGGTTTTGGGATTTGAGAATGGGTTCGGGTTTAGGTTATAGGTTATAGGTTTTGGTTAAGGTTTAGGTTAAGGTTTAGGTTTAGGTTATAGGTTTGGGATTTGAGAATGGGTTCAGGTTTAGGTTATTGGTTTTGGTTTTGGTTATAGGTTATAGGTTTAGGTTTAGGTTAAGGTTAAGGTTTAGGTTATAGGTTTTTGGATTTGAGAATGGGTTCGGGTTTAGGTTATAGGTTTTGGTTTTGGTTTAGGTTATAGGTTTTGGGATTTGAGAATGGATTTGGGTTTAGGTTATAGGTTTTGGTTTTGGTTTAGGTTATAGGTTTTGGGATTTGAGAATGGGTTCGGGTTTAGTTTATATGTTTTGGTTTTTGGTTTTGGTTATAGGTTTTGGTTTAGGTTATAGGTTCTTGGATTTGAGAATGGGTTCGGGTTTAGGTTATAGGTTTTAGTTTTGGTTTAGGTTATAGGTTTTGGTTAAGGTATAGGTTTTTTGATTTTAAAATGGGTTCAGGTTTAGGTTATAGGTTTTGGTTTTGGTTTTGGTTATAGGTTTTGGAATTTGAGAATGGGTTTGGGTTTAGGTTATAGGTTATGGTTTTGGTTTAGGTTTAGGTTATAGGTTTTTGGATTTGAGAATGGGTTATGGTTTAGGTTTAGGAAATCGGGTTTATGTTCGGGATTGGGTTTAAGTTTTGGTTTTCATGTTTAGGTTTAGGTTTAGGTTAGGGAGTTGAGATTAGGATTAGGTGTAGGTTTAGCTTTTGGGAATTGAGTTTAGGTTATAGGTTTAGGGAAAGGTTAGGTTTAGGTTATAAGTATAGGTTAAGGTCTAGGGATTTGAGTTTATGTTATAGGTTAAGGTTTAGGTTATAGGTTTTGGTTAAGGTTTAGGTTTTTGTATTTGAGAATGGGTTCGGGTTTAGGTTATAGGTTTTGGTTTTGGTTTAGGTTATAGGATTTGGGATTTGAGAATGGGTTCGGGTTTAGGTTATAGGTTTTGGTTTTGGTTATAGGTTATAGGTTATATGTTTTGGGATTTGAAAATGGGTTCAGGTTTAGGTTAAGGGTGTGGTCCCTGCAAGTACAAATATAAACACGGCCTGTCCAAATGGCTAGACCCTTGCAATGCCGTCCATAGAAAATAGACAGCTTCATCATGGTCATAACAGTGGTTCTCACCTTCCATGGACCCCCGCTCATCTGGATAGCTCTGACGCACATCCGGGTCTGCTCCATTAATTTTGAGTAAATACATAAACACGTCCTGTCCAAATGGCCAGGCCCCTCCAATGCCGTTCATAGGAAATGGACAACTTCATCATCGTCATAACAGCGGTTCCCACCTTCCAAGGACCCCCGCTCATCCGGATAGCTCCGACGCACATCCGGGTCTGCTCCATCAATTTTGAGCAAATACATAAATATGGCCTATCCAAATGGCCAGGCCACTCCAATCATGTGCATTCTTGACAAGAGACGTACCAGATGCTTGCTTCTGAAATATGCAGTTCCAATCCTCCCACATGCAACATCCACCTGAAAGAATGCGAATAACCGTCATGCTTGAGTAATCAATACAGGAATGTACAAGTAAAACCATAAAACCAGAGATACTCACTGCATTTTCAGGATCTCCTCCATAGTTAACGATCTCATTCTAAAGCCTTTCTCCCTCCTCCTTTACCCGGACTTGTGACCGGCAATGCAAGGAGTTGCATTGGCGGAGTTAAAAAAGGGCTTAGGCTCCATTTAGTTTTCAAAAAAAATATTTTCATAAATACTAATGTGACGACCAAATGGAGCCTAAGACTATAAATACGTTCAAATATAGAGTACAAAATTCATTCAATATTTAAAAAAAAAAAAGAAAAAATAAGTGCCAAATTAGTTCAAAATTAGTTCAAAATGGACACTACACATGTTCAATTATAGAGTACCAAATTTGTTCAAATTATTGAAATCTCAAAGCC
Source organism: Magnolia officinalis (assembly GCA_021015155.1). Taxonomy (NCBI): domain Eukaryota; kingdom Viridiplantae; phylum Streptophyta; class Magnoliopsida; order Magnoliales; family Magnoliaceae; genus Magnolia; species Magnolia officinalis. The sequence goes on from JAJHSJ010000013.1 coordinate 38,700,128, forward strand.
TCTTTCCCCCATTGCACAAATGATCCCGGACCAGCCTCTCCAAGTGTAGATGCGAACCCATCTTCTTTTCACAAAGGAGCGTGAGGTTGTATAACCTTAGTCAGGATAACAACAAAAGCTCCATCCTCCAACGGTTCGCCATGGACAGTTGCATTTGGATTAACTTCGTGTACTTCACCACAAGCAACTACACCACATTTTTCAAAACTCAAAAGTTGGAAATGAAGGAAGTGCTACCAGATGATTGAACCCATACAAATATTATCTACCAAATGCAATGCATTAAGGAGTTTGCAATCATTGTATTTTTACAATAAATTAATAATGTTGCTAACATTTTGCTCTACCCAATGTGGTTTATGTGAAACCACTACAATGAGATATTTCATAAAAAGTTCAGAAGAAAGATACTTGTAGTTTTAAGATGTCTTTGTAAACATGGTATAAATGGCTCTTAATAGAGAAAATATATATTGGCTGTGTCGACAAGGGAAAACTAGTTTTCAAATCATGTTAACACAAATCAACAATGACGGAGGGTAAAATGAAACATTCCAAACCTCGATTTGTTAGTGTTACAATGTAAAACTTGGTTATAGAATACAACAAGCTTTAGAGTTCTCCCTATGTTTTCCCAATTTTTCTACTTCTATATTTGTAAGCACATTATAAATTTTCACAACAACTCCGACCCGCTAGGAAAAGGCTATGATTATGATGAAGACAATACTGATGGTGATTGGGAAAAGGCTATGATTATGATGAAGATAGTACTGATGGTGATTATTTCCAAAGATTCAATGGATACTACCAAATTGTAGGTTAGGGATGCATAAGTCCAATTCTAGTTTCATCGTCTTTCTAAAATTCTAAATAATTCACAGAGATGGACGCGCAAAGTCAATGTGCTTCCCTATAGAATGGATTGTTCTCTTTGCACAGCAAACCATCAAATGGGTTTAAATTAATACCCATACCTGCACCCACACCCATTTAACCACCTAAAAAAAAAAAAAAATTATAACAGGAAATGATGGCAAAAATATCTAAAGCACTGCATAAACAACATGCCTCAATAAAAGAATGAATCATCCAGATAGTATTTTATAAAAATAATGAAGAACATTCCCTCAAAAATCTGTATAAACTCAAAAAAAAATAATAATAAATAAATCCTATGCTTCCTAGATAAGGGCACCACTGCCAACAACAAAATTAATGCCTAAAAATCAATATATTAGTTTGCAATTAAGGCTACAGGGAATCTATAGGAATTGCGATATCTATAACTCTGAACATTTTAAATGTCAGAATCAACATGATATTTGGACATGCGAAATCCAAAGATGTGCCAATTGTGCTGCAATAATTTGGTGTGGGATTCATGACTACTGAATGTGTTGAATATAAATCTCACAACATTTTCTAATTTATTTTATTCTTTCCAACCAAAATTACACATTTACTCTATCTTTGTTATATCTATTGAAAAGACATTGAAGCAGTTATTGGGGCAGCAATTGTTCTCTCAATCCCTCATAATAGAAATCAATTCTATCAAGGTTAGTGGGAGCTAGGGGTGGCAACGATTTGGATCAACCACATTTTAGCAAAATGGCATAGAACAACAACAAAACAAAAAAACTAAAAACAAAAAACAAAAAAAATAAATAAAATAAATAGGAAAACAGAAGTTGAGGCATTTAGTATCATTCCACATCGACAACATGCTCCAATAGAGAGTTTGGTGCGAACCAATGTCATTGTGATGGGATCACACGCATCAGAATGATTATATTGTACATGTTCCATTCTGTTGTCTTCAAGTTCAGTCTTGTGCATTGACAACATGTTTCATTCTACTGTCGTTGGGGTCAAGCTTCTTCATGATTATATCACATACAAATTGGGGCTTGAAACAATAAAGGGTCTATGTCACATAGGATTGCATACAAATTTACTTAGAAGGGCTGAGATGTATTACAGCCAATGGCTAGGATTCAACAGCAATTTAAGGTTCAATTTACTATATAAAGGCTTTTACCATCCGATTAGAGAATCAGAGAGAAATTACATTGTTTTCCTTTTTGAGACCAGAAGAGTTTGCACAAAATTGCTGGAAATTTTGGTTGAGTTGCCGTAAATTTGATTCTAGTGTAGAAATTATGTTTAATTGCCTGGAAATTTGTGAATAATTGCTGATTCTAGTGCACAAAATTGCTAATTTATAAAAATTGGTGTTGGGAATTCATTGTGGACCTTGTAATATACCGTTGGAACTGGAGTCTGGAGATGGCAATCAATCAGAACCATATAAAACCTAGATTGGCTACTAGTGCAGCAAAATAAACTCAAGAAAGAAGTACACCAAATCACTAATACCTGAGATGATCTGTTCATCCCTAACTTCTAACCAAGTTAGCATTAGATTAGATCATCATTCCTCTAATGATTAATCATAAATTTTTATCTAAAACTTCCATTAAACAAAAATCACAACCACACAATAGACATGCAGCACAACAACACGAACTAAGAAAGTATAAAAGGAGCCAAGACTACCTCAAGGAACTGATTTCAGTGCTGGGAATCTCGTAGATCAAGTTGGGTTAAATCTTTCACATGTCTGTCAAAACAAAACAGAATAACAAATTTTTATATAAAAAAAAAAGTTGGCTAAAACAGAGTATATATCAGATCATCCCCTTAGAACATGTAGACAGACGAAACTCTGGATCAAAAATAGCCACTTAGCCAACGGAGACTGTTAGCATCTAAACCAAATAAGGACAAAAAGCCTGGGTTTCACAGTCAGCTGGGAAGCATATATGACCCTTCTTGTTGTCAGGATAATCTGTCGACCGCCCCTATGGATTGCATCAGCATGAAGAACAACGTCACAGACCTCAGATCATATGCCCCGCATGTTTTCCAAAGCCAATGCTCCTTCCTTTGATGCCCATTGGAACCCAGCCACAACAGAATCCTTGATTTCATTCAGGTACTGAACTCCCTTGCACATGTTAACAACCATATTTGGGACCCATGATTCTAACCTTCAAACTAGTTGAGACCTTCCCAGCGAAAACCCTCAACTGATTTCAAAAACAGAGAGAGAGAGAGAGACAGAGAGAGAGAGAGAGAAAAGAGAGAGAGAGAGATTAACCTTCAAACCAGTTGAGACCTTCCCAGCGAAAACCCTCAACTGATCTCGGTGAAAGTGGGTTTTGAAAACGCTAGCGAGAGAGAGAGAGAGAGAGAGAGAGAGAGAGAGAGAGAGAGAGAGAGAGAGAGAGAGAGAGAGAGAGAGATAGGGGTTGGGAAACAGAGAGAGGGGAATGTGGCCGAGAGACGGGGAGAGGGTGAGGGAGAGCGGGAGATTGAGAGATGGCGAGGGAGAGGCTGAGTGAGAGAGAGAGAGAGAGAGAGAGAGAGAGAGAGAGAGAGAGAGAGAGAGGGTGAGGGAGCCTGGTTTTGGGAGGTATGCGGGCGGGAGAAAATGGCGGATTGGATTTTTCATTTGGGGGAGGGGCACGTGATGGACGGCCCATTAGGACCGTGGGTTTTAGGACTGTGGGGCCCACCATGATGTATGTTATTTATCCACTCCGTCCGTTAATTTTAAAATATTATTTTAAGGCCTGATGCAAAAAATGAGTCAGATCAAAGTTGTAAGAAGACCACACGACATATTAACAATAGAAATTTAATTTTTATGATTTCTTATTATGTGGTCCACTTAGACATTTAATCTACATAATTTTTAGCCTAATCCACTGAAATTATATATCTGAATTTATAGACGGCTTAGATCAAACACATATATTTCAGTGAGCCCCATAGAGCCCTTAAGCACCATCAATGGCTAATACGGCTATGATGAAGAGGAAGGCTTTAACTACGGATCAATTAGGTTTTTGGCTACGGTTTAGATCCGTAGCAAAATTGCTACGGATTTAATCCGTAGCCAAAAGCTTTCACAGTCCGTAGCCTTTGCTCGATTTTTTGGTAGCGATCAGTCCTCGTGGGAACGATCTCGTAATACGTACTTTGTCAACACCTGATTCGTATACTTGCGAGTTTAAAATCAATTTAAATCAGGTTGGTTTAAATAAAACATCAAAAGGAGAGAAAGGAGGGAGAACATGTGAGCTCGATTGTTGTAGGCTTTGCCGAGTCACGGTAGGGACTTAAATGCCAAGTTGAGTCTTGTGTGTGTGTGTGTGTGTGTGTGGTAGTGGGGGGGGGGGGGGGGGGGGGCTGACTCGATCTCTACTTGAGCAGAGATGACATGATCAACAATTGGATCTCCGTTGACATACTCAGCTGACCAGCCCGGGTCGGTGCAACGAATCCCGAGTCGACCTGACAAATGTTGTGAGTATTCAGATAATGATCAAACCACCTCTTTTAAAAGGAAACTCCTTTGGACTTCATTCAACAGTGCATAGCCTCGGCTATTGAAGTCACTACCGGAAAACTCTGTGGGTCATAACAAAGACTGCAGCCAGGTGTGTGGGCAGAAATCGGTCAGTTAAAGGCCCGAACCCCACTCAGCATTGTGCAGTTTCAGCTAACGCAAACAAGAACCAGAAGGATCGTGTGGGACCAGACTCGGTTGTCCAGTGAAGTTCTAGACTAAGCCAAGTTCGAACTCAGCCCATGAATCTGCTAACCAGCTGAGTTCCACCACTCACAGGCCTAACGGGTGCTGGTTCGGCCCAACCCAATGCATAAAATCTGGTACTCTTTTCAAGCATTGGATGTGGGCTGAGAGCAACCCCTAATTTGGGTCGCGATCTGTACCGTGATCTGAATTGAGAACTGACACCATTTGGACTATGGATTGGGCAAAACCGAACAACAGTTCGGGGCCAGCTACGGGTCTAGTTTAAGAAGGATCCTAGCCGCAAGACTGGGTTGGAAAGTGGGCCGAAATCAGCTCCATGTTCTGGACCGAAATCAGCCCAAAACTGGGCTGAAATCAACCTCAATATTAGGCTGAAATCAGCCATACGAGGTAGGCCGAAATCAGCCCAGAACTGGGCCGAAGTCTGGGTTGGTTCCAACCATAGATTTGGGCTAGGCTCAGCCACAATTGTGGGCCACACATAAGCCGTCAATGGGCAGCAACGACTAGGCCAAACTGGGTGCAGTCTAGCCCTATTTTGGATCACCATAAGACAGCCATAGCTGGGTCAAACTATGTCAAACCTAGGCCCAGTTTTGGGCCGCAGTTGGGCAGCAAGTGTTGGGCTAAACCATGCTGAGTTCAGGTATACTTTTGTGTCCCATTGTTGGGCCACAACTGTTGGGCCTGATCAAGATACGTGCAAGCCCAGTTTTCACTTGGTTGGGTCCCTATAAGCCTCACCTACTTGTGGTGGCCTAGAAATATAACAATGCATGTGACATAGGGCGTATGAAAACGATTCTCATCGTCATTAGATGAAAGAAAAACCTGAGTTGAATCGGGCCTAGATAGCTATGAGCTCAAGTCCACCAGGTTGGATCTGAGAGTAAGAGTAGAATAAGCCGAACTAAGCTGTAAATAAATGAGCCATTACAATCACCATTGTTACCATTACTACCATTATTAGGATTATTAATATAGCGATTAGTAATTGTCCATACTAATATTAGTTATTACATACAAAAATTATTAGTATTAAATACTAGTGTATTATTTTGTCACTCTTAAATGATATCATAAATAGTAGATCATGATATTAATTATCATCATAATGATTATTATTAATATGTTAGCTAATATAAAGTATAACACTAACGCTAATCGTTATCTTGTAATTGTTATGTTTAAATTGTAACTAATACACCAACTAGAGTTCAAATCCTAGAATCTAAGTTTGAGACTAAACCCTAGGATGAAAATCCTAATTTTACATTAAAACCCTAAGATAAATAATTCAAACCCTGGCGATGATCTTAAACCTAGGTAGTGCGTAAAACTTGGATTTAATTGTACAAGTTCATGATTGTGGTAGGATTCAATTCTAAGAGTGCAAGCACTTAGCGACACTAGAAGGTGATTCGGTTCATCAGGTGATGACTTTTTTCCTTAAGCTTTCCATCTCTAAATTAGATCAAGGATAACTTTTAAATTGATTAAGAATGATGCCTTAGATCTCGATTAATTATATGATTATCTTACTTGGATATATGCTTGAGAATTGGTCATGAATATCAAATGCATATGATAGACCTTGATTCATTTAATAATTCTTGAATTGTATTTACACTTATGCTTAAGTTGTATTTTACTGGAATGGTATCTTAGTTCGATACTTGATCCCTATGCTATTTAGATATGCTATTGCACTGCTTGCAAGACACATGTGAATCAAAATTTCTCTAGTTTATGAGGTGAACCTTTATTTAAGAAAAAGAGTCCGTACTCATGGTGTAATGAGACTGATTGTGCTAGAAATAGACCCTAAACATGGAGATTATGTTAGTGGCAATTTATTCACTGGACTTACCATCTATGGGATGAATCCACCTATTTGATTTTGGAATGAACCATTTGACATTTTTATGACCGCTGCTTATTCGTGTTTAAGGCAGGCCTACCGACTCCTTTTAATCATTGTATTTTAGTATATTAGACATTCATTTTTACTCAACATACGATGGTAGTTTCCCATACATGGAGAGTTGATTGGCCACGTGTTAATGTGTTCTATACACACCCTAAGGCAGTAGACTCATGGGTTGGGGATGGTGGTCATGGGACACTATGCCCGATCCGTCGGCCTACACTGGTGATGAGCCCCCGTAGTGACCTTGAGCCTATTTAAACTGGTTGATTGTAATTGGACTAATAATGCCTTGGCTAATCATGCATGCATGACATATCTAGACCATCGTCTATCGATTTACGTATGTGATATATGATATGTAGTCATTATGCGGTACGTGATGTACGCATCTGATGTGCTTCGCTAATGGCCAGCCTTTGCATGAGTGACGAGCCCAACTTCCGAATGGATAAGCATCCCCGGGTCGATGATGCAATCATGCATTCATGCATATAAAAGACTGCATTTTGTTATGTTTTGTATACCTTTTGTTTTCATGTTATACTTGTCTAAGGCGGCGGTGTGTAATCTTGAGGAGAATTCACACTGAGTTGACCACTCATCCATCAAACATATAACTCTACAGGTAGCACAGGTGGCTTAAGTGATTTTCAGGTTCAGACTGATACAAGTGTCAGGGATGCACGACTATACTGTTAAGAGAAGCCGCGCGGTCTTGCGGCTTATATTTATATGCTTTCTATTATTTTTCATGTATTAAATCATGTAAATCTTGTACTTGTTAATTTTAGAGACATTGGTTTGTATAAGTCATTATGGACAACCTCTTGTATATTCTAAATGTTAGTGTAAATTTTCTATTATGTTGATTCGTCCATTATATGCTAAACTGCTAACTCTGAAAGCAATATATATATATATATATATATATATATATATATATATATATATATATATATATATATTAAGCCGGTGGCTCCATTCTTACAACTGTTAATCTCCCCCAAACCTCTACCCAACACTCAGGATATCTTAAAGGTTCCTAAACAAGTATAAAATCAACATCCCTTATTCGTATGCCATAAAACAAATCTCATCATATGCCAAATTCCTATAGGACCTTTGTATGGCTAAGAGACGACACGACATTCAGAAGAAGGTATTGAACTTCTTGTGCTCCAATTTTTATAATTTTTGGACACATATATCAACTATAAATTAAAGATATAGTATACGAAGGAATCACCTACCAAGTCTCATAAGCGGGACCTTACGTAACATTTGAGGACAACTTATTTGTTATATACGTAACATAGGGTGGGAAACACAATAGACGGATCAGATTTACCTAACACCATATGTGGACCGCACTTGGAGATAAAACTTGGATAGCATGAGTGTACTCACATAAAATCCAATCTAGATCTTGGGAGAGATTTGTTTTAACCAAAACATGAAAGGAGAGTGAGCATATGGGCATTCACACGTCTAGCTGTGCACCTAGGTGTGGGGATGTTGACCCCAACGTATAAGTGGGTCCACATCACAAATGGTAAAATTACAACGTTGAGATGACTGTTCATAGTCTGTTACTCATATAAACCAAATTTCACTATATTTTAGAAAATGATTTAGTGATGAAAATGATGGACGATGTAGGTAGTCCTAAATCATATGGATCGTAATAAGAATATTGTGTGAACCCTGAGTGGCTATCTATGTATAATCAAGTGTGGGTGTTTCACACTGTCCATGTAGATCTGGTTATAGACAGTCCACACCATGCATCATGGACCGAGAATAAATGCACTATCTTGATCCAAGTTAATAATAGTTGGACCACCCGGTGTAATGATGTCAATATCAAACCATATTTAATTAAATCATGATTAAAGTATCAGATTTGATGATCCAACTTTAAATCATAATCCAAGAATTGGGTTCCAAACACATATAAACCATAGAATTTAATCATGGCCTTAAACTCACTTGATTCCTGATCAAAACCAAGGGTTCCTAACACATGTGCAATGTGATTACTGAATGGATCCGATTATTCATTTAAGATCTCAAGTGGGCTATTTTGAACCCAATATGATCTAACCTTGATCCTTACCATGAGATCATAAATTAGATCGATATAAACATAGAAAATGAGTCAAAACATGTAATGAAATGATCTAAACCTTTATATTAATAATCCAACTAATTAATATCATCCATCAGGTGTAAAATTAATTAAAATGAAAGATTAAGTATATAGACACCTAGATCTAACTATCCATACCCTAAATTAACAGTTCTAATTAAATTTTACCTATCAGATCGGGAGGATCTTAGGCCTATATGAGGATAAACCCAATCTGAATGGTTAAGATTGGTAAATCATGAACCAAATGTAGGATATAGTTAAATTAAAGGTATACATCAATAGATTGATGATCTAATTATCAAATTAATGGTTAAGTTTGTTTGTTAACAAATAATAGTTGATTAAATCATGAGATTAAGTATGAAAATAACCCTATTGGTATAATACTTAGAATGGAACTCAACACGAGTGGAAACTGAGAACCAATCGACTAATTAAAGAAGATTCTATCCAAGAAACTCAATGCAAGTTGAATATAACCTTTTTAGTAAGTAATGTTGATGTAAAAATCTGGTTCACCCTAACAGAGCTGCTAAACCAGTCGAGCACCTACACAAGAAGGTGACAAAGGAGACCCTGACTAATACAGGGGACCTCTGATGCTAAATTCAAGCCAGGAATCTGGGTCTAAGTAGTGTAGATGGGGTTTCGGGTGAGAGATTTTACGTACATGTTCAATGGTTGAGATTCCTATTTATAATGCTCAACAGAATGTGGGGGTCCGTTAATCCAGGCACAATCTCAGCCATTAGGCGAGAAGTACACGGGCAGAGATGTCGTCAGTTATCCAATGATTGTGCGTAAAGCAGTTAATACTATCGTGTGTTACTGAAGTGGGTTCGACTTTGCTAGTAGGATTCTCCTAATCGAGCAAAGACGATACGAGCCGAGCTTACCTAAACTAGGCTTGGGCTTTGTCAAATCGACTAAGGACGGTTTTAGGTTGGGGTCGTCGTAACCTGACTTGGTCACAAAGCCGATGGTTCGAACTGATCCATCCAAGCCTATCTTATCCCAAGTTATGGCTCGGACCTGACTTGTTTGCTAGCTCTGGCTATTCCTTGACCGTCCTTTGGTCGAATCAGATCACTTAGTTCTTAACAAGTGTAAATGTTTGGTAGTCTGAGATCTCATTCTATCGAGGACTATGTTCGTGAGCTTTATGCTAACTTCTTTCAATAAATGTCCTCAGAATGATCATTGCCGAGCCGACCTTGAAGGTGGTCAGATCGATTTCCCAATATTAGAAGCCCCCTACTCCATGAGTTTGGAACGCAAGCTCGAGGAGTAAATTTATACAGTAAAGGCGAATGAGTGGATTGATACACTTCCCCTGGCAACAGAATCAAGGAGGATTCGTAATGATGGCATGGAGTTATCGAGGCGTTATTTTTTACGGTGGTGGCCATTTTGCTTGCTGGCCTGTAGTGAGCGGACGCATGACAGAAGCCGTGAATGCGTAATGGTAGGATGGTTGGGGATCCACCACGTGTAAAGTGGAGGGCTAGGAGACGGCTCTTCACTTGCCACATTTAATGTTGATCATTAAGGATAGTGCGCAGCCTGAGAGGTTACATCGGCCGGGCTAATAAGACGCTGCCACGTATGAGGTAGTTCTTAGGAGAATGGCTCTTCGCCTGTGGTAATTAATGCTAGTTATGATTGCTTTTCGACCAAGCATAATATAAAAGCTACCACCTCCTTCGCTAGCCTTATAATTTGCTTAGAGACGTCTGCTACTAAGACTCCCAGAGTAGACGATTTTCGGTGAGTCCTTCCCGTTCTCCAGTCTTTTCCATTTCACTCCCTTTGCTTTTATACATTTTTTCTTCTCGTCAAGACTCAGAGGTCGAATGGCTCGGATGACGACCGTGAAGTCTATGCCTTTGAGGGCGATACCAACCTGAAGAGCGGAAGCTCTAGGTCGAGGCCTCAATAGAGATGTTAACTGCGGTGCCTCTGCGACCTATTAAGGCAACTGCTCGTCCTCGAGCTAAGAAGGCCAAGGGGCTGAAGGCTACTGATCAGCCCAAAGGTACCAAAAGGGCGGTCCTATCTATAGTTGTGAGGGTGACTACTGGGCCACAAGGTGGACAACCTGTTGAGGTCGTCCCCGGGGGGTCAGTCCCGACCGAATCCGAAATAGCTGGAGTCTGAGCAGAGTTCCAGATCCTAGACTATGTGATTATTCGTGCCTTGCTCCGCTTGACATCGCCAGGGACCCGGTTGAAGGGGATGTAGCTATCTCCATCTGCACCCTCCAGTGTGGGCTTCAGTTTTCGATCCATCTGTTCGTTTGGATGATGATCGCACATCTAAAGTTGGCTTCAGGTTAGCTCATCCCGAATGCCTGGAGGTCACTTTTTGCTACTTACATTATCTAGCATCAGGTCAAGAACAAATTCATATACCAAGCTAAGCATGATCCAATAGAGTCGTGCAGGTATTATTTTTCGACGAGGACGCATCGCTGTCCGAGCCTTATTGCTAAGCTTTTGTCCTCCAACAAGGATTTGAAAATAAGTGGTTTTGGGTATCAGGGGAATGGGAAGTGCCCATCGCCGAGCTTTCTAGTCTTCGGGTCAGAGTGCCCACCAAATTCTCCTGTCCAGGTCAGATTTCAAGAGGAGTATATTTTCTCTTTATTATTATTATTTTTTTAATCTTTGTAGCATACTGAACTGATTTGTATTGCCATGTAGCCTACTCAAAGGGTCCGCTCGAGCTCTCTCCTTTCCTCTGAGCCCAAGTCGACAAGGCAAGGGTACTAAAGGAGGAGTTCCACATTTGGCACTAGCTCATCACTTCGGATCTTCTTCACCAATCCAAGCTCTACAAATCTATCCCTTTTCCTTCCGCTCTCGGTAAGTGCTTGTCTATTACTTAGATTTCTTATTTTGATGCTTTCTTGAACTGATTTGTGCTCTATAAGTATGGTCGAACCCTCAAGGATTAGAAAGATGAAACAACCTCCTCCAGTCACGGAGATGCTTCGGGTGAAGGTTACTGCTCGAAAGAAGGGGACCCAAGTCGCCGAGCTGAGACCCAACGTTACTCCCGTCTGAGCTGCTGAGGAGCCTCCAGCTACTCCTTCCCGCTCGGGATGTAATGGGAAGCAGTCCCTGAGCCTGCCACTCCCTCCCTGTTAAAAGCCAGGGGGCAGATGAAGTGGTGGCAGAAGATATCCCCAACCTCATGCCCGCGGAGGTCGATTATCTAGTCGGCAGAATTAGGTGGCCGATTAAAGGCGCTGATGTGCCTACTTTTGAGCCACAGGCTTTTACCACTAGTGGTGTCGGCAAAGCTACCAGGTCTGTCCCCTCACCTCTGCATGCCGAGGTGCTCCCACCCGGTTACTATATGTCATGCTTAGTTAATTAGGTGGCGAAGCACGTTCCAGAGTCAGAGATCACGAAGCTTCTCACCCATTGCCCCGAGGCATTCCTGACTGATATTACATCAGTTTGTTATAGGGTAAGTCCTTTACATTATCCGAGTAGTTTCTCTTGATCGCGAGCTCATTTATCCTTGTCCTTTTGTCCAAGCGGTCCCTATGTTTCTGTCCACTCGGGAGAAAGTGGTGGAGCTAACCAAGGAGAGGGAGGTGACTGAGGTGACTCTCCCGGAGAGGGCGACAGAGAATGAGGCTCTTCAGATGAGGAAGGCCAAGGTTGAAGCTCTTCTGAAGATCACTAGCGAGGAGCAGGATGCTTTGAGGACCCAGATGGCGGAAGCCCGGGAGAAGGAGAGCTTGGTAATGGACGAGCTTAGTGGGACCAAGTCCCACTTGGATGCGATAGAGCCGAGCTAGTGAGGGTAAAGGTCCACCTCTCCTCCGCTGTTGACAATGCCACCAAATTGATGGCGGACCTGAAGCAGTCGAAAGTCAATGCTGTCGTCGAGGTAGAGAGGGCTATCAAAAGAGCTTTGGCTGCCGAACGGGCCCAGTTTGATGCTTCAGCTGCGCCAATTAAGGCTGTTGCTGTTGAAAAGTTCAAGTCCTCTACGGAAAGAACCGTCGAGGCCGAGGCCTTCTATCATTGTGGCTATGACGCTTGCCTGGAAGACGTCATGTACCTCCACCTTGGTCTCAGCTTAGACTCGCTTGCGAGGAGGTGGAGGACAGGCCATCCGAGCAAGCTCCTCTAGCCGACCAACCTCCCCCTAAGGCAAACTGAGATGCCTCTTTATCTTCATTTTGTTGGAAATTTTTAAAAAGTTTGTTATTACATTTTTGGAGAATATTTTTACTTTATATACTCGTTTGATGGTTGTGTTCGATGGTAGATGTGGAATGGTTGGTTGCACTATTTTATTTTTAACATTATTGATTATATTTGATGAGCCGACCTCTTCCTCAAGGGTCAGGTTGTCGGAGGATCAGTTCTCTACACTTGAGAGAAGGTCCTCGATAAGCCCTTTCATTTTTAATGAGCCAACCTCTTCTTTAATGGTCGTTTCATTAGACAGGCTTCTCTTCTATGGGAGGTCCTTTGTAGAGTAGATGGGAACATTACGCATAGGGCTGGGAGTTGTCATGTCGAGGAATACATCTTATTAAAGAGTAGATTCTTCACACGCAGGTGTCGACCTTTTTTGCTTTATAATTTTTTCTATGCGTAGTAGATCTTCAAATGCTCAGCATTACACGGGTGCGGTAGAGGTCGACCCTCGAGGTCTTCAAGTCGATATGAGACAGACTTATTCATGCTGACCACTCGATAGGGTCCTTCCCAGGTCAGTCCCAAGGTCCCTGCTCCGGGCTCTGTAGTATTTTGAAATGTCTTGCATTAAACGAGGTCTCCCTGTTGAAATCGTCTCATCTTGACCCTAGAGTTGTAAAATCGAGCGAACAATTTGGAGAAACCCGATGTCCTCATTGGGATTCTCTACGGAGTCAGTGGATTCTTCCAAGCCGAGCACTCTGGCTTTGTTGCTTTGGGAGGTGAACTCCACTATGAAATTAGCCACTGCTTGTCCCTTGATGACAGTCTTGGGCTGATATTTGATGTCGAACTCGCTAAGCTCAATTGCCTACTTGGTCAGCCGTCCTGACACCTCAGGCCTCTAGAACACTTGGCAAAGTGGCTGGTCAATAATGACCGCTATAGTGTGAGCTTGGAAGTAGGGGTGGAGTCACCGGGAATAAACAACCAGAGCTAGAGAGAGCTTCTCTAAGCTTAGATATCGAGTTTTGGTAGGGACCAGTGCCTTGCTGACGTAATACACAGGGTGTTGCTTCCCTTCAAATTCTCGAACAAGGGCCGAGCTTATGGCTGAAGCGGATACCGCCAAGTAGGGCAACATTGGTTCCCCTTTTTCTAGCTTCATCAGTAGCGGGGGCGAGCCTAGATACTGTTTCAATTGTTGGAATGTCTATTCACAGTCTGGGGTCCATTCTGCCTTCTTATTACCCTTCAGCTGTTGGAAGAAGGGGAGGCACTTGTCTGTTGCTCTGGAAACGAATCGGTTGAGGGCGGCCACTCTCCTGGTGAGGCACTGGATCTCTTTCAAAGTTTGAGGAGACCTCATGTCCAACAGAGCCTTAATCTTGTTTGGATTTGCCTTAATCCCTCTTTAGCTAACCTAAAATCTGATGAATTTACCTAAGCTGATGTCGAACACGTACTTGGTCGGATTTAGCCTCATCTAATACTTCCTCAGGATGGAGAAGGTCTTGTCGAGATCAATTATATGGTCGGCCACCCTGATGCTTTTTACCAATATGTCGTCGACATAAACCTCCATGGTCCGACTGATCTACTGAGCGAACATCTTGTTCACCAGTTGTTGATATGTTGCGTGTCACGTCCCAAACTCAGAAACTGGGCTCACAGAATTCCCGATCACCGAATCCGGCGTCGACAACCTTTGTAGTACCCCATTCTCGACTCCCAGTACCCATATGCCATATTCCGATCCTGGGATCCTACGAGGAGGATTTTCAATATGAATTTTTTTTTTGTAAAGAAGCATAATCGTAAGTATACCCAAATCACAAGTAAAACATCATCATCACATATCCACTAATGTAAATAGTTGACTACAATGCTGAAAGGGAAATACATATAACAAAATCTCCAAAATGATCTACCACAACTCCTGCCTCAACGTTGCTATGACATAACGTCACTTGCCTGCAACGGTCGTGCATAAGCTGACAACGAAGTTTAGAGGGTGTGTGCGCAATGCATGTACTAAGCATGCGATATCGGAGTAAGCAAAAATAATGACATGTCTATGAATGCTATCAACCATACCAAGGATGTGTGATGTAAGGCCTACGTAGCTAAAGGTCACAAGCAAGATGCAACACATGCATGTAAGTCATCTTCAAGTCCACATGTCAATATAGTTCATTTCTGGAATATTACCGAGGTCTAGTACACTCCACACTTGCTGCCGCCTCCCTAGCCACACAACCAGCAAGTGGAAAAGACCTCACTACCCACCTAGTTAGTAGTATGTTAATACCTACTCGGCTCGTCGATAGCGGACCCATTTACGAGCTGGTCAGACTTAGCGTAGCTTACAGCCCCCTTAGGTAGATAAGGCCACGACCCCTTCACAACCAACCACGATACCGTGGAAGATGCGGCCTACTGGTATTCAGTACTCATGCGCTCATATATCCACTCGGTCTAGAGGTTGGAGCATCTCTTGGTACCAAAAGGGTTTTGGGACTTTCACCCAAGGACATGTTAAGCGTCCACAGCTATGAGGCCCGTATCCTAGTCCGTACTGTTCCATCGACTTCCGTGATCCTTCTTGACGAATTCCGGCAGCTCACGACCTATAATTGACATTTGTGTGCGATCCTAAGTCATATCCTATAGATTTGAGTCGGCTTAATCCGAGACTTGTACCATTGCGACCGCACTGTTGCCGCGGTTCCAACGCGGCGTCTTGCATACTGATCCGGTACTCTGGCAGGGGGATGTGGACCAGCGTTCAGTTTGAGGAAAAACCCTGTGCGTTACAATCCCAAGAGAATATCCCATCAATCATATCAAAAGTCAAGTACTCAATCTCATCAAGTCAAGTACAAGCAACCATCCCCCTCTTATATCACCCTTACCTAAAGTCAACTCTCTCCCTTACATAAGTACACACATCCATCCCTCTCTCTCATCACTCCTCTCCCATCATCTCTCTCTCTCTCATTTTTTTGCATCCCAAGCAACCCACGTCCAAGCTCTCCATGACAGAGCTAGTGTGGCTCACCTTCCTATCTCCCATCCCTACCATCCAAAGTCCATCTCAACCGTTAAAATCCATTCTTTGGAGCTATAGATTGCGTTGGCAGAAGAAGGAAGAGGAGATCAAAGGTGGGTGATCTTATTTGTTGATTTTGATCATTTGAGGGCCCCACATATGTGGGACCCATCTTGATGTATGCATTATTTAGGGAGGACCCATAGTGGCGGGGTCCCTCCCCTCCATCACACGTGTCTCCCTCTCACACATACACACACTCTCTCTCTCTCTCTTTGTCATTTTGTGTGATGTGTGGCCCACTCAGATGGACCCCACCTTGATGTGTGTCTTATCTACACCATCCAACCATTGGTGGCCCACCTAGGAAGCCATCTGTAGGTGGGGCCCACCTTATATATGTGTTACCCAAACCGTCTAACGTCCAGGGACGTTGGACGTGCACATGCAGTGAAGTGTGCACTGACCGTGTAGTGTAATGATGGCCAAGAATATATATATATATATATATATATATATATATATATATATATATATATATAATATATATATATATATAATATATATATATATACATAAAATAAATATCAGTTTGATTTAGAAACTTGTGTGGATCGTTCATGTAGGCCCCACCTTGATGTATGACTTAAATCCACGCCGTTCATTCCATTCCCAAGCTCATTTTAGGCGTTGAGCCGAAAAATGAAGTCAATCCGACTATCTGGCGGGCCATAGCTTAGAAAACAGTGGTTTCACCATTAAAATGCACTCTGATCTTTCTACACCCCAAAACATATTGAATATTGGGCTTGTTTGGTCGATCTTAAGCCATGAAATTCAACGGCTGGGTCGGATCCTCCTGACATGGACCCCACCTACGAAAAACCTCAGATAAACCGAAAAAAAAAATTAAGTATATGCAGTAGGACATTGCTGCTGCCAGAGGACGCGTAGGCAGCGTCCTACACTGCTGTGGACGGACGGGCAGGGACCCACGATCCCAGCCATGGGGTCCACCATGATGTGTACTGCACATCAACACCATGCATTTGATGGGTCCCCTTTATATATGGGGTGCCCCCAAATATTAGCCGTATACATGACTCAGGTGGCCCACATCACAGGAAATAGTGAGGGATTAAACGTCTACCGTTGAAACCCTTTTGGGTCATAAAAGTTTTGGATCTTTACGAAATTCGTTCTTCCTCTTAGTTCTAGACACTATGGTCAGATTGGATGGAAAATAACGCTATGGTGGGCCCCACGTGGGATCCGCCTATGTGGAAACGGACTGGCTAATGTACCTTACACTAGCTATATAGCTGCTGTACTGATAGAGTAAGTTCAGTGGGTCTGACCCAGACCGTTCGTTCATCACTCTGGTGGGATACATGTGTGGGACCCACCGTGATATACGTATTATATTATCCATGTTGTTCATGTAAGGCTGCCTTGATATTGTGGTCCATCCATACCGACGTCTGTGGCCCCCACAATGATGTATGCATTTTAGCCACGTCGTCCGTCCATAGGACCCCATGTGATATATATAATTTGCATCCAGGCTGTCATTCCAGGGCCTGAAGGCTGGTCTTGTTAAAAGAATGTAATATATATATATATATGATGTACATATATTATATATGCATGTGGTGGGCCCCATGTGAGACCCACCATGCTGGTGGACTAGATGGTGTCCTCACACCAACTATATAGTTGTTGTAGTGACACAACATTTATTTGGGACCCACCTCATTGTATATCCACACCGTCCATCTGACGTGTGCTAGGTGGGCAACAAATGATATATATGTGTTTTATCCATGCTGCATAGCAACCGTGGGACCCACGCACGTGTGGACTCCCCATGATGCATGTGTTTATCCCAACCGTCCATCTGTTTATCTAGCTGATGGGCGTGGGTCCACCATGATGTAAATGTTTTATACATTCTGTCCAGCCCTTGAACGTGGACGACACCATGATGTATGTTTTGTGTTCCAGGCCGTCCGTGCCTGGACGGTTTTGTGGGACCCCACCAGGTTGTATGCATTTCATCCACACCGCCCACACATCTGGATGGTGCTGGACAATAATTGGATGGTGTTGATTCACATAGACAATGATTAGATGGTGATGATTTACATGGATAATGTTTGGACAATACTGATCATCATTAGTGGGCCATGTGCCCCGTGGGATGATTGTGAACAGTGATACACATGTTACACCTGCAACTATTGAAATAATTTTAGATGTAATCCAAGTTCACTTGAGGCCCATTGGTGTGGCCCATCCATGAGGCCCATCATCATGTATATTTAAGGCCCATGTGATGGGGCTCACCTGCCTTGTATTTAAGGCCCAAATGATGGGGCCCACCTACTTGAATCTGAGACCCATGAACAAGGCCCATTGTGATGTATCTGTGGCTTATGGGTAAGGCACATTGTGATATGTATTAGGCCCATGTCGCGTGACCCTTTTGAAGTATTCAAGGCCCAGATACGTAGCCCATTTGATACATTTGAGAACCATGTGTAAGGCCCATTGTAATGTATTTGGGGCCCATACGTTGAGGCCCATTGTGATGTATTTGGGGCTCATGGGTTGAGGCCCATTGTGATGTATTAGGGCATGTGGGTTGAGGCCCATTGTGCTGTATTTGGGGCCCATGGGTTGAGGCCCATTGTGTTGTATTAAGGCCCCTAGGTTGAGGCCCATTGTGATGTATTTGGGGCCTATGGGTTGAGGCCCATTGTGATGTATTAGGGGGGTTGAGGCCCATTGTGATGTATTTGGGGCCCATGGGTTGAGGCTCATTGTGATGTATTTGGGGCCCATGGGTTGAGGCCCATTGTGATGTATTAAGGCCCATGGTTGAGGCCCAGTGCAATGTATGTATGGTCTGTTAATTTGTATATGAATTCCCTGTATGGGCCACTCCTTAGGAGCAATGTTGGTTAAATGGCCACATTGTTGGGCAATGATGGCTTAATGTCCACTTTGTGACCTTCCCTTAGGCCTTGTTTGGCCGATTATTGATACCGATTATGAGTATGTGACAGCATAACATCATGATACATAACCATACGCATCATCTGCATGATTGTTTTGAGATGTGGTTGACCATTGCATATGTCATTATACAGGTTATAAGACTCCCTGATAGGTAGAGGTTATCTCACATGAGTGCACGGTATGCACAGGATTGATGCATGACTGGATTGTATGACTCATGCATCCTACATTGTGTGTTGTGATTACTGTACGCCCTAGCGACATAAGGGCCGTAGCCTCCACAAGCATATCGTGAATGGCTAGATGGGACACCGAAAATATTTGGTTCTAACATACGGGCGCCATAGATGTCCCTGTTGAAAATCTCTAAACCTCCGTGGCCAGGAGACGTCCCAACATCGAGACCGAGTGGATATATATGAGCACATGAGGGCCATATACCAGTAGGCCGCGTCTCCCACTGTGTCATGGTCGATTAAGAGGGGGTGTGACCTTACCCGCCTGAGTGAGGGGCATTATCTAGGTTGAATTTGACTAGCTTGAGGAATGGGTCCGCTATTGACGAGCCAGGCCCGATATTGACAGGCGGATAGTGAGGTCTCTTCCACTTACCCAGTTATGCGCTCGGATAGGGGCGGCAAGCTAGCGTAGAGTGTAATAGACCCCGGTGATTTTTTCCAAAGAGGAACTGTATTGATATGTGGACTTATTGAGCAGGAGTTACTCATTCATTCATTCATTCACTATCCACTCGGGCTGGTAGTGCGCAACTATTTGTTACGTGTACCTTCGTAATGGCCAGGATTTTAGTTGGGGCGAGCGACTAACCTGAGATCAGGAGTTTACCACATTGAGTTTGACTATCCAAATTTAGGTATGGGACTGGTTTGGATAGAAGTCCCTTGTAATAGACCCCATAGCATGCGATACTACCTACTAACATCCCGGCTTCACACTCCAGCATAGTCATTCCATTCGCACCGCATATCGCATTACATCCGCAGCATATGATATTTTGGATTACTATATTTCTGCATTTATACGGCCTAGATACGACTGATGGTATTCGTCGGCTCTTTTGGATTTGCATATTGCACTGCATCATCGGCATATGATATTTGACTCTCTATGATTCTGTGTTTGCATAGCCGATCTACAAGCCAGTATTTCTGATATTGCATTATTTATGGACTTACCAGTATATTTCCGCTTACTCTGATATCGTATGATTTATGATCTTGCCTGTATTTTTGATATTGTATGATAATGACATTGTATTAGATACTTGGCACGTGCATCGCAAACACTTACACCACCCTTTAAGCTTTCTATAAGCTTATGCATGATAGATGCGTGCAGGTGGCGTTAGGTTGCAGCAGCGTTGAGATGGGAGCATGCAGCTGTCTTCTGGATCTCTGATTTTTGACATATGTATTTCCCTTTCAGCATTGTATTCAAATGTTTATATTAGTGGATATGTGATGATGATGTTGCCTTTATGATTTGGGTATACTTGTGGTTATGCTTCTTACGAGACAAATTCATGTTGGAAAATCCTCCTTGTAGGATCCCAGGATCGAAACCTGACATATGGATGCTGGGAGCCGAGAATGGGGTACTACGGAGGCTGTCGGCACTGGATTCGGCAATCGGGAATTTTGTGACCCTGGTTTCCGAATTTGGGGCGTGACAACAGTATTAGAACCAAATATTATCGGTATCCAATCTGACCATCCACGATATGCCTATGGAGGCCACAACCCTAATATCGTCAGGGCGCTAAGTGATCATGTCACACAAAATACAATATGCATGAGTCATACTATCTAGTCATGTATCAAACCTGCGCATACCGCATGATCATGTGGGGCAACTCCGTCTCACCAGGAGTCTTCTAAATAATTCAGCCCAACGGCAAATGCTTATGATTAATTATTCCTTACAACAAGCATACAAATGATGCATATGGGCATGTATTATGATGTAATACTAAGCATGTTCTCAGTGTGTCCTACTAGACTAAGTACACTAACATGATAATCGGCCTAAATACATGGTGGGGTCCACAGAGGGACGGCGGATCTAGTCCAAACATCCAGATAGGCTCTAAATAAGGATTATACCAAACCTGATACTACATATTCTTCCATCCATGGCAATGGATAGTCTAGGCATCATACTTACATCAAGAATGGGCCTCATAGGTGAGTGTAATAGCTATACAACAAGGTGAGTTAAGAGGGCGAAACTATGTACAACAAGTGGGCTTCCTCACCCTTTATCATGCAATAAACTAGGCCTTCCTATGGGGCCCAATATGAATACAAGGTGGACTCCAAGGTTTGAATAATTACTACAAGTCATGGTGGAAAGCACCATCATCAATGGGGACCCAACGGTTTGGGTTAGCCTATTGGGTATCACTAACATCAGTGGGGACCCAACAGTTCGGGTTAGCCAACTAGGGTAAAGGTGGAAATGGGCTTAATAATGGGCCCTAGGGAAGTTTAAAATGGTGGACATTTAACCACCATTGTCCTATGGTGCGGTCCATATAGGATTGGAATCAGAATCGCAACCTCGACCCTTAAAATCTCTAGAAGGAGAGATGGACCACGTGTGCACATCACTCATACATGGTGGGCCTCACAAGGAAACCCCATAATGGGTGTATAACTCATACATCTGGTAGGAATGCGTAAGGCGGTCCGTATAAATGAATGGATGATGTGCATATAACACACACATCATGGTGGTCCCCATACATCACAATGAGCCTTACACATCACAATGGGCCTACATATCACAATGGGCCCCACACATCACAATAGGCCTCATCACATCACAGTGGGCATCATATATACAACAAGTGGGCCTCATATATACAATAAATGGGCCGCATGCATCACATTGGGCCGCCTGGTGAACGGCCAGCCCACCAGCGGCTGGCCCACTAGCAGCTGGGCTGCTGGATGGTCCACTGATGGGCAGCTTGGATAACACACACCTCACGGTGGGCCTACAAGATGGGCCCCACCAGTTGGGCAACGTAGATATAAAATACATACATCAAGTGGGCCAGCTAATGGACGGCCAGCCCACCAGCGGCTGTCCTACTGGGCGGCCTGGCCAATGGACGGCCTGGATAAATCTCATATACATGGTGGGCCCACTGGATGTGGGCCACCCAGAAGTGGGTCGGCCACTTGGCCTCCTACAAACGTCATGGTGGACCTAAGGAGGTTTTAACGGTGGGTGCCAGCTCACTGCTGTCCAACAGCGTGGGCCTGGCCCAACTGGGTGGTCCGGTAGCCCCTGCTGCTGGACGTCCCACTGTTAGACGGTGTGGATAACACGCATAAATTAAGGTGGGTTCCACGTGAGTGGGCCACCCCACTTCACGATCAAGCTGATATATGTGTTTTCCTTCATCCAAGCTTGTCTAAAATGGTCAGCCAAGGAGGCTACTGGACGGTCAGTCCAACAACAAGGTGAGGCCTACCCACTGGACAGACAGCGTGGATGGGATACACATCATGGTGAGGGTCCACGTGAGTGGGCCACCCCACTACCAATCGAGTTAATATTTGTGTTTTCCCTTCGTCCAAGCCTGCCCGAAAACGAGCAGCAAGGTGGGATGGCTGGACAGTGGCTGCAATGTGGACCCCAGTTTGGGGAGCAAGGGCGTCCCATGATGGGACAGCGTGGGTAAATTACATACATCATCAAGGTGGGCCATCAACAAGGAAAGAGAGAGATAGAGGGAGAGAGACGCGTGGTGGAAGGGAGCTCCGCCACTATGAGCTCCCTTGAGCTATATTACATACATCAAGATGGGTCCCAAAACATGTGGGCCCTTAAATAAAGAAATCAAGGTGGGGATACCATCTCCACCACAAACTCAAGGTTTGCATGACCTCTACATATTGATAATCAAATAAACATTATGGTGGGGTCCATGGAGAATGGCCCCATCATGGATCACACATATATATCATGGTGGGCCATTGGCCACACATTGGGTCCAAAATAGGATCCATACCATTAACCAGTAGGCCCCACTTGACCCATCACTATAAATTACAATCTAATCCTATAAACACCCACGTATAGTTCTTCTTCTTGGTTCCTTGAACTCCTTAGCTCCTAAGCTCTCTTTTCAATGGTGGATGATGAAGTTTGGGTGGTTAGATGGTGAGATTTGGGGTAGAAAAATGGGTTTAGCACTTAGCTTCTTTTTCTCTCCTTAGAATTTTTCTTCTCTTGGTTGCTAGGGAGTGGTAGAGAATGGAATGAGTGAAAGATGGGAGATGTAAGGAGAGATGGATGGGTGTGTAAGAAATGATGGGGTGGAAGGTATGGTGGTGTAAGAGTGACATGAGAGTTGACTTTGGGAATGGGTTGCTTGTCTTAGTGGGAAGAAAGGCATGAGCGAGTCATGGGTTGTACTTGACTAGTTGATGTGATAGGAAAGGAAGAAGTTCATCTCTCAGGATTCGCAACGCGCAGTGTTTCCTCGAAATATACACGGGCCCACTACTCCTAGCCTGGGTATCGCATTGGTGTTCAAGACGTGGCGTTGGAATAGTGGCGATGGTGCGGTCACGGGGGTATAAGTTTTAGGTTGAGTTGACTCAGGTCTTCGGGATGTGACTTAGGGTCACACGCAATCGCTTTCCACAGGTTGTGGGTCGCTGAAATTCGATGGAGAGGATAGCGAAAGTTGGTGGAACATTATGGTACCAGGATACAAGCCTTACATTGCGCATGCGTTCTTTAGCCCAAAGGGCATAACCTTGTAATTATAGAGACATTTATCTGTGACAAAGGTCATATTCTATTTGTCCAAGGAGTGTGTCACAATTTGATTGTATCCTGAATATGCATCCATGAATGTTAGAAGTTCATGCTGGGTTGTGCTGTTGACTAGCTGGTTGATCCTGGAGAGGGAAAAACTGTCCTTGGTCCAAGCTTTGTTCAAATCAGAATAATTGACACAAACTCGCCATTTCCCGTTGGATTTCTTAACTAACACCATGTTGGCAATCCACTCTAGATAATGGATCTCTTTGATAAACCCACATCCAAGAGTTTACTGACCTCTTCGGCAATTGCGACGTATCATTCGGGCTCGAACACCCTTCTCTTTTACTTGACTCGACTACAGTCCGGATCTACATTCAACTTGTGGACCATCACCTCAGAGTAGATGCCCGGCATATCCAGATGGGACCAAGCAAAGACATCCTTGTGTTGTCGGAGGAACTCCATCATTTACCTTTATTGATCAGAGTTTAAAGACGACCTGAGCTGGACTATCCTAGTGAGGATGGCTTCATCGAGTAGAATGGTCAGGAGATCTTCCATAAGTGAACTTCCTTCCAAAGAATCCTCTTTGGGATCAAGCACGTTGACAGTAAGATCTTATTTGGGCATCCCTTTCCTTAGGGCAATCGAATAGCAACGCCGAGCCTCGTGTTGGTCTCCTCGGAGGTAACCGACCCCTCATACAGCAGGGAACTTCATCATCAAGTCGTATATAGATACTACTGCTCTCTTAGAGTTGAGTGAGGGGTCGTCCTAGGATGAAATTGTAAGTTGATAGGCAGTTCACTACAAAAAAATCCACCATTAAGGTGACCTGATTTTGCCCCCCCTTGGTCGTGACGGGGAGGAGGATAGCACCCTCGGAGATGACTTTATTCCCCGCAAAGCCATGCTACGGGGTTTGTACGGGTTGGAGACGTGACCTGTTGATTCCCATCTTGTCGAAGGCTTCAGAATATAGTATATCGACTGAGTTGCTGGTGTCGACCAAAATGCGGTACACCTTCTAGTTGGCTATGGTCATGGCTACGACTAGTGTATCGTCATGAGGGTGTTGAATACCACGTGCGTAGTCCTTGGAGAATGTCAGGCTGTACGGACTCATTCGCGGTTCCTTGCTCGGTCTATCCGCTAAGTGGATATAATGTTCAAGATCGATGCTCCGAGCATGAGCTTTTCGAGTTCGGTTGGAGTCTCTGCCCCCTGAAGGTCCATCGCAAATTTTTCAGATTTCAATGTTGTCGTTGGCAATTCTGCTAGGCTACTCATCTTTTCGAGCTTATTTATCCTCTTTGCGGATAAGGGTTTCAATTTCCTCCTTGAGATCGACGCAATCGGTAGTGTTGTGGTCGTGATCTTGATGAAAACGACAGTATTTGTGCTTATCCTGTTGATTCACGTCTGTCTTCATGTAGCTCGGCCACCTTAGAAGCTTCTTATCTTGGATCTCTAGGAGAACTTGCTTCAGAGAAGTGTTGAGGGGGTGTATGAGTTGAATCAACTTTCGAGTCATTTGCTTGGTCTTTGGCTGCGCGAAGTGTCTTCGTCCGACCTCTTCTTACTTGAGGACATCCAAGGTGTGGCCTCTCCTTACGCTTATTATCCTTTGCGAAATTTTCCACGCCCCATGTAGATTTCTAAGACCTGAAGTAATCTTCGACGTTCAAGTATTTTTGAGCTTGATTCATGAGCTCTCCTAAAGTGGTCTGAGGGTTCTTTCCTATCAAGAAGAGAAACCTTCCTTCTTTGAGGCCGGAGATCATCGCAGCCAGAGCGATATTGTCGGAATAGTCGTTGACTTGCATCGCTTTTCCATTGAACTGGAGAATATAATCCTTCAATGCTTCTCCCTCCTTTTGTTTGATGGTCAGCAAGTGAGTGGACAGCTTTCGGCGTTGCTTTCCGATGATGAATTGTGTCAAGAACGCCTGCTGAGGTCGGCGAACGAGCTAATTGACTTAAGTTTCATCTGTCTATACCAATCTCATGCGTCTCCCGTGAGAGTTAGAGACAAAGCGTGACACATGATTGGTCTGGAGGCCGACGGGAGTTCCATCCATGATCGATAGGACTCCATATGCTCAGTCGGATCCCCAGATCTTAAATATTGTGAGATGGGAAGCATCCGGAACCTCAGAGGCATAACTGCGCTCATTATCTCGCTAGTGAATGAGGGCTCCATCTCTTCCATCATTGCTTTTATCGTGGTCAGAGGCTGTGCTTGATAAGCTCAGCGTATGGTGCCAATCTAGCCTTGCAACTCGTCGAGCTGAGCTTACCAATGGTCTTTATTTTCAGTGACAATTTCATGGGCCAGATCTACCTCGGGTGTTTTCCCGCTTGCGTTTCTCCAACTCATGATGTAAGTCAGAGGGGACCAGCACTGAAATTCCTGAAACGTGAGACAACGCCCTAACAGACATAGCTCGGGACACTACTCTCTTGGAGCCGACATGTGCAGAGTCTTCAACAGCTATCGGGGCGTTGTGTAATACCCGTATCTTAGCCCATACCGTTCCGTAGGCTTCCATGGTCCTCCCAGTTGAATTTCGGTAACCCTCGACCTGTATCTGATGTTTGCACGTGAACCTGAGTCGTGTCCCATGTATCAGATCTACCTCGGCCTTACAACCGCGCCGTCGCCGCGGTTACGACACCGCATCTCGTGCATCGATGCGATACCCAGGCCTAAAGATATGGGCCCGGGTTCATTTCGAGGAAAACGTTGCACGTTGCGAATTTGGAGAGAATCTCTACAACCCGTTGCATCAATCAATCAAATACACATCAATCACAAGTCAAGTACACCACCCACACCCCATTCCATCTCACCCCTCACAAGTCAACTCTCTTTCTCTCCACCCATCCCTTTTTCACCCAACTTTCAACCAATCCCATACCAAACCATTCATTCCTTACAACATCCATTCCACCCATCCCTTATCATCCCATCACTTCTCTCTCTCCCTCATTTCTCAAACAATTTCTCAAGCAACTAAGAGATCCAACGTCCAAGCTAGCACCATGAGAGAGATTTATGTGGCCCACTCCCTACCACCCTATCTCCCATCTCCACCATTGAAGGAGCACTTTTGGTACATTGGAAGGCTAGGGAGGAAGAAAAAGGATAGGCTAGTGATTTTTTTATGCGATTTTGATGTTTAGAGGGCCCACTTATGTGGGACTCATTTTTTATGTATGCATTGTAATGAGGGACCCATAGTAGCGGGGTCCCACTGCTACTTCGATCTCCATCTCTCTCTCTCTCTCTCTCTCTCTCTCTCTCTCTCCCTTTTGGATATGTGGCCCACCATGATCTTATCCACGCTGCCCCATTTGTGGGCCCACCTTACTGATGTCCAGTGGCATGCCACATGCGTGTCCGCTTGGACAGGCGTGGATAGAAAAGAAAATACAAATGTCAGCTTGACATAGCTGGTGGGCCACACGTGTGAACCCACCAGATGCATGTGTTTCATCCAGCCGTACAATCCATGGGGATGCTGCTGGAAGGTCGAGTAGCTGTGGGACCCACATTATGTATGGATTGTATATTCAATCCATCCATCAAAGAATGTCCAGAGCTTGGACAATTTTTTTTTAAAAAAAAAAAAAGAAAAGAAAAGAAAAGGAAATGTATATTATTATATAATATAAATTGTATTATATTACATACATAATGTGATATGTATTATATTACATATATACATATATGTATATGTATATATGGGTGGGCCACACAACGTGGACCTAAATGCGTTTCACCTCTACGGTCCGTCCATCTGGACTATGGAACACACCCTGATTTATGCATTTTATCTGCACCGTCCAGCCTGCTGGACAGTGAGATCCACCCGATTGCATGTGTTCTATCAACGCTATCCATTTGTTTTATCAGACCGTCCAGCGGCCAGGACATGATCGTGGCCCATTGACATGAATTGAGGGACGGTAGGGACTGAAATAGCGGTGAAGACCGCTTGAGTTGAAGTCGGAATATGTCAAT
The DNA here is from genome assembly GCA_021015155.1 of Magnolia officinalis. NCBI lineage: Eukaryota > Viridiplantae > Streptophyta > Magnoliopsida > Magnoliales > Magnoliaceae > Magnolia > Magnolia officinalis. Next base: position 38,727,909 of record JAJHSJ010000013.1, read on the forward strand.
ATGTCCTAGAGGGGGTGAATAGGACTGTTTAAAGTTTTTACGGTTTATTCAAAATCCTATCACTCTAATCCTATCCTCTATGCAATTCTCAGGATTACTCAAATGTAACTCTACTGGCTTCCAAGCCTTGTAGAGGATCCAATCACAACTTACTTGAAAGATAAACAAGTTGCAAACAAGATTGTGAAGGATATGACTATGTGTGTGTATAAGGTGTGATCTCAGATAATCAGATATAAAGGCATGTAAAGAAATCACATAAATGAAAGACAATAATCATCTCAAACACAGTCATTTTTATAGTGGTTTGACTACTTGTCTACTCCACTCCCGGCTGTCGCACTCAACCCTCGAGTGTACCGAATTTCACTAAGGAGGTTTCCCAGGGTTCACCTCAAGCCTAAGGTTTTAAATCAGGTTCACCTTCAACCTTTACACGGAGGTTTATACTCAGTTCACCTCTAACCCTAGAGTTTTACTGGTTCACTCCTAACTAGATGTTTATGCTCTCTATAGAGCAAGGGTTCACACAACGCACCCGAGGTTTCTACTCGGTTCACCTCTAACCCTGGAGTTTCACTGATTCACTCCTAACCAGATATTTATGCTCTCCACAGAGTAAGGGTCCACACAATGTACCCACAGCGTACACTCCCGCCGGAGGCCTCTTTGAGGACTTCAAAGGGTGAGAACTACTTAAAACCCAATCCTAGAAAGGAATGATCGCAAGTGTCCTCTTGGACTCTAGATACTTACAGATAAGTTGATGAGTCCCGTTAAGCATAACGCCGAAAATCTTCTCCTTCTTGTTGTAGAAGAGTGTTTTGCTCCCTTGATCCGCAACACAAGATAATATACCAATACTTGGCTTAGGGTTGGGTCAAAGTGAGGATGGAAACCTACTCTCTAAAGATTTTCCTATAAGGAAGATAGAGTAGCTCCAATCTTATCCATTCAAGGCATCCCAGCTTAATGATTTGCCATTAAGGTAGTAGCTGAAGGATCCTTGAATGCGGAAGTTCATTCCCCAATCCACACTACTGAATATCAATGGTTAGGGTGGATTGGAGGATGAACTCCCTTGAGATAAAGGGCTTTAGATATTGGATATAATTTGAAACACTCAAAAGCTCTCTCTACTTTCTCACTTACAACAACAAAAGACAAGTCCTCTATATATAGGCAAAAAGTTCCAACGGATATAAAACGGTCACATTTATGACAGAGTTCGATATCATCGAGCAGATTCGATATCATCGAGCGTATACTCTCGATAGCATCGATGGTCTGCTCGATGACTCGGACTCGATGTCATACACTTTTGAAACTCTTTGCCAATTGGTCAATGAATCGAAGCTATTTGTCGATGTCATCAGATTTCGAACTCTGATTCCATCGATGACAGGTTCGATCAATCAACACTTGAAAAATGAGAGCGACTTGACTTTGAGATATTTCAGGTTTTCATGAATGATCGGGGGAACCGTTGTGATCATCGGAATTTGAATGTCGATGATATCGAGATCAGAGTCGAGGCATCGATAAATCCTACTAATTTATCTTGAGCTTGCTGGACAATTTATGGCTTTGTTCGATGCAATCGATCTGGTGTCGATATCATCGACATTCAAATTCCGATGATCACAACAGATTTTCCAAAAGATTGTGCATTATATTCAGTTTTTGTTCTAGCTTTTCCATAACCTAATCCCTTTTTGTCCTTCCCACATTTTCCCATGCTTAACAGTTTTTTAAATTTCTCACCACTTTGGGAAAATTTGTAGTTTAGCTTGGCCATTTTTTTGGATTTCTCTAATTCAGCTTGAAGTGTATGATTTTCATTTTGAAGAATCATGTTTTTCTCATTTAATGTTTTAATTTGTTTGGTTAAACTTTCAGATTCAGATTTAAGAGAAATGTTGATTCTTTCAAGTTTATCATTGTCTGAATGATATTGCTGCAAATCATTAATCAGATGAGTATTGATATCTAATGTTTTGTCTAGATCTAGTTGCAGCAATTCCTTTTTGTTCTCAATTATTCCAAGTCTTTTGACAATATTGATGTTATGAATGTAAAGTTGATTGTAAGCGTCTTGTAATTCATCTCGTTCTCTTTCTTCCTCTTCTTCAATTTCCTCATTGTCGGATGAAGATGATTCCGTGGCTGGCTGTTCTTTCTCATTTTCTGATTCTGTGGGAATGATTGAAGCAGTGGAGACCATGAGTATTTTTAATGATTTTTGATCTCCATTGCTTTCTGAGTCTCTAGATTCTGAGTTTGACTCATCTGTATAATCCCACGTGGCGGCCATTACCTTGCCCTTAGTTTTTCTATTTGGGCATTCGGTTGATAGGTGTACATACTCCCGATAGGCATAGCATTGTGGTTCTTCGGTTCTTCTACCAAATTTGCCTGTACGAAGTTTGTTGTTCACCTTTCTCTCTCTAGAGGGACGACCGCGATTCTTTTAAAAGAATCTCCTAAATTTTTGTACCAGCAAAGCCACTTCTTCATCTTCATCTTCCTTTTCGCTTTCACTGTCCTTATGAATTGTTTTCTTTAAGGTTTTTAGGATAGTGTTTTTGGATTTTTGGGATTGAGTGAAGTGTAGTTCAAAAGTTTGTAGGGAACCTACTAGTTCTTCTACTTTCATTTCATCTATATTCCTACACTTCTCAATTGTTGTAACCTTGGGATTAAACCGTTCCGACAATGATCTTAATATTTTCCTACAGATTTTAGGAACTGGAACTTTTTCTCCCAATCCACCCATGGAGTTGCAAATAATGTTCAACTTTGTGAAAAACTCCATAAATGTCTCATGCTCTTCCATTCTGAGACTTTCGAACTGTGAGGTCAATAGTTGAAGTTTGGACCTCTTTACAGTACTTGTGCCTTCATGGGTTGTTTCCAATAGATCCCATGCTTCTTTAAACATCTCACACATATTTATCTGATTGAATATATCCTGGGACACGGCACAGTAGATAGCATTCATAGCCTTGGCTTCAGATGTTTGCCTTTCTTTGTTGAATGTTGTCCACTTTTCTTTGGGTTTTGGCTTTGAGATTGTTGTGCCATTGTCAAGTATAATTTGTTCAGTTGGTGGCACATATCTGCTTTCAACTATATCCCAAACGTCATGATCCAAAGATCTCAGAAAGCAGTGCATCCGAGCCTTCCAGTATGCATAATTTGAGCCATCAAATACTGGACGCCTGGTGACTAATGAGCCCTCTCCTTTGGCCATATTTCCAACTTCAGTCAAGATCACTCTATAGGCAGTGAAGCCCTTAAAGAGAGACCCGCTCTGATACCAATTGAAATAGCGGTGAAGACCGCTTGAGTTGAAGTCGGAATATGTCAATATGCCCCAGAGGGGGGTGAATAGGACTTTTTAAAGTTTTTACGGTTTATTCAAAATCTTATCATGTATGCAATTCTCAGGATTACTCAAATGTAACTCTACTGGCTTCCAAGCCTTGTAGAGGATCCAATCACAACCTACTTGAAAGATAAACAAGTTGCAAACAAGATTGTGAAGGATATGACTATATGTGTGTATAAGGTGTGATCTCAGATAATCAGATATAAAGGCATGTAAGGAAATCACATAAATGAAAGACAATAATCATCTCAAACACAGTCATTTTTATAGTGGTTCGACTACTTGTCTACTCCACTCCCGGTTGTCGCACTCAACCCTTGAGTGTACCGGATTTCACTAAGGAGGTTTCTCAGGGTTCACCTCAAACCTAAGGTTTTAAATCAGGTTCACCTTCAACCTTTACGCGGAGGTTTCTACTCGGTTCACCTCTAACCCTGGAGTTTTACTGTTTCACTCCTAACCAAATGTTTATGCTCTCCATTGTGCAAGGGTCCACACAATGCACCCAGAGGTTTCTACTCGGTTCACCTCTAATCCTGGAGTTTCACTGGTTCACTCCTAGGTAGATGTTTATGCTCTCCACAAAGCAAAGGTCCACACAACGTACCCACAGCGTACACTCCCGACGGAGGCCTCCTTGAGGACTTCAAAGGGTGAGAACTACTTAAGACCCAATCCTAGAAAGGAATGATCACAAGTGTCCTCTTGGACTCTAGATACTTACAGATAAGTTGATGAGTCTCATTAAACACAACGCCGAAGATCCCCTCCTTGTTGACGAAGAGTCTTCTGCTCCCTTGATTCGCAACACAAGATAATATACCAATACTTGGCTTAGGGTTGGGTCAAGGTGAAGATGGAAACCTACTCTCTAAAGATTTTCCTATAAGGAAGATAAAGTAGCTCCAATCTTATGCATTCAAGGCATCCCAGCTTAATGATTTGCCATTAAGGTAGTAGCTCAAGGATCCTTGAATGCAGAAGTTCATTCCCCAATCCACTCTACTGAATATCAATGGTGAGGGTGGATTGGAGGATGAACTCCCTTGAGAGAAAGGGCTTTAGATATAGGATATAAGTTGAAACACTCAAAAGCTCTCTCTACTTTCTCTCTTATAGCAACAAAAGACAAGTCCTCTATATATAGGTAAAAAGTTCCAACGAATATAAAACAGTCACATTTATGACAGATTTCGATATCATCGAGCAGGTTCGATATCATCGAGCGTATACTCTCAATAGCATTGATGGTTTGCTCAATGACTCGAACTCGATGTCATACGCTTTTGAAACTCTTTGCCAATTGGTCGATGAATCGAAACTGTTTGTCGATGTCATTGGATTTCGAACTCCGATTCCATCGATGACAGGTTCGATCAATCGACACTTAAAAAATGAGAGAGACTTAACTTTGAGATATTTCAGGTTTTCATGAATGATCGGGGGAACTGTCGAAATCATCGAAATTTGAATGTCGATGATATCGAGATCAGAGTCGAGGCATCGATAAATCCAGCTGATTTATCTTGAGCTTGCTGGACAATTTATGACTTTGTTCGATGCAATCGATCTGGTGTCGATATCATCGATATTCGAATATCGATTCTATCAAAGGGCCCCCGATCATAGTTTAAAAACAACCTGAAATATCTGTTGTAAGAAATGCAGGCCCACCATCGATATCATCGATGGACCTCCGATCATATCGATATTTGAATTCAGATCATATAGGACGGTCATCGATATATCGAAGGAATTTGAGATTTTCTTTAAAAAACAGGGGCGCCGGAAAACTGTCTATCGATCTTATCGAGCCACTCTCGATGGACTCGAGATTTGAATATCGATGATATTGATAGGTATATCGATACATCGATAATTCGTCCAGATAAGTTATGAAGTTGTTGGACATATTTGTACTTATATCGATGATATCGATGTGTATCGATACATCGATAAATTCGTCCAGATGAATATTTAGTTGTTGGACACTTTTGGTCCTCTCATCGATAATATCGTTAAGGTATCGAAGACATCAACAGAACAGGTCGATCATATCGAGGGTGTTTCGATAAGATCGACAAGGCGAGAAAAACATAGAGATTTTCCTATTTTGAAAAAGTTTTCTCAACTCAAAACCCTAAGATGTCTATCTTGTTTTAAGGGTTTTAATCACTTGGTATTTTGGGACATGGGATGTGAGGCTATGATTTACCTATCGCGAGCTTCCGCACATCCGGTTGAGGCAGACGCTTGAAATAATCTTCCTATCGAGTTCTGCAGCCAGTCTGACTCACCACACACGTAACTTGACAAACCAGGGCACTAGCAGGTGCACTTTCACGGACCACAGCTATAAAACTGTGGTATTGACGTCAGCAAAATTATATGGGGCCCGCACGTGATATATCATGCTGCCTAGTAGCATGGCCCCACATACACATGTGGGATTCACCATGATGTAAGTGTTTTATCAAAACCATCCATCCATTCACTCCGGACCCCACCTCGTTGTGGTTTTGATAACAGCAACTCGTGTGGGTTTGATCCACGCAGTCCATCCAATTGGCAAGCTTGTCTTAGGCCTGAGACTAAAATGAGGCAGATTTATCAGGTTGACCACACTGTAAAAATCAGTGGGGATTAAACGCCCACTATTGAAGTTGTTTGGTGGTCACAAAAGTTGTGGATCAAAATGATATTTGTTTCCCCTTTTAAACCAGGTCTTTGTGACCTTATGAATAGACTGGATAGAAAATAAACATGATGGTGGGCCCTGTGTAGTTTCAACAGTGGAAATCATTATCTCCACAGTTATTTGTCGTATGGTCCAGATGATCTTTTCATATGATTCGTTTTTTTGGAATTGCTCTAAAATGATCTCTAGAATAGATGTATGGTGTAGATGGTGCGGCCCACTTATTGTATATGAGGCCCATTGGTGCGACCCTTTGATGCGTCCTACCTGATGTTTATGAGGGCCATTGGTGCGGCCCTTTGATGCGGCCCACTTGATGTTTATGAGGGCCATTGGTGTAGCCCTTTGTTGCGGCTCACTTGATGTTTATGAGGGCCATTGGTGAGGCCCATTAGTACGACCCTTTGATGCGGCCCACTTGATGTTTATGAGGGCCATTGGCGCGGCCCATTGATGCGACCCACTTGACGTATATGCGGCCCCTTTGGGTGAGGCCCGATGTAATGTTTATGTGGCCCTTGAGTGAGGCCCATTATGATATATATGTTAGGCTCTTATGTGAGGCCATGGGCCTACGATACGCTTGGCTCTATGAGGACCACTCCTTGGGAGCAATGTTGGTTAAATGGCCACATTTATGGGTAATGATGGTAAAGGTCCACATTGTGACCTTCCTTACGCTTTGTTAGGCCCATTCTCACCAATTTCGATTATCGAGTCTGATTCTGTTTATCGAGGCTGATTTCGATTATCAAAGCCGATTGTTGAGGCTGATTCTGATTGTCGAGATCGATTCCGATTATCGAGGCCGATTTGGATTGTCGAGGCCGATTCCGATTGTCAAGGTTGATTCTGATTGTCAAGGCCGATTGTCGAGGCCGATTGTTGAGGCCGATTTCGATTGTCGAGGTCGATTATTTATCGAGCCCGATTCCGATTGTCGAGGCCGATTCTGATTGTCGAGGCCGATTCCGATTATCGAAGCCGATTATTTATCGAGGCCGATTCCGATTGTTGAGGCCGATTCTGATTGTCGAGGTCGATTTTGAATGTTGAGGTCGATTCCGACTGTCGAGGCCGACCACCAAGGCCGATTGACGACACCCAATGTGACGTATATGTGGCCCGTATTTGAGGCCCATTGTGATGAGTATTCAGCCCGTGTTGAAGGCCCGTTGTGTTGTATATTAGGCCTATGTGATGAGGCCCATTGGGATGCATTTGAGGGCCAGACGATGGAGTCCAATGTGATGTATATTAGGACCATGTGAGAGGCCCGTCGTGATGTGTATTAAGCCCTTGAGTGGGGCCCATGGTGTTGTATATTAGGCCCCTTATGAGGCCATGGGTCCATTATACGTTAGGCTCTATGTGGGCCACTCCTTGAGGGTAATGTTGGTTAAATGTCCACATTGTCAAGGCCGATTGTCAATGTCAATTATCGAGCCCGGTTATTGATACCGAGTATGAGTATGTGATAGCATAACATAATGATACACGCCCATATGCATCATCTGCAAGTTTGTTATGAGATGTGATTGACCATTGCATATGCCATAGTGCAGGTGGTTTATGGGACTCCCTAATAGGCGGAGTTATCACACATGAGCACAAGATATGCGCAGGATTGATGCATGATTGGACCACGTGACTCATGCATCTCGCATTGTGTGATGGTGATTATTGTATGCCCTAGCAACATCAGTGTTGTAGCCTCCACAGTTATGTCGTTGATGGCCAGATGGGACACCGAAAATCTGTTACCAGCATCGGACCGCCATAGATGGCCCTGGGTGAAAATCCCTAAGCCCTCTTGGTACGAGAGGATGCCCCAATGTCGAGACCGAGTGGATATATATGAGCGCATGAGGGCCGTATACCAGTAGGCCGCGTCTCCCATAGTGTCGTGGTTGGTTGGGAGGGGGTGTGGCGTTACCTGCCTGAGTGAGTAGGCATAGCTAAGTTGAGTCTGACTAACTCCTAAATAAGTTCGCTATCGACGAGCCGGGCCGATATTGGTAGGCGAGTAGTGAGGTCACTTCCACTTACCCAGTTATATTGTGCGCTTGATGGGGCAGCAAGCTGGCGTACAGTGTACTAGACCCCGATGGTGATCCCAGGAATGTACAGTACTGATATGTGGACTTATTGAGCAGGAGTTGCATACTAATTCATTCATTCATTCACTATCCACTCGGGCTGGTGGTGCGCAACTATTTGTTGTGTACCTTCGCAATGGCCAAGATTTCGGTTGGGGCGCGTGACTAACTTGAGATCAGGAGTTTACCACATTGAGTTTGACTATCCAAATTTTGGTATGGGACTGGTTTGGATAGAAGTCCCTTGTGGTGGACCCCGTAGCTTGCAATACTACGTACTATCATCCTGACATCGCAATTCAGCTTGGTCATTTCATTCACATCGCATATTGCATAACATCTGAAGGCATATGACATTTTGGGTTGCTATGTTTCTGTACTTATATGGCCTAGACAGACTTAGCAAGATTTACATATTGCATTGTATCCTTGGCATCTGATATTTTGCTCTCTATGACTCCTCTTTGCATAGCTGATCTGTATTGCGTACTCTGATATTGTATGATTTATAGACTTGCAGTATTTTCGCTTACTCTGATATCGTATGATTCATGATCTTGACTGTAATTCTGATATTGTATGATTAAGGCATTATATTGAATACTTGACACTTATCTTGTGCACACACTTACACCACCCTCTAAGCCTTCTATAAGCTTATGCACGATAGATATGTGCAGGTAGCATTAGGTTGCAGCAGCGTCGAGCTTGGAGCATGCAGCTGACTTCTGGAGCTTTGATTTTCGATACATATATTTCCCTTTCAGCATTGTATTCAAATGTTTATATTAGTGGATATGTGATGATGGTGTTGCCTTTGTGATTTGGGTAAACTTGTGGTTATTCTTCTTATGAGACAAATGTACGTTGGAAAATCCTCCTTGTATGATCCCTTGATCGGAATCTAGTGTTTGCGCACTGGGAGCCGAGAATGGGGTACTATGGAGGCTGTTGGCACTGGATTCAGCGATCAAGAATTTTGTGAGCCCAATTTCTGAGTTTAGGGCGCGACAGAAGTTGGTATCAGAGCATAACTGGAGAATACCTAAGGATAACATCACATATCTGTTGATAGCAACCCCGTACTCTATGATTGTTGAGAACTTAGAATGATTAGATCCCCGAGTTTGAATAACTTAGAAACTTCCTGATATAGCTTCCTACCATTGAGATTGTGAGGCTACATAGTATTCTAGTTTCGATCCTTCCAAGCGACCAGCGAATCAGCGGCTGAGAAGGAAAAGCACCAATCGACCGAGAAGCGATGACAAAATTCAATGAAAATGGAGGAAACGAACGAACAATGAACCAACAAATGATTCACGGATTTCGCCTGACACATACAACATAGGCAAATATTGACAATCAGCATGCCTCTCTTAGCTAGATTATCAATGGTAAGAATTCTATTGCGACCCACCAACCACCCGAAACAAATGTATTTAGGGGGCACTTAATACTTCCAAATAAACAGCGCGGCGTGACACTGAGACTGCATAGCAGGATAAATGAAGGCATAAAGGGACTTAAGTCTTAACAGAGAAAGAGGCAGATTTCTCCATCAGCCAGGCAATATTGTCAGGCAGGGAAGGAGCAATCATAGATTGGGAAATGAATTCCAAGAGATTCATGTACTCTGTGGCTTCGCTTTCAGAAAGATTTCTAATACATCTGATATCCCATACTGTATTCGGAGACGTAGAGTCGCAACATCTGTTAATAAGAATTTCTCTATCAGGAGAGGGGCGGTAAATTAGAGGGAATAGAAATCGGAGGGGTTTTTCGTCAATCCAAAGATCTTTCCAAAAATGAATCGAGGAGCCGTTGCCCAGCACATAACTAGTATTGTCAATAATCGGCTGTTTGGCTTTAAGAATTCCACGCCAGATATGAGAGGCCTTATAAAAAGATGATTCCCTAGGCCACCAACCTCCCTGAAATGAACCATATTTCCCTTTTAACTATCAAAGATTCAAAACCCATAAAGCTTCCTTTTCAGCAGTGAATCTCCATGCCCATTTCCCCAACAACGCCAAATTCATGAGCTTGAGATTCTTGACATTAGCACCGCCCTCCCTGAATACTTTACAAACTTCTTTCCACTCAAGCAAATGAAACTTCTTCTGATTTTCCTTCCCAAACCACAGAAAGTCTCTCCTAATCTTGTCAATATGCCTGAGAACCGGCCCTGGACATCTGAACAACGTCATAAAATAGAGGAGGAGGCTGGAAAGAGCTGATTTGATCAACGTTAGACGACCGCCCAAGGATAAATACCTACATTTCCAAGAGGCCAGGTATTTCTGAAATTTATTAATGACCCTTTCTCACATATACTTCGGCGGAGCTCCCACAGAGAGGGGCAGGCCAAAAGTTTGTAAATTTTTGCTCTTCTTCTTAACAAATCCATTTTAAAACAAAAAAAAAATAAAAAAAAAAATAGGAGAATAAAAAGTGTAGTGCTGAAATATTTTACTAAATGTGAATATGTCCCCCCTTCTATAGTGTTAAAACATAATTATATCTTGAGCCCAGAAACAATGTGAAGATCACTAGTCACTACAGCTCCAACTCTCCAGTCATAGTAATATCCCCAGTATAATGATAAGGTCTGTAATTGAACAAATTCAGAGCAATGAAAGTAATACAAAATTAAACATCCAAGATGATGAAATGAAGAAACCTGAATTGAAGAACAAATTATATAAATCATGCATAGGCGTTACCTCTGTACGCCCAGGCATGATAGGCTTCCCTGCTAACAACTCTGCCAAAATACAACCTGCACTCCAAAGGTCTACACCTACACCATAATCAGTAGCCCCCAGAAGCAACTCCGAAGGTCGATACCATAGAGTCACCACCCGACTTGTATTACGACACGTACCACACCTCTCAAGTCCAAAGTGTGCGATACACAGAAGGGGATTGGTTGGCGTACCACACACCAGCGATATAGCTTGCGTGGGCACGTGTCATGCGAAGATGAGTGCAAACTCTCCTAAGTCCTAGTTGTAGAACAATTCAGAGGAGATCAAAGTTACATGGGCCCAAAATAATGTATTTATTATATCCACACCCTTCATCCATTTGTCAAGATCATGTTAGAGCCATGGGCTAAAAAATGAAACATACCCAAAGCTTAAATGGGTGACACCACAAATAGCAACGGGATAATGATTTACACAGTTGAAACATTCATAGGGCTCACCATAACGCTTATTTTCCATCCAATCTGCTCATAATATCACAAATACCAGGATGAAGAGGAAAAACAAATATTATATTGATCCAAAACTTTCGTGACCACCAAAAGGGTTTTAATGGTATACATTCAATCCCCTACTGCTTTTGTAGTGTTGTCCGCTTGATCTTTAGATCTACCTTATTTTTTGGCTCAAGACCGATGATGAGCTCGCAAAATGGGTGGATGGTTTGGATATAACACATACATCATGATAGGACTCACAAACTTGTTGACATCAACACATCAGCTAAATCGCAGGTGTGTGGTACACCGGCCATCGGATTGGCTGGTGTACCTCACACCAGCTATATAGCTGGTGTATTAATGTCAGCAAGTTCTGTGGGTCTGATCATGAGCTATGTTTTAAATCCAAACCATCCATCCATTTGGCGAGCTCGTCTTAAGGCTTGAGACGAAAAATAAGACAGATCTAACTATCAAGTGGACCACACTGAAGAAAGTAGTTGGGGATTGAAAGTCTACCATTGAAACCCTTTTTGGGGTCACAGAAGTTTTGGATCAATACGAAATTCATTTTTCCTCTTTATTCAGGTCTTTGTGACCTTATTAACAGATTGGATGGAAAATATCTCCGCTGCTATTTGTGGTGTGGTCCAGATGATCTTTGGATATGATTCATTTTTTAGATGATGCTTTAAAATGATCTCTAAAAATAGATGAACAATGTAGATATAATAAATACAACACTGTAGGGCAATTTAACTTTGATCTCCTTTGAACTGTTTGTATAACTCGGAGCTCGAGGAACATCAGTGCTCGTCTTTGCACGACACGTACCTACAGCAGCTATAAAGTTGGTGTGTGGTACACCAGCCGATCCGCTTCTGCAGTACACCAGCTAATTTACTCTCGGATGAAATTGAAGTTCGTACCAAGTTGCTCAATACGTACTAATTAAGTAAACCCCAGTGAATGTATATGCTTTACCTGTTGTTCGGTTGATCCCAAAATGAAAGCATATCTAACGCTCAAGTGAACCATGCAACATGAAACCGCGAGAATAATAATTTCCACCATTGAAAACTTCTTAGGGCCCACAGTGATGTTTATTTGTCATCCAACCTATTCACAAACATAGATGACGGGAAAAAGCCAAATATCATCTCGATCCAAGACTTCTATCAGTGTTAAGAATTTTTCAACGGCAGATGTTCAATTCACACTATTTTCTAGGTGTGTTCTACTTTAGCTTAAGATATAATTTATTTTTTTGGATTAAGAACTAAAATAACATCATAAAATTGATTGAAGGAGTGAATAAAATTCATAAATCATAGCGTACTTCACGATAAGCTTCCCTCATGGTATGATATGAAGTGGATTGGCTGGTGTACCACACACCACCGACCTGGCTACTGTGAGTACATGTTGTGTGAAGACAAGCACTGGCGCAACCATCTAAATTAGATAAAAGTAAGATGACCCCACAATAATGTATTTATTATATCTAAAATGTTCATCCATTTTATCGATATCATTTTAAAGCATGAGCCAAAAAATGAGTCATATTCAAAACACAAGTGGACCACACCATAAATAGAAGTGGGGATAATAATTCTCATTGTTGAAACATTTGTAGGGCCCACCATAACGTTTATTTTACATCCAATCTGTTCATAAGATCACATAGACCTATATGAAGAGGAAAAATAACTATCATGTTGATCAAAAACCTCTATTAGCCCCAAAAAGGTTTTAATGGTAGATGTTCAATCCCCACTTATTTGGCAGTGTGGTCCACTTAATCTTTGGATTCCAGCCTTATGACGAACTCACTAAATGGGTGGACATTTTGGATATAACACATACCTCTTTATGGGACCCACAGAACTTGGTGACGTCAACACATCAGCGAGATCAGTGGTGTGTGGTACACTAGCCAATTCGCTTTGGGATTAGATATCATCGTGCAGCTTCATTTCAGGGAAACAGATCGGCTAGTGTACCACATACCACCGATTTGCATCATGTGTTTATGTCACTAAGTTTTATGAGTCTCATCATGAGGTATATGTTATATCTAAACCATCCATTCATTTGGAGAGCATGACAAAAGTCTTGAGCCAAAAAAATAAAACCGATCTAAAGATCAAGGGGACCACACCGCAAAAGACAGTGAGAGATTGAACATCTACCACTGATACCCTAATGGAGTCACAAAATTTTGGATCAATATGATATTTGTTTTTCCTTTTCATGTAAGTCTGCATGTGTAGACACCACACACAGGCTAACATCTTGAAAAAGGCAAGGACAATCTGGACCATGATTAATAGCCCAACACCCCAAACCCTAATCCCAGCCCAAAACCCTAATCTAAACCCTAACTCGAACCCAATACCCCACAACCTAACTTAAAACTCGTTAGAGCCAGATCAGCATGAAATACACCCAGTTGAGCAAAAAACAAATCCGAAAAGGTGACCATCTGACGAGCTAGTGCACCAAACGAGGCCCACACGCTTGAGAGCGGCCCGAGCTTGGCCCAGACAGTAGTTTGACTACCGCCGGTGGTGGTCTGACTACTACCAGCGGTACTCCGACTACTGCCGCTCGAGGGGCGCATGTGTCCTCCGAGCAATAGCTGTCACAACGTCCAAATGTCAACTTTCTTTCAGAACTACCCCTCTAGCCGACCCTATTTACTCTTTTACCAACTCTAAAAGCCAATGGGAGTGCTCCATGTGGCGTTTCTCTCTCCTCAACCACTCATAAATTGCCACATCAGCTTTTACCCCTCATAAACCCTACAATTACCATAAAAACATTGGAGAAAGCTATAAATAGCCTCTCCTCTTCTCATTTTCACACAACAAGTTCACTTTCCAAGTGAGAGAGAGAGAGGGAGAGAAGAAGAGAGCGAGAGTGAGGTTGAAAGAGAGCATTCAAGCATCCAAGATCAGATTTTCCTAGCCATCTCTTGACCTCCTCCTAACCTTCTCAATCCTAAGTCTAGCCCGGATTGATCATGGTGTAACCCATGTCTTACCCCACTCAAGTTCAAGCCAAAGATTTCTTCATTTTGTATACAAGCATTCATCATGACATCTATTCCCTTCTCAACCCCCCTGCTTTTCTAGATCTCTAGTGAACGTATGCTCTATGACTTGTCATATATCGGATCTTGTCACATCAGAAATTCCTAGTGATGTAGTCCACTTTTCTTTACCTTTTTTCATAAGCATTATCACATCCTCCTTCTAGACACGTTGTTGTGCGTATGATTTGTGGCTTGCCGAAATCTCCAATCCTGCCGCATCTAAATCCCACGTGTGCCTAGTCCTACCTTGACCACATCATTCATCCATTGAGATTTCCGTACCACACTAAGTATAGACCGTACATTTGTACGGGCAGAGAGGGTGCCTAACACCTTCCCTCTTTGTAACTGAGGTCTCTTACCTAGAATCCCAGATCGTAGACCAGGATTCAATCTAAGGTGGGAGATTCTTCAGATTTCTTCAACTTTACATATTTCGCAAGTTCTAGCCGACTGTGGGATTCTGAGAATAATTGGCTAGTGGCGACTCCGACATTCACAAATCAGCCTACTCCCACCTTTCACCCCAAAAACATTTAAATCAGTGTGGGCACCAATTTTCAGCGTTCACAGAATGGCAACTCCACTGGGGAATCTTGCTAGCTCCCACTAGCCGAGACCTGACTCGAAAGTGTGCATCACTTTAATCTCAAGGGACATCATCACTGCATTCATAAAAATAAATAAATAAACCAGTCTTTGGCTTACACTTATTTTGAGCATCAATCTGAGTTATGACTACTCGATCCCCAGCAGCCTTGGTTACCTAGGAAGAAGAGCCGGCAGCTCTGCCAACTCCTAGAACACCAGCATCAGAACCAACACCTGTACCAATATTGGCACCGGCACCGACATCTCCAACAGATTTGCCAGTCGTAACAGCCTTGAATGAGATGTCTCAGAGCTTTAAGGCATTACAGGAGCTGCTACTTCGCTTGTTACCAAGCATCATATCAAACACACAGGCAACACAACCAAACGTCCAAAATAGCTCAATCTCACAAACTCCTTTCGCTTTCTCCTTCATTCCTCCAGTTAATCCTATTCTCCCTCTTCCAGAGGAGTCAGCCTAGCCACAACAACAACCAACAAACGAGAGCAATCCTCCCACACATCACTACTCAATACATCACAACAATCAGGTTACATCACAGGTTCTCTCTAACGGGAATCACGGACAAGAACTGGAGGATGCCCGTGAAGGGGGTCAATTTCAAGCCCAACATACTCCCCCTAACAGGAGCAACATTCCGAAATTGGCAGATACCCGAGCGGGAGCCATTTATGTACATCACACCCTCCCCCAAAAGGAAGTGGAGTTCAATTTAAGCTACCTCCTGCCACCGAGAGTCCATCGTCTTTCCAACAAACCCCCACTCTTGGAAATCAAAGGGTCGAAGAACTTGACCCTTATGAGGAGGAAGCAACACAAGCCCTACATCAAGGCAGAAGATATACGCAACCCCACAAATTTGAAATGGATGAAATGCGGGAACAACTGCAAATGGTACAAAATCAGCTACAGAGGCAGTAAGGAGTGGATCTCCTATCCACTAAGTTCAAGGATTTGTGTCCCTTTCCGGATGATTGGGTGCCTTCAAACTTCGAGGTACCAAAATTCAAAAGATACAACGGTAGCGGGTGCCCCACAGCACATCTAAAAGCTTTTTGTGGGGAACTCAATGCAATAACTGGAAATGATGGAGCCTTGATACAGGTTTTCCAGAAATCCCTCAAGGGCAATGCCCTAGACTGGTATACCTCATTGGATAGCCATCAAATTAGGACTTGGGAGAGACTCTCCCAAGCATTCATTGACAGATTTTCCTATAATCTGAACATGGCTCCGAAAAGAACCGTTCTGACTGCCTTAAGACAAAAAAGCGACAAATCATTGTTACCATATGTGGGACGATGGCGACCCATGGCAGCCCGAATGAGAAGCCCCATCGATGATGAGGAACAGATATCCATGATTGTCCATTCAGCAAATCTAAACATCTCAAGATACCTGATCTTTTACCCATATATAAACTTCTCCCAACTCATCCGAGGTGGAGAAAAGGTAGAAGCCGGGATAAGAGCCGGAACCATTTCACCATGGCCACATTAGGCCCCCTTAATCAAAAGAAATAAAGTCGAGGGGAAACCCATTAGATATGTGAATGGAAACGGCACTACTCCCCTGCAATGTACCACCAAAGTCAACAATATCGTCACCAATACTCAAGGCAACCAGTACGTTCTGCCACCAGAGCCACAACAAAACAGGTAATACCAACCAGAGCAAACCCAACAGGGATATTAGGCGCAACCACCTCAACCACAACCACAACAGCCTAAGGGAAATGCGTAAAATTCGTACAAGCAAGCCATGTTAGGCAGGAAGTTCACCCTGCTCGCACAAAAGTACAGTCAGGTTATGACAATGTTGATGCAAAGGCAACTCCTGACGTCACTCCAACCGCGACTTCCGCCAAATCACCTACCACCGGGATACAATGAAAATCAATATTGTGCATATCATCAGGCTCCTGGTCATCTAACAGACCGTTGTTTCTCCTTCAAACACGTAGTCCAAGATCTAATCGAAAGTCAGAAAATCGCGATCACCCCACAGGCCAGCAACACCACTCAGGCCAACATTCTTCAAAATCCCTTGTCATCGCATCAAGCAGGACCCAGCACATTTGGCACTTCCACCGTGAATAACATTGAGAAAGAGAGTCCCATATACTCCTCCCCACATCACTCTATACAAGCAATCATGCACGATACAACAAATCGGACAAGGAGATACTGACAGGCACCTCCACCTGGGCCACAAGTATTCCTTGAGGCAGCACCACCTGTCATCCTTGAAGAAGCAACAATAACACCACCTCTCATCCTCCAAAGGGCATTAACAACGCCCACCAAGTCACATTCTCAGCCTCTCTCTCTTTAAGTGGTATGTCCAGCCCCATCCTCGGCATATCCAAATAGGTCGAATTCTGAACCCCTCATTCTTCCGATAGGCCTCCCTGATCTAGCCCTACTAACCTTGTAAAGGGCACCCCCAGTCCAATCCCCAAGTTTCTTAATGCTTCACCAGCTAGCACATGCCTAGAGGATCCCTCCTTCACAAAGT
This sequence comes from Magnolia officinalis, assembly GCA_021015155.1. NCBI lineage: Eukaryota > Viridiplantae > Streptophyta > Magnoliopsida > Magnoliales > Magnoliaceae > Magnolia > Magnolia officinalis. Next base: position 38,745,535 of record JAJHSJ010000013.1, read on the forward strand.
ACACATCAAGAGGAGAACGAAAATCCCACTATCAAATCCCACCAGGATTCAGTCATACTCCAAGAGAAATCATCAAGTCCACCACAAACAGTTCCGGTAACAACCACTCAGTCTCAAGAGCTGATGATATATCTGGAGGGGAAGACGGTTCCCTCCTAAAACACAAAGGCAGTCCATGACACTATCTAGAGTGCGCTAAAGTGGGTAACAATGGTAGGCATTTCAGGAGAGACAATCAGAACATAAAAGAAACCCTGGAAACTTTGACAGGAACAACCCAGAAAACTGATGCTGCCTACTACATAGCAGCTCAACTCAAATCCATTCCCGCACAAATTCCTATTTGGGAATTCTTACGTACGTCCAGATCGCATCGAGAAATCTTTGCAAAAATTCTGAACGATGCACATATCTCTCCTGACTTACCTCTTGAAATGGTGGCAAGCATTATCAGACAACTCCTCGCACCGCGAGCTATCACTTTCTCTGATGATGAATTGCCACCTGAAGGTCGCAAACATGGGCACTCACTTAATATAGCCATCCATTACATGAATTTCAAAGTACCACTCGTACTCATTGACAACGGATCAAGCCTTAACATTTGCCCTTTGAGGACCATCGAACGTTTGAAGATCGAACCATCTTCTTTTAGGCCGAACACCATAAGTGTCAGTGCCTTCGATAACTCTCGAAGGCAAGTAGAGGCGAAAATAGACATAGAGTTACAAATCGGACCAGACATGACTCTTGTCACATTTCAGATAATTGACATTCCTGCCTCATTTAACCTTCTGTTAGGACGGCCATGGCTCCATGTTGTTGGAGCCATCGCATCTAGTCTCCATCAAAGGGTTAAATTCCCTTTAGGAAATCGGATCATCTCAGTGCTGGCCGAATCGAAAATCATCTTACAGGTGGCGGTCAATACCCCTGAGACTGATATTCTAGTGATTGACGTCCAGCATACGGAGGGCGACATATCATATCATAGTTTCGAGTTCGAAATTGTGAACTCTGTTACCAACCCCTACCCACTCGCAGTCGAATATGTCATCCCTCTTGCTGAACGGCTAATCCTGAACTACCGTACTGAGTTCCATGAGAAAGGTATGGTAGTAAAGCCAGCTCAGGCCAACGTACAAAGACAGGGACTGGGGTATCAACCGACACCGGAAGATCAGACCGCAAGGTAAAAAAAGATGCAACCATTCAAATGCACACCCATCGAGTTTGTTAAAGCTGTAACAGTATGTGGTGACAGATGATCTCTCTAGAGCATCACCTCCATTGGCTCAAACTAACAGAACATTCCATCTAGGAATCCATTTGGCCCCCAATACGATGGGATAAGATCCTTAGGGCATCCAAAACACACTCAGTGCCAAGGGCAGAACCCCCGGACCTATCACAAGAAGCGAGGGGCATGGAAGCAAGGCCACCCATAGAGGAGCCAGGACCAGGAGTGCCTATTACAAGTCATCCAGGTAAGAGCAGGGAGGCGCCCACCCCTACCAACAGTCAAGGGGAAATACCCCCACCAACAACTTAGTGACACAAGGGGTAGAAGCTGCTCATCCATTGGATCAAGAAAGGGAAGTGAGCTTCCCTTGACTAGACATACATCAATATCCCACCACAGTGTGGATCTGAGGAGCCCGAAGAGCTCCAACTTCTGAGTGAAGAGATTAAATCAGATTTAGACTCTAAACCCTGTCCCACAGACATCTTGGTCATCAGGACAAATGACTCACAGGAAAAAATAGAGAAAAATAGTAGGGGAAAGAACTAAGCTGGACAGTGATGTAGGACATGAAAAATAAATATGATATGCGAGATTTCAGGCTTAAGATCACGTTAGTTCAGAAATAATTACACAAATTCCATATCCCACATGAAAGTCCAAACAACTAATTAAGGAGAATCTATGCAGGTCCAGGCTTACACATGATAGGGCTGGATCAATAAAAATTATGAACAAAACGATACTCAAAGATAAGAAATAATCATCCACACATGCATAGTAATCAGTCCCTAATCCTAGGAATTCACCAATTTCAAATTAAGGAACCCTAGGGTAATAAAAGGGGCATAAAATTAGAGATTTGAGTAATTTAGGGTTAAGTTAGGAATTTTGGGTGAAAGTGGAGTGAAAGAGAGGAGAGAGACGAATCAGAGAAGTACGCATGCGTGGACAACAACGATGGCCCAGACGCACATGCGTGTGATCTCGGCCGCACGTGTGTGGGGTCCACTATTCAGAAAAAGGCCACCTTGGCCCTGGTCAGCCAAGGATGGACTCTAAAACCCTCAAATCTCAGCTCGATCTGATGTACGGTTTGTGCGTGGTGCTCCGCTGAAGTTTTAGCCCTCCTGTAGGGCCAGATTTTGAAATTCTATTGTAGGGAGGAGAATTGTTGCAATAGATGATTGATTCGAAGTGTAGATGATGGGGTGAGATGAGAAGAAGGAATGGTAGAAGATGGGTAGTAGAGATGGCAATGGATGGGGGCGAATCGGGATAGATGTGGCTTCGTACCACGGTAGTTAACCCTTCGATGAAGGGAAGGCTTCGCACCCAATTAGGCTTCACAACTCAGAGAGTAGGAAAACACAAAATTTTTATTAATCTTCACTCAATGAAAAAAGCTACAAGGGGTGCCTATTTATAAGAAAACCCTATACCGCAAAACTCGCGTTATGTGCGCAACCTATTACTTGGCGATGAAGTAAACCAAAACAAAAACTAATCAAAGAAATTTAAAGCATCCATGATGTTCTAAATAACATTAATAAGCAAAACCTAAAATATGAAATCAATCTGACTAGTGGGCCACGGTCATGAGATCCAATGATGGGCTTTTCTTTACTAACGGGCCCACTCTTTTGAATCAAAACTTCATCTTCTAACTAGGAGGCCCTCCCTGGATGTCGTCATTGATCTAGATCGACGGTGGGGCCCTCCTTCTGGCGTACGTACGTAGGGGGGCAGCGTGAGTGCATGTGTACGCGTGATGTCCCCATCAGATAGCCATCCCCCTGACAATCGAATCGGCCGGTAAGCCACCCACAGATGTCGATCTAAAAAAATGCCAATGTAAATAGCAGTTGGTACCCTAAATCAAGACAGGATCAATCATGGTTTGCAACACTGTCCTGTTTGGGATCTTTTGGTGACACAAAAAAAAAATAGAAAACATTCAAAACACAAAAACATCAAATATTTCAAAAAACACAAAAACATCAAATATTTCTTGAAATCACAAAACATCATAAAATTTTCAAAAATCAAAAACATCGGAAAAGCTTTAAAAAATCACTGTGTCAAACACTCCACACGCAGCACAAGTGTTCGAGGTCGACTCATACGATTTTGATCTAGAGTTGGACTTTGAGCTCATGGGTTTGAATGAAGCCCAGGATAAGGGAAATGATGATACAACTCTTGAACTTGAGGATTCCCTCAAAAGGTTTGAAACAAGGGCCAACGTTGTGGCAGACGATTTCGAAGTTGTGAACTTGGGATCACCGAAACTCCCTAGAGAAGTGCGCATCAGTAGATCACTGTCTCCGGAATACAAGCGGAGGATGATGGAATTCTTAAGACCGAGGTTGTCCAACTTTGCCTTCTCTTACAAAGACATGTCAGGGCTCGATGAAAATTTGGTAACATGAAGCCTATCAAGCAAAAGCTCTAAAGAATGAAGCCAGAATAGGCCCTAAAGGTCCGTGATGAAGTCATCAAGTAATACAATGTGGGATTCTTGGTAGTCTCCAACTATCCGGAATGGCTCGCAAATATCGTACCAGTTCCAAAAAAGGACGGCAAAGTCAGGAAGTGCATCTACTTTAGGGACCTCAACAAAGCAAACCCTAAAGATGATTTCCCTCTACCTCACATCGACATACTGGTAGATAATACTGTTGGACACAAGATCTTCTCCTTCATGGACGGCTTCTCTGGCTACAATCGGATCAAGATGGCTATCAAAGATCGTGAGAAGACTTCTTTCATCACACACCATGGGAAACTTTCTGCTATCGAGTTATGCCCTTCGGGCTGAAGAATGTGGGAGCTATATATCAGCAAGCCATGACTGCCTTGTTCCACGACATGATAAACAAGGAAATAGAATTCTATGTGGATGGCATGATCATCAAATCTCGCACGATCGAAGGACATTTCGAAGACCTCAGGAAGCTCTTCGACAGGCTAGAAAGTTCAAGATCTGCCTCAACTCGCAAAAATGTGTCTTCAGCGCAACCAGAGGCAAGCTATTAGGCTTCATCGTCAGTGAAGATGACATTCGAGTGGATAAGACCAAAACCAAAGCAATCATTGAGATGCCAACACCTAGTACCGAAAAAGAGATTCGAGGTTTCCTCGAAAGGATCTACTGCATCAGCTGATTCATCTCACAACTCACACCCTTCTGTGAGCCCAAATTCAAGCTTCTAAGGAAGAATTCGCCAAAGGAATGGAATGACGATTGTCAAACGGCTTTCGACAAGATCAAGACGTACTTGTTAAATCCTCCAGTTCTCATGCCACCTATCCCAAGTAGACCCCTACTGTTGTACATCTTTGTCGCAGCGAAAGCGATCGGATGCGTTCTCGGCCAACACGACGATACATGGAGAAAGGATCAGGCAATCTACTATCTCAACTGACGATTCACAAGCTATAAAGCCAAATACTCCAGCTTAGAGAAAACGTGCATCGCCCTGGTCTGGGCAACGCAACAGCTACGACATTACATGATCACTCACCCAATCCTTCTGCTGGCTCGCATGGACCTGTTGAAGTACTTGTTCGAGAAACCGGCACTAACGGGAAGAATTGCAAAATGGCAACTGTTGCTTTTCGAATTCAACATCACCTATGTCACTCAGAAAGCAATCAAGGGGCAAGCATTGGCCGACCATTTAGCAGCACACTCTCTACCAGATTACCAACCACTGAAGACCTTCTTCCCTGACGAGGACATCCTCCTGATAGAAGAAGAAGAAGAAAGAAAAGAAGAAGAGTGGACAATCTTCTTCGATGGAGCTGCAAATTCAAAAGGAAGTGGGGTAGGAGCAATACTCTACTCTCCCGATGACATCCCAATTCCCATCTCCCGACGATTGGTGTTCCAATACACCAACAACGTGGCTGAGTATAAATCATGTATCGCTAGTCTAAGAGAAGCCATAATCCTCAACGTGAAGAAGTCACGATTCTTCAGAGACTCACACCTCATCATCAATCAGACGAATGGCGACCGGAAGACCAAGGATGAAAAACTAATCCCGTATCATGTCTATCTAGAGAATTTGACCAAGGAATTTGAAGATATCATTCTCTTACATGGCCCGAGCCAAGAACCAATTTGAAGACGCTCTGCTTAACCTTACCTCGATGGTGGAAATCCCAAAAGGAGTAGTTGAATTGAGAACTCACCGTCAAACTCCAGGAAGAACCTGCGTTCTGCCTATAGATCGACGAAGCTGAAACCTCTCCAAACGATCAGCCACGGTACATAGACATCAAAGAATATCTCAAGCATCAAAAGTACCCAGAAGGAGCGACGTCAACCGATCGTGACACTATCCAATGGCTAGTGGTCTAGTTCACGATCATCGGGAGCATCCTCTACCAGAGATTCTTCAATCAAGTCCTTCTCCGTTACGTGCATGAAACAGAAACAACACAGATAATATCAAAAATCTACGAAGGATTATGCAGCCCACACATGAACGGACACATGATGGCAAAGAAGATTCTACAGCTTGGTTACTAATGGCTAACAATGGAGACAGATTGCTGCAAACACATTAGGAAATGCTTTAAGTGTCAAGAACATGCGAACCAGATCCATGTGTCTGCTTCCAAACTCTACAACCTGACCACACCATGGCCCTTCTCTATATGGGGACTTGACATCATTGGCAAGGTCAACCCCAAAGCTTCAAACAAGCATGAGTATATCCTGGTGGCAGTAGATTATTCACCAAATGGATAGAGGCAGCATCATACACCACCATCGCAGCATCTCACGTAATCAAGTTAGTGAAGAATAATATCATCAGCCGGTATGGGATTCCTTATGCCATTATTACAGACAATGGGACTCCGTTCGTCAATAAAAGTATGGGCGATTTCCTCGATAAATTTAAAATTCAACATCATCGGTCAATCCCCTACTGTCCTCAAATGAATGATGGGGTTGAAGCTGCAAACAAGACTATCATACGCATACTGGAAAAAATGGTCAAAATGTATTGCGACGGGTCGGAAATACTCTCATACGCACTCTAGGCTTATCGGACATCTGCATGGTCTGCTACAGGCAAAACTCCATACGAACTTGCATACGGAATGGAAGTAGTGCTCCAGTCGAAATCGAAATCCCATCACTCCGAGTATTGCTAAAGAGCGAAGCCGAGGAGGGTGAGTGGTAACAAGCAGGATACGATCAACTGCATCTGGCAGATGAAAAGCGTATGTGTGTGCTAAGTCACTCGCAATGCTACCAAAGAAAGATCACATGGGCTTACAATAAGAGGGTTTGAAAAAAGAAGTTTCAAAGTCAGTGACATGGTCATGAAGCGTATCCTACCGCCACACTTGCTAGATCCCAGAGGAAAGTTCAAACCCTCGTGGGACGGACCACTGATCATTCAGAAAGTACTTCTAAGAAGCGCTCTTCGACTCACTAGTCTGAGAGGAGAAGATATTCCCAAGCCCATCAACGCTGACAATGTGAAGATCTATCATTAGTAACCATACCTAACCTTGTCAATAATTACAATCGCAAAGTTGTACCCATCACTTCCCCTATCCAAAACCAAAATAAAAAGAAGATAAAAGCACCCTTCGTTCGTCAAAAATAAAAAATATATTCACCACTTCTCCCACAAAAAGAAGAAGAAACAAAGAAAAAGAAGAAGAGAAAAATGGAAAAGACAGGAAATCCCAAAAAGAAGAAAAAGAGGGAGAAGAAAATAAGGTCACCCCCATCCTCGAATTATCCAACCGACATAAAACAACTTACGATTGTGATCAAAGACAAGGATAGGAGGGTAATCATTCGGCCGGCTATGAAGGAAACCTCTCTGTCTCTTCCAGCACTTCAAAAAAAAAAAAATAACAAGACAAAAAAAAAAAGAGAAACATTTCTAAGCAGAAAGGGAGAGTTAAAAACCTGAAAGGGTGGCTCGAGTAAAAATAGTGAGTATGTAGCGGACTTGGTGAAAACCCCAAAGGACGCCAAAAGTATATAAAAAACATAGCTGCAAAGGGGCAGGCAAGATCGAAAACCCGATATGTAGTGAAAATCCAAAAGGACGCTACGGGCAAAAATCACTGGAAAAGCCAATTGTAATGAAAACCCGAAAAGGCGCTATGGGCAAAAATGGCTAAATAAAGAACAAACAAACAAAAAGTGCAGGTACAGAAGAAACTGAAATGGCCAGCGCAACAAAGGGATGCAAAGAAAGGACCAATTTTATATCAGTATTCTATCGGACTCTGCTCAAATCCAAATGACACGGTTGTCACACCCCAAACCTGGAGATCGAACTCACAGGAATCCCGATCGCCGAATCCGGTGCCGACAGCCCCCGTAGTACCCCATTCTCGGTTCCCAGCATCCATATGCCAGATTCCGATCCTGGGATCCTACAAGGAGGATTCTCCAACATACATTTATCTCAAAAGAAGCATAACCGCAAGTTTACCTAAATCACAAAGGCAACATCATCGTCACATATACACTAATATAAATATTTGAATACAATGCTAAAAGAAAAATACATATGTCAAAAATCAAAACTCCAAAAGACCGCTGCACGCTCCAAGCTCAACGTTGCTGCAACCTAACGCCACCTGCACTCATCTATCGTGCATAAGCTTATAGAAATCTTAGAGGGTGATGAAAGTGTGTGTAAGGTAAGTGTCAAGTATTCAATAAAGCCCATAAGTCATACATCATCAGAATAGGTGGAAATACTGACAAGATCATGAATCATACAATATTAGAGTAAGCGGAAATATACTGGTAAGTCTATAAGTCATATATCATATACTGCGGATGTAATGCAATATGCAGATCCTGCCAAGTCCGTCTAAGACATATAAGTGCAGAAACGTGGCAATCCAAAATGCCATATGCCGCGGATGAAATGCAACAAGCGATGCGGATGAAATGACCAACCTGGAGTGAAGTCAAGATGATAGTACGTAGTATCGCAAGCTATGGGATCCATCATAAGGGAATTCTATCTAAACCAGTCACATACCTAAATTTGGATAGTCAAACACAATGTGGTAAACTCCTGATCTTAGGTTAGTCGCGTGACCCAACCGAAATCCTGGTCATTGCGAAGGTACACATAACAAATAGTTGCACACCATCAACCCGAGTGGATAGTGGATGAATGAGTGAATGAGTCAAGTGCTGAATACGCAACTCTTGCATAGTAGCCTGCCAGCACAGTAGTCTGTCAACCACTGATAGCTCGCCTAGGGTGGTAGCTCGCATCCTCCCACGTGTGCCCGCCCACATGTGCAACAATGACGGGGTGTCATAATATCATGTCAGTCCTCATATTAAGTCCACATATCAGTACAGTTCCTCTCTGGGATATCACCGGGGTCTATTACACTCCACATCGACTGCCACCTCCCTAGCCACACAGCCCAGCGAGTGGAAGAGACCACACTATCCGCCTGACCAGTAGTCTGCCAATACCTACCCGGCTCGTCGATACCGGACTCATTTGAGAGCTGGTCAAACTCAGCCTAACTTATAACCCCCTTATTTGGGCAGATAAGGCCACACCCTCATCCAACCGACCACGACACAGTGGGAGACGCGACCTACTGGTATTCGGCACTCAGGCACTCGTGTATCCACTCTGTCTAGACGTTGGAGCATCTCCTGGTACCAAAGAGGTTCTGGGACTTTCACTCAAGGACATCCTAAGTGCCCACAATGCTAGAACCAAGCATTTTCGGTGTCCCCTCTAGCCATCCACGACATGCCTGTGGAGGTCACAACCCTGATGTCGCTAGGCGTGTTGTAATCACAATCACACAATGCAAGATGCATGAATCATACAATCCAGTCATGCATCAATTCTTAGCATACCGTGCGCTCATGTGAGACAATCTCTGCCTATCAGGGAGTCTCATAACAACCGGCACTATGGTATATGTAATGGTCAATCATATCTCATAACAAACATGCAGATGATGCGTATGGGCATGTATCATGATGTTATGCTGTCACATACTCATAATCGGTATCAATAACTGGCATCGACAATCAACCTCAACAATGTGGATATTTAACCAACATTGCCCCCAAGGAATGACTCAAATAGAGCCTAACATATAGTGGACCCATGGCCTCACACAAGGGCCAAATATACAACACAATGGGCCTTACTCAAGGGCCACATATACACAACAGGTGGGCCCTGCTCATGGGCCCAATACATATCACAATGGGCCTTACCTATAGGGCACGAATACATCACAATGGGCCCTACCCATGGGCCATGAATACATCACAATGGGCCTTAACTACGGATCTCATGTACATTATATAGGTCTCAACAATTGGCCTTGGCAATCGAAATCGGCCCCGATAATCGAAGTCAGCCTCAACAATCGGAATCGGCCTATACAATCGGCCTCGACAAATCGGAATCGGCCTCAATACTTGGCCTCGACAATTGGAATCGGCCTATACAATTGGCCTCGACAAATCGGAATCAACCTCGATAATCGAAATCGGCCTATACAATCGGCCTCGACAAATCGAAATCGGCCTCGATACTTGGCCTCGACAATTGGAATTGGCCTATACAATCGGCCTCTACAAATCGGAATCAGCCTCGACAATCGAAATCGGCCTATACAATCGGCCTCGACAAATCAAAATCGGCCTCAACACTCGGCCTCGACAATCGAAATCGACTTATATAATTGGCCTCAACAAATCGGAATCAGCCTATGCAATCGGCCTCGACAATCGGAATCAGCCTATACAATCGGCCACGATAAATCAGAATCGGCCTTAATACTCAGCCTCGATAATCGGAATCGGCTAATCAGCCTATACAATCGGCCTTGACAATCGGAATCAGCCTCGTATGGCATGAGTCATGGAATTATACTAAACCTATTATAAAGTGATGAACTATCCTCATAACGAAGATGGGCCTAGACGGCCTACACACAATAAGTAGGGGCCTATCAATAGGCCCTAAGGAGAGTTACAATGCGAACATTTAACCAACATTGTACTTACAATGTGGGCATCAAACCATCATTGCTCCCAAGGCGTAGCCCGCCATAAACATCATTACATAAACCATGGTAGAATCACACATTGCAATGGACTTGTGTACATCCCATTGGGCCTCAACCCATGGGCCTTAGATACATCTAATGGGCCGTATCATATGGGCCTCATATATGTCAAGGTAGGCCTCAATGGACGGGCCACAAATACATCAATACGGGCCTCATCACATGGGCCTTATATATATCAAGGTGGGCCTCAACAACGGGCTTGATAAATTCCCAAAAATGAATCATATTGAAGGATCATTTGGACCATACCCCAAGTGACAGTGGAGATAATAATTTTCATTGTTAAAACAATTCACAAGGCCCACTATAAAGTTTATTTTCCAACCAATCTAATCATAAGGTGATAAAGACTTGGATTAAGAGGGAGGATAATTCCCCATTGATCCAGAACTTCCGTGACCCCAATGGGTTTCAATGATAGACGTTCAATCCTCCACTATTTATGTGGTGTGGTCCACCTAATCAAAGGGCTAGTCACATCACGGTGTGGCTCGCCGTGATGTATTTGAAATCCAACCTATTCATAAGTTAACATAATGATAGATGAAGTGAAAACAAAAATATAAGCTTGAGTGGAAACTGCTATGGCTCATAAGAAGTTTGAATGGTGGAGGTCATCGTCCACTATTTTAAATGGTGGGGTCCACTTGAACTTTAGATCTGACTCATTCTTTAGCTCATGCCATAAAATGAGCTTTCAAAATAGTTGGATGGTTTGGATGCAACACATGCACCATGGTGGGTCCCATAGATGGGCGGCGTGGATGATATAGGTGGGACCCACAGAACTTGGTGACGCCACTCCAGCAGCTAGGTAGCTGGAGTGAGGTACACTTACCGTCTCACTCCTACACACAATGTCAGTGGGTCCCATGTGGAGCCCACCATAACGTTAATTTTCCATCCAATCTGTTAATAAGGTCATACAGACCCGGATGAGAGGAAAAACAAATTTCATATCTGATCTAAAACTTCCGTGACAACCCAAAAAAAAGGTGTCAATGGCAGACGCTCAATCATCACTATTCCCTGCAGTGTGGGCCACCTGAGTTCCTGCATACGGCTGATTTTGGGGGGTGCCCCGCAACAAAAAGGGGCCCATCAATGCACGGTGTAGATGTTTTACACACATCACAGTGGGGCCCACGGCTAGGACCCATGATCCCAGCCTCCAGCGTCCACGCAGCAGCAGGATGCTGCTGCGTCCTCTGACGTCAGCCGCAGTAGCAAGCGCTGCTCCCTAATATTTATTATTTTTTAAAAAAAAATCATTTTCCTACAGTTTTTCCCATGTGGGGCCCACATCGGGAGGATCCACTCCACCCATTGAATTCTATGGCTCAAGACAGACTAATCAAGCCCAATATTCGAGGTGTTTTGGTGTATAGAAACATCAGGGTGGATTTCAACGGTAAAAACACTGTTTTCTATGCTATGGCCCATCAAAAAATCGGATCAGCTTCATTTTTCGTCGCAACGCCTAAAATGAGTTGGGAAATAGGATGGACGACGTGGATTGAATTCATACATCAAGGTGGGGCCTACATGAGTGGCCCACCCCAAAGCTTTGAATCAAACTAATATATATTATTTTTTTTATTTTGTTGGTTGCCATCAGTACACCACACCGTCAACTCATACTTCACTGTGTGGCAACGTCCAGCGTCCCAGGATGTTGGACGGTTGCATACAACACATTTTAAGGTGGGCCCCACCTACATATGGCTTGGATAAAATACATGCTTCATAGTGGGGCCCATCTGGGTGCGCCACACGACCACATCATCACCACAAAGGTGAAAGAGAGAGGGAGAGAGAGAGAGAGAGAGATGTACGATGGAGGGACCCCGACACTATGGGCCCTCCCTTTCATGCATTCAATCATACATCAAGTGAGTCCCAATACATGTAGGCCCACTAAATCAAAATCAATGGTGGAGATTCCTTCTCCACCAAAATGAAAGGTCTAGATGACCTCTTTTCAAATTAGAAAGTAAACATCATGATGGGGTCTATGGAGAATGGCTCCATCATGGAATGATCATGATAATCAAGGTGGGCCATCGGCCATATCTAGGGTCCAAAGTGAGATCCATACCATCAATCGGTAGGCCTCACTTGGCCCATCATAAAAACATGAAATCTAGGCCAATAGAAACACCCACTATCCGATCTTCTTGGTCCGATGGAACGCTGATCTCCTTGTGCTTCTCTTTGATGGAAGATGATGAGAAATGAATGGCTAGGATGAAGGATTTTGGGGTGGGAAGTGGGCCACACACATCTCACTTTCTCTCTTTGAAAACCATGGACGTCCACCACTTTGCTTGCTTAGAAAATGTGTTGAGAAAGAGAGAGAAGGGATGGTTGTAAGAGAGGTGATGGATGTAAGGTGATAGTTGTACTTGACATGTATGGGTGTGTAAGAGAGAGGGTGAGAGAGAGTTAACTTTGGGGTTGCTCTTGTACTTGACATAAGGTGATTGATTGATTGATTGAGTGATTGATTGATGGGACATGTTGTAGAGATTCTCTTGAGATTGTAAATGCCTGGTGTTTCTTCGAAATAAATGCCCACCCACATCTCCTAGACAGGGTATCGGATCGGTGCGTAAAACGCTGCGTTGGAACCGCGGCGATGATGCGGTCGCAATAGTACAAGTCTCGGATTAAGCTGACTCAAATCTACGAGATACGATTTAGGGTCGCGTGCAAACATCGATTATAGGTGGCAGGTTGCCGGAATTTGAAGGGAAGGATTGCGAGAGTCGACGGAACCGTACGAGCTAGGATACGAGCCTTACAACGGTCCTGAACACTCTCAAGGAACCAAGATCTCTAGTACACAACCCAGACTACTGCACGCAACGTGGGCTGAGCCCAATATTCTGATCCCAATCATCCAAAAGCACAATCCATACCTAAGCTAGCATTCACAAGTTTTGACACACACAAAAATACTCTTTATTGTCAAAAGTCTTTTACATCACTTGTCTTTTTTTTTTTACTTGCAAAAACAAAAACAAGAAAACCAATATATATATATATATATATATATATATATATATATATATATATATATATATATATATATATCCATCCATACAGGACAAGCAGCTGGTCAAAATCAGGGATCCCAGGTAAGATCTTATCCCTTATACATCAACAATCTTTGCCTGAGTCACTCTACCTCCATGCGCAGGTAGAAGACCTCGTCACTCTCCAAGCGTTGCATAACAAGCATGCCCTCATCATACCGCCTCCCCACTGCCAACCAGCTGGCCATATCCTCACAGGAATGATGAAGAATGGCAATCTTAAATATAAGACGGCCATGCGTTGCAAGTAGAAATGATGGATCAATGAACAGTGGTTCCTTGAAAGCTTCCAATGAATCATCGACACATGAAGAGGATGAAGCAGTGTCGCCAACCTGTCTTGATCAGCGGCCTCATCCGCCAAATGCTAACCGGGGACCTAACGATAAAGTGACTGCTTTGCCACCCATCACTGGTATGGTACTGTCGCCAAGGGTGGAGCCCAAAACTCAAACTTCAAAGTCACCACATCCAAAGAGCCCTACTAAGAAATCTAGACTTGTTGGTACGGAGCGATCAAGCCATAAGGAAGAGGAGCATGTCTAAATTCAGAAAAGCAAAGGTAGGAACATCCTGCCAGAAGCCAAACTACTGAGAAAACGAGTAGGATGATAAGAACAGTACCCTCGGAGGCCTAACAACAAAGAGGAGTGCGAGCTGCTTTACAGATCAAAGGAGTACGGTAGAGCCATGGAGCATCCCAGCTAATCTCCCATCCTCGAAGTTGAGAGAGCATATGTCACGCCCCAAACTCAGAAAACGGGCTCACAAAATTTTCGATCGCCGAATCCGATGCCAACAGCCTCCGTAGTACCCCATTCTCGGCTCATAGCGCCCATACGCCAGATTCCGATCCTAGGATCCTACAAGGAGGATTTTCAGTATGAATTATTTTTTTATAATAGAGCATAACCACAAGCATAACCAAGTCACAAAACAACATCACCAAATATCCACTATATCAAAAACTTTAAGTACAATGCATATGAAAGAGAAATACAATATAATGAAAGTAATAGAAACTCTAGAAGCTTGGCTGCATGCTCCAAGCTCAGCGTTGCTGCAACCTAACGCCATCGGCATGCATCCATCGTGCATAAGCATATAGAAAGCTTAAAGGGTGGTGACAGTGTGTGTAAGGCGAGTGACAAGTGTACAATATCAGAGTAATGAGGAAATATACGGTAAGTACATGAATGTTATCAGCTATACCAAAGCTATGTGATGCAAGGCATGAAAGTTATCGTCCATACCAAGGCCATGCAATGCGAGGGCTATGTAGCCAAATGTCATATGCGAGAAGTAAAACAAGCGTGCCAGCACTCATCAAGTATACATATCAGTACAGTTCCTCTTTGGATATCACCAGGGTCTAATACACCTCACACTGACTGCCTCCTCTCTAGCTGCACAGTCAACCAAGTGGAAGAGACCACATTATCCGCCTGACCAGTAGTCTGCCAATACCTACCCGGCTCATTGATAGCGGACTCATTTGCGAGCTGGTCAAACTCAGCCGAGCTTATAGCCCCCTCACTCGGGCAGATAAGGCCACACCCCCTTCCAACCGACCACGACAAGTGAGAGACGCGACCTACTGGTATTCGACACTCGGGTGCTTGTGTATCCACTCGGTCTAGACGTTGGATAGGGCATGCAGTGATCAAGTCACACATATGCGGAATGCATGAGTCACATCGTCAAATCATGCAGCAATCCTGCGTGTACCACGCGATCATGTGGGGGCACTCCGTCTCATAAAGAGTCCCGTAAATGTCTCAGCCCAACGGCTTATGCTATGATCAAACGTTCCTCATATCAAGCATACATATGATGCATATGGACATGAATCATGGAGCTATACTAAGCATGTTATAAAGTGATGAATTATCAACAAGTATGGGCCTATCAATGGGCCTTAAGAAGAGTTACAATGCGGAGATTTAACTAACATTGTACTTACAATGTGGACGTCAAACCAACATTGTTCCCAAGGCATGACCCACCATAAAATATCATTATACAAAATCATAGGGAATCACACATTGCAATTGACCTATATATATCTCATTGAGCCTTGACCCATAGGCCTTAGATACATCAAATGGGCCGCCTCATATGTGCCTTATATAAATCAAGTGGGCCGCATTAATGGGCCTTATGTACATTGCAATGGGCCATATCCCATGGTCCTTTGAAAACATCGCAATGGGCCTCATAACATGGGCCTCATATATACATCAAGGTGGGCCTCAATGGAAGACCATAAATACATCAAGATGGGCCTCCTCACATGGGTCATATGTTCATCAAATGGGCCACACCAATGGGCCCCATGTATATCAAATAGACACACCAAATATAAGTGGTGATAATGATTTCCACCATTAAAATTCCTAAGGCCCACCATGAAATATATTTCCCATCCAACCTATTCATAACTAACATAGTGATAGATGAAGTGAAAGCAACTATTAGCTTAGTAGGAAACTACAATGGCCCCGTAGAAATTTTAACTGGTAGACGTCATTGTCCACTACATAAAATGGTGGGGTCCACTTGAACTTTAAATCTGACTTATTTTTAGTCTCAAGCCTGTTAAGACAAGCTCGCCAAGTGGTTGGACGGTATGGATGCAACCCATGCATCGAGGGTGGGGTCCACTGAACTATGGATCTGACTCATTCTTTAGCTCATGCCCAAAAAATGAGCTTTAGAAATGGATGGACGGTTTGGATGCAACACATGCATCATGGTGGGGGTCAAATATCTCATGGTGGGGTCCACACGTGTGGCCCACCAGATGGAAGGATGGTTGGATATAACACAAACATCAAGGTGGGCCAACTGGTGCCGCACTCGAGTCAGGGGGGAGCAGGCGTGGATAAAACACATACCTCACGGTGGGTTCCACCGTCCACAGCCGTGGAAGGTGGGAGATAACACATACATCACTGTGGGTCCCACGTGGGGCCCACCATAATGTTTATATGTAATCCAACCCGTTAATAAGGTCACACGGACCCTGACTGAATAGGAAAAACAAATTTCATAATCATCCCAAACTTCTGTGGCACGCAAAAGGGTTTTAAGGGTAGATGTTCAATCCCATTGTTTCCCATGATGTGGGCCATCTGAGTTTCAGATCGGGCCAATTTTTTGAGGGGGTCCCACTTCAGGAAGTGGCCCACCCAATGAATGGTGTGAATAATAAACATACATCATGGTGGGGCCCACGACTGGGACCGTGGTTCCCTGCCTCCCGCCCGCTGAAATGCCACAGGCACTGCCTGCGCGCCTCTGGTGGTGTCAAAGGCAGCAGCAGGTGCTGCTGCCTTGCTTCTTATTACTTTTTTAAACCTATTTTCCTGTGGTTTTCCTCATGTGGGGCCCGCATTAGGCGAATTCACCCCGCCCACTGGTTCCCATAGTTCAAGACAAGCCAAACAAGTCCAATATCTGATATTTTTCTATGTATAAAAATGGCAGGGTGGTTTTCAATGGTAGCAACCATTGTTTTATATGTTATGGCCCGTCAGAAGATCGAATGGACTTCATTTTTCGGCTCAATGCCTAAAACGAAGTGGGGAAAGGAATGGATGGCGTGGATTAAGTCCATTCATCAAGGTGGGGCCTGCATGAGCGATCCACCCAAAACCCAAAGAAAATCCCTTTTTTTTGTTCAGCTAACGTCCAGCGTCCCTGGACACTGGATAGTTTTGGGCAAATGGCTTTTCAAGGTGGGCCCTGCTGAGGTAGGCCACCAAATGATGGATGGTGTGGACACAACACATATGTAAAGTGGGCCCCACCCACAGATGGCTTGGACCAAAGACATGCTTCATGGTGGGGTCCATCCAGGTGGACCACACGGCCACATTATCATACAAGAAGAAATGAAAAAGAGAGAGGGAGAGAGAGAGAGAGAGAGAGAGAGAGAGAGAGAGAGAAAGGGAGTGGGACACGTGTGATGGAGAGCTCCACCACTATGAGCCCTCCCTTACATTCAATCATACATCAAGTGGGTCCCAATACATGTGGGCCCACCAAATCAAAGATCAATGGTGGAGATCCCTTCTCCAACCAAAATGGACA
This sequence comes from Magnolia officinalis, assembly GCA_021015155.1. NCBI lineage: Eukaryota > Viridiplantae > Streptophyta > Magnoliopsida > Magnoliales > Magnoliaceae > Magnolia > Magnolia officinalis. The sequence continues at coordinate 38,763,094 of JAJHSJ010000013.1, forward strand.
GTCTAGATGACCTCTTTTCATGCAAGGAAAATAAACATCATGATGGGGTCCATGGAGAATGGCCCCATCATGGAATGATCATGAGCATCAAGGTGGGCCATCAACCACACCTAGGGTCCAAAGTGAGATCCATACCATCAATCGGTAGGCCTCACTTGGCCCATCATCAAAACATGAAAAATCTATCCTAATACCCACCGTTCGATCTTCTCGGTTCGTTGGAACGCCGGTCTCCTTGTGCTTCACTTTGATGGAGAGGATGAGAAATGGATGGCTAGGATGATGGATCTTGGGGTGGAAAGTGGGCCACACAACTTACTTTCTCTCTTGAAAAACTATGGATGTGCACTCCTCTTTTGGTGCTTAGAATTGTGTTGAGAAAGAGAGGGAGAGATGGGATGTAAGGAGAGAGAGTGATGGATGTGAGTGATGGATGTGAGGTGAGTGATGGGTGAGATGAGTGATGGGTGAGGTGAGAGATGGGTTGACTTTGGTAGTTGCTTAACTTGTAGAGAAAGAAAGCATGAGTTACTCTTGTACTTGACATGATGTGATTGATTGATTGATTTGAGTGATTGATTGATGTGACATGTTGTAGAGATTCTCTTGGGATTACAAACATGCGGCATTTTCTTCGAAATAAACGCCGACCCACATCTCTCGGCCAGGGTATCAGATCGGTATGCAAGACAAGGTGTTGGAACCGCGGCGACGGTGAGGTCGTAATGGTACAAGTCTCGGATTAAGCTGACTCAATTCTACGGGATACAACTTAGGGTCACGCGCAAACGTCGATTATCAGTCGCAGGTTGCCGGAATTCGACTGGAAGGATCGCGGGAGTCGACGGAACAGTACGGGCTAGGATACGGGTCTTATAACTCTCCCCACCCAATAAAAAATTTCATCCTCAAAATTTATACTACTATCGCACTAAGCATAACTCATAAGGGAACATAACATCATATATAGTCAAAACGCAGCATATCATCATAATCAAACACCTAAGAAATGGGGATAACGCCCATGAATCTCAAGCTCTAACTCCCAAGATGCATCATTCATGAACAATCTAGCAAGATGGTGTAGGGGCCAAGTCACACGAATCGTCGAAGACTACTCCTGATGACTAAGGGTCCTGCTGGGCAGCATAAAATCTGCCCCGGGCCTGCTGGGGAGGTGCAGGTCCCCTCCGAGGTCTATGCAAAAGCGGGGGAGGTCCCTGAGGCTGGTACTACGGTCGCTGCTGCTGTGAGGGCTATGGCGGAGGCTGATACGGTGCCTTCGGCTGCTGATGCTATGGTGGCTATCGCAGAGGCGGATGCGGTGCCCTCGGCTACTGCTGCTGCAGATGGGGACACTCGTGCACGCGATATCCTATCCTACCGCATCCAAAGAAGGTACCTGTCAACGGTCCTGAAGGCGGTGCTGGGGGTGCCGCTAGTGCTCAGAATGCTAGGTGGGTCACGCGTCGCTGCTGTGGACAATGTTACTGCGGCTGGGAGCTATTGGAGGGCTCCTTCCTATTTTGATCTCCCCTCAGGTCACGGGCTCTCTCCAAACTGGCCCAATCTGACTCATAGATCTAGGCCCTCTCTACGATCTGCTCGAACGTTGGAAGCATGTGTCCGATCACGCGACTCCTGAGGGCAGGATGCAAACCGTTCTCAAAATGGCGGGCCTTCCACCCCTCATCATCAACAAGGTACGTCGTGAATCTCTATAGCGTGACGAAATGTACCTCATACTAGGACACAGTTATGTCCCCTGGACCAGAGTCTCAAACTCTAGTGCGTGCTGCTGGCGCACATGCTCAGGAAAGAACTTCTGGTCAAACCGGTCTACAAAGTCCTCCTAAGTCCACTCGAAATCGGCCGTTACCGATCGGGTTACAGATGCCCATCAATGCTGAGCCTCACCCTGGAGAAGAAATACGGCTAATGGGACTCGCTGCTGGGTCGTACATCTCATGGTGTCAAATATCTTCTCCACCTCGGAGCACCATATCTCCGTTGCAGTAGGGTTTGGCTCACCCAGCACTACCAGAAAAATGGGCAAAGGCTATGGATAAAATCTGTAGCCATAGACCTATGGCTACGGTTTTAGTCCGTAGCACGACTGTAGTCGTAGGTGCCGTAACAATAGGCCTAGAACCTATAGCTACAGATTTAATTCGCAGCTATAGGTTACAACAACTATAGATATAATCCGTAGCAATTATATCTGTAGTAATAAGCATAAACAACTACGGATATTATTTGTAGCTAAAAGTCCATAGCAATATGCCAAATTTAATAATGGCTACAGCTGTCAGATTATCGGCTACGGTAATATCCGTAGCTATTTTGTACATTTAAAAAATAAAGGCTACGGATTTAATCCATAGCCATAGACCTATAATTACGGTCAATATTTGTGCTATAATCATTCATTTATTCAATTACCACCTGCATAATCATTCATTCATTCAATTACCACCTGTATAATCATTCATTCATTCAATTACAATCAATCTGTAGCCATAGACTCATTCATTCAATTACCACCTGCATAATCATTCATTCATTCAATTTCAATCAATCTGTAGCCATAAACCTATAGCTACGGTCAATATCTGTGCTATAATCATTCATTCATTCAATTACAATCATTCATTCATTCATTCAATTAATTACAATTATAATTACAATAATGCTGAAAATACAAATCTCATTGAGTCTGTGTGCACTCACATATGGCCAGGTGCATCCTTCATCCACCATAGATAGAAAATGAATGCGAGTATCAGTAGTCCACCTGCACATCTGACAGCTATACCAATAACTTCTCCTATGCGTCTTCTATAATTATTCGAGGGCGAACCACCACTAGAGGACTTTGCAACATAAAAACAAAGAATTAGTCAATTAAAGAAGGATGAAAACTAAATGTAAGGAAAACATAGAAATAGAATAGTTGAGAACCTAGAGAATTGGTTATATGTTATATGTTATAGGTTATAAGTGTCACGTCCCAGACTCAGAAACCGGGCTCACAAAATTCCCGATCACCGAATCCGGCGCCGACAGCCTCCGTAGTACCCCATTCTCGGCTTCCAGTGCCCATACGCAAGATTTCCGATCCTGGGATCCTACAAGGAGGATTTTCAGTATGAATTTTTTTTGTAATGGAGCATAACCACAAGCATAACCAAGTCACAAAACAACACCACCACATATCCACTATATCAAAACTTTTAAGTACAATGCAGAAAGGGAAATACAGGGTGATCAAAAAGCTCCAAACAGAGATCTGATACGCGCTCCTGCCTCAGCGCTGCTGCTGTCCAACGCTACCTGCACGCAACGGTCGTGCATAAGCTTACAAAAGCTTAGAGGGCGGTGTAAGTGTGTGAGCAAGGCAAACGCCAAGTGTACAATATCAGAGTAATGCGAAAATATGTGGTAAGTCCATGAATGCTATCAGCTGTACCAGAACTATGTAATGTAAGACATGAATGATATCGACCATACCAAGGCCATGCGATGCGAAACATGAATGCTATCGGCCATACCGACGCAATGCAAGGCCTACGTAGCCGAATGCCATATGCGAGATGCAATACAAGCATGTCAGTCCTCATCATGTACACATATCAGTACAGTTCCTCTCTGGATATCACCGGGGTCCAATACACCTCACACTAACTGCCTCCTCCCTAGCTACACAGTCAAGCAAGTGGAAGAGACCACACAATCCGCCTGACCAGTAGTCTGCCAATACCCACCCGGCTCGTCAATATCGGACACATTTGCGAGCTGGTCAAACTCAGCCTATCTTATAGCCCCATCACTCAGGCGGATAAGGCCACACCCCCTTCCAACCGACCACGACACAGTGGGAGACGCGGCCTACTGGCATTCGGCACTCGGGCGCTCGTGTATCCACTCGGTCTAGACGTTAGAGCATCTCCTGGTACCAAAAAGGTTCTGAGACTTTCACCCAAGGACATCCTAAGTGCCCACAGTGCTAGAACAAAGTATTTTCGGTATCCGATACGGCCATCCACGATGTACCTGTGGAGCCACGGCCCTGATGTCGCTAGGGCGTGCAGTGATCAAACATACAATGCGAAATGCATGAGTCACACCGTATAATCATGCAGTAATCTCGCGCGTACCACGCGCTCATGTCAGGCACTCCGTCTCATACGGAGTCCCGTAATGTCTCAGCCCAACGGCTTATGCTATGATCAAACATTCCTCATATCAAGCATACATATGATGCGTATGGGTATGAGTCATGGAGTTACACTAAGCATGCATAAGTTGATGAAAACTATCCTTACAATGCAGATGGGCCTAGATGGCCTACACACAACAAGTATGAGCCTACTAGTGGCCTAGGGAGAGTTGTAATGCGGACATTTAACCAACATTATACTACAATGTGGACGTCAAACCAACATTGCTTCCACGGCATGGCCCGCACTAAAATATTATTACACAAACCATGGGGAATCACACTGCAATGACCTTAGGTACATCCCATTGGGCTTTAAATACATAAAATGGGCCATATTACATGGGCCTTATATTCATCAAGTAGGCCACATCA
>JAJHSJ010000013.1:38767787-38967787 GCA_021015155.1 Magnolia officinalis
TTTTCGAGTTTGGGGCGTGACACCTCATGTGGAAACGTCCCATCGTCCCATCTATCTAGACGGTGTGGATTACCACATATATCACAGCAAAGCCCCACACACGTGGCAGGTGAGATTTCACCGTCTAGAGTGTTGGACGGTATGGATACAAATATACAACATGAGTGGGTCCACAAGCGTGGCCCACCCGAGATTTGAATCTTCCTCAATCTTGGATGGCGTGGATGCACCACATGTGCACAACAAGTGGGGTTCACGATCTGGACGGTGTGGATACACAACACATTCATCATTGGGGGTCCCACATCCAGATGTTTGGATGGTGGTGTGCTCCACCTGATATTTGAATCTGCCTCGTCCGTGTGGCCCACACCTGATGTTGGATGGTATAGGATACAATCCATCAAGGTGGTCCACGTCAGTGTGGACCACCCGTGATGAACCAAATTGATATTTGTTTTATACCAAGGTCCAGGCCTGCTGGACGGTCTGGACATCAGTCCGTCCAGCAGGTCCTGGCCCATCTGGGATTTGAATATGGACGGACGGTGTGGGTTATACATGCAGTCAGGTGGGGTCCATGACAATGTGGCTCACCAGTGTTTTAAATCACGCGAATATTGTGTTTTCCTGTCATCCAAAACATCCAACTAGACAGACAGTCCAGCAGGGTGGACAACAAAGCTGTCCCACCTGCTGGACGGTCTGGATCGCCCACACATGGGCCAGCAAACCACAAAAAAGAGGGAGGGAGAGAGAGACGAGAGAGAGGAGAGAGAGAGAGAGAGAGAGAGAGAGAGCGGAGAGAGAGAGAGCGAGAGAGAGAGAGAGAGAGAGAGAGAGAGAGAGAGAGAGAGACGTGTATGTAGTGAGGAGCTTCGCCACTATGAGCTCCTCAAGCAATTACAATACATACATCAAGATAGGCCCTAAAATCGTATGGGTCCTAAATCAAAATTATGATCTAGCACTATGAACACCCACCGATGTCCTCTTCTTTAGCTCCTTGGAATCCTTGGCTCCTAAGCTCTCCCTTCGATGGAGGATGATGAAGATAGAAGGGTTGGATGGTGAGATATGGGGGTAGGAAGTGGACCACACACTAGGCTCTTTGTAACACCCTATACTTTCCAGTACTCCGGTGTTATCATGGAAATCTAAACTAGTTTACACGTGTGTGGAAAACACATAGCTTCCCTTACACATCAATATCCAGTGATCCCCAATTCATCCATCTTAATCGTCTGGTGCGACATTTCGTATATCAAGCCCTCCATTTGATTGGTTTTCAAAATAGTCCAGAGATGTCTATCTTAGGATCTCAATCACTTCGATGGAAGGATCAAACCATCCAGTAATATTTAATAAGTAATGTGTGTGTTATATAGATATATATATATATAATATATATTATATATATATATATATATATATATATATATATATATTGTTATATTGTAAGTTTTACACAAATTTAGATCAAAAGAATTATGGATGCATTTATTTGTTATATAAATAAGTATGAAAATGTGTTATAGTAGAGTGATATCTATATAACTAACGTACATAGAATACTATGAAAATAATATTATAATGAGTAATAATTTTACAATACATAATCGAATTTTAAATATTAATGAAGTATTAATATCCTTTATAGATATGAATACAAAAATTTCTAGATGTTTTAATAAAGTTTATATTGTTTAACAACGTGATTTTAAATATGATAATGTACAAATTTCAATTCATATATATGTACAATATGATATTGTAAATTATGAATTTATATTAATAACTATGTGATCAATAACATGTATATAATAGTATGTTAATATTGAAAATTATATTTATATATATGCATGAGATTTTAATTATTTTAGTTACAAGTAATATGCAAGGGTAACGAAATCTATATTAATATTAGTATTGGTTAATAATAAAAATTATGAAAGCCTTACAAATGGCCCCTTTAGGACCTTTTAACCATTGACGTCCGATTTTAGAATAATTCGACCATTAGGTTAGGTGGGTCCATAACTGGACCCTCCAATCAGTTAGTATGGCCCACCTGAGATTGGATCTGCCTGATTTTTGGTGAGAGATCGTGTCTAGGACCTCCAAAACTAATGAATAGAGTAGATTTCTCAAAAAACATCGTGGTGGACCCCATACTGGTGCGGCATGTGTACCACGGGGGATGCACCCGTTGTGCATCGTACCAGTTGGAGCGGTCAAAGCTCCATTGACCAAGCTTCCCAAAACAGAGAGTCTCTCTCTCTCTCTCTCTCTCTCTCTCTCTATTTTCACTAACCGATGGACAGGCGTCCGTTTGGGAAGTCCGTGGCCCACCATGGTCATCCACCTGGATGATCCAGACCACCCATTGTGTCCAGAGCTTGGGTCCCACTAAAACCCACCTCATCTCATGCATTGAGATGTGCGTGCGTGGGCACAATCCTCGCCGCGAGTGAGCTCAAAAATACAAGTTTCCTAAAGCGGAAACCTTCTTGTTGTTGCCAACATGGCAATCCACGTGCCCTCTCCCCTTTCCAATCCCAGCCTTTCATCTTAGGGCAATCCAAGCCCTACAAACTAGGTCTTTTACTTAAAAGAAAAGAGGAGGAGAGAGAACTGGCTGTTTCCTTCCAAACTCAAACCCACTAGGCAAATCTCTCCCAAGCTTCAAAACTGCAGGCCTGTAAGCTCTTAGGGTCCATACGGACTGTCTGATAGAAGCGATCGAGGGGGGAGGCTTTCGTTTGAGATCCACCATTAGAGGCCGACCACTTTCCTCGTTTGTTGGCACGCCTCACCGCGTCCCGCTGTCCGAGCCTGGATCACAAACGAAGACTTGAACTCCTCAACTGCTGCGACAACCCTTGAAGCGGCCAAGGCCTCGAGCTCGGCACGTTGCGCAGCCAGATCCTCCACCCATTCAAGAAGAGCTTTTGTGCTCGTCAGTTTAGACTCAGCCGAATCTAAGCGAGATTGAAGTCCATTGACCTCCCCTTGAAGCATCAACTCCCTTAACTGGCCTTCTCCGACCAGGCCTTTCAACTTCTCTTGTTCCTCGACCGAGGTCTTTAGGAGCCCTTCAAGTTCCGCCTTCTCTCCCTCAATCTTGGTCATCGCCTTTATTCTCTCCTGAATCAAGAGAAACATCGGCAACGCCTGAGAAAGAAAGGGGTTAGAAAATACAAAACAACAATCAGAACCAGCAAGTTAAGTAAAGTTGAAAGCTTACCGTGTAACAGACCGAGGCATAGTCATTAACGAACGATTCGGGAAGGTGGGTGAGAGTATTGATGATCGACGTCTCAGGAGCATGCTTTGCTGCCCAGTTGGCAAGGAGAGACATGTGATGGCCAGGCGGAAAGATCTCCAATCCCGAGGGAGGAACCGGATCAGCGGCTCCCTCGACACCATTAATAGCTGAGGCCTGAGGCTCGGCCTCGGGCACGATAGCACCTTCGACCAAGATGTCTATTCTGCCGGCCAAAAAATCTACCTCAGCAGCTATGAGGTTGATGCCCACGGGCTCGTCCAAGATATCCCTATCGTGGGAGAGACTCACAGCAGCAGTCTCTCCGACCACCTCCTTCTTGATCCCAGGTGGGAGGTGTGGGGCAGTTGGAGGAGCCTTGAGGGTTGGAGCGGGAACTACGGCAGGCTCGGTCGCAGGAGGGGTAGTTTTCTTCTTCTTCGTCATGATCTTGACATGAGGCTCCGAAGTCATCATCACGTTAGAGGGGGGTGCGACGCCCTATTCCTCTTAGAACCGGAGGCCTCGGTCATACTTGATCAAAGAGGTTCGGTTCAGAAATGTGTCTACAAGGAAAACTGAAATCGTATATAAAAAACTGTGAGACTTACCTAGGGCAGTGGGGAAGGGCTTGAATCTGCAAAGTCCGGATTGAAAAAGGGTGTCTGGACTGATGATACTGTGCCAGACATGTTGCTCTTCTTTGAGTACCTGGGCCTTGACGACTTGGGCTCGGAGGAAGGGAGATAATCCGGAGGACCTTTTAAATAATCTACAAATATAAGACAGATCAGAACAAAGAACATGCCAGAAATCTAAAATGTAGCATGAATCTTAAAAGATTCAACTTGGGTCGAAAAACTTGGTGGGCACTCTGGCCCGCAGATTCCCGAGCTCGGGTGCAGGTGCTCCCACTCTCCCGAGGCCCAGAACCATTTGCCTTTCCAATCCTTATTGGAAGATGGGAACCTTGCCACGAGGCCTGGGGTACATTGGCTCCTTGCTGAGAAATAATACTAGCACGACTCAGACGAGTCATGCTTTGCTTGGTACATAAACAGAAATTCGTCTGGCATCAAATCCTGGTTCTTAAGCTGACGCCAGATGATGTACGAAGAGATCAGGATTCTCCAGGAATTAGGGACGAGCTGACCCAGCTCCAGCCTCAGACGTGTGGTCATTGCGCGCACAAAAGGATGAATTGGAAACTAAAGCCCGCACTGGAGGGCGCAGATGAAGATAGCAACATCTCCACCAGCTGGATCTCCTAGAGCGTTGGGGGGGAAGGAGCTCTGATGTGGACTGAGTCGGGGATCTGGTACTTCGCACGGATTTGAGCCACTTGGGACTCGACCAAGACCGAGCCCCCGGGGACGACCACCTCGGATCAACCTCTCAAAGGCCCGACCATGGCCCTTCCAGTTGGATCCCGAGGTATTCTCTTTGATCCTTTGGCACAACCATTTTCTTTTGAGCCCGCAATCTTCATTGCAGGAGGTCGGAGGGGTATCACCTCAAAGGGACCTTCCAAGCCTTCGCGCCCGGAGTTCGTACTCTCTGGCTTAGACTCATCTCCAATGCTCGGACTACTTGAACTTTATCTGAATTGTTCGACATTGCTAGATTAAAGGAAATTAAGAAAGGGTTGAGAGGGACTCACAGGAAATTGTTCTCTGGAGGTGGATTGCAACGCAAACGCTCTAAGGAAATGAAATGCAAGGGGACTCAAAGGGAAGCAAAGAGCGATCTTTATAGCATTAGTCGGTCGGTTATAATCATTGCAGACAGGTGTATCTGAAGCTGAAATGCCGTGACACCGAGCCCTGCTGCATACGTAACTGTCTATCATTCTTCCAAACTGGCACCCTCCGAGTCTCGCGCTGCCAGCACTGAATGACATTCAATGCACAAACGACCCCCCACCTCTCAATGACCACGCGGTAGCACCCTACTTGCCCATACGATTCGAATCCCCAACCGTTGTCACATGCTCGTTAATCATAAGCGTGTTCCCAAAATGCTGCCTTCGAAGTATGATGCCTTAATAACGGAGAGCAGTGATTACAGTTGTTTGTTTCAGCATTGCTGGCCTGTCATCATGGAGCGAGCGACGGTCCATCTCTCGAGTCATTTACTCCTTGAGTCTGTCATCATGGAGGGAGCGGCAGTCCATCTCCCGAGTCATTTACTCCCTGAGTCCGTGCAAGCTCGAACTCAAGGAGTAGGGGGCTTCTGTTATGGAAAAATCCGGACTGACCACAAGTGAGGTCGACCTGAAACACCCATATCGATACTTAGCTAATCTAAGTGATGTTCAAGGGTTTGCTCGACCAAACGAATAGATGTATCAAATACTCCGAAAGGAGTAATGGCAACGACCCGTGGCTGCTACGCATAGGCTCGGACCGCTGACCCGCGACTATTATGCATAGGCTCGGACCATCCGAGCTCGACTCGACTTAACCTCACAATGCACGATAAGATCGGCCATTACTCTACGTTCGTAATATAACTGAAGATATCAATGGGCGCGTGTTCTCCACTTAATGGAGGAGATCGTGCCGAGATTGTCGGAAGAGATCAGTCTAACTAAAAGGTATAAATAGGGGACTCATGCAGAGGAACAGGTACGCAAAATCTCTCACCCGAAACCTACCCACACTACCTAGACCCAGATTTCTAGCGTGACTTTGGCATCGGAGGGTCCCCTGCTCTAGCTAGGGTCTCCTTTGTCCTTCTCCTATGCAGACTTGCAGGGCTCAGCGCGAATGCCCAGAGCTCGGCGATGGTGAACCAGATTTTCACATCAACAATATTTGAAAGCAAAATAAGTAGCTGAGTGGCATCAAGAGGCACGACGAGAGATATTTAAAAGCAAACCAAGCGATCGAGAGGCATCCAACATTGTGTGGTGAGAGGCAAGATGCGGCCGAAAAGTTCAGAAGCAGAAAGCGATCAAATGAAAGATAAACAGTCGAAGGAACATATATATATAGAAATGAACGAAGAATCTATAAAACTGACATAACGACTCTTCAAATGTCATAAGCGTTAAATTGAAGAAGAAAAACAGATAAGGAATAGTTGCGTGTGTGCGTGTGTGTGTGTGTGTGTGTGGTGTGTGTGTGTGTGTGTGTGTGTGTGTGTGTGTGTTGTGTGTGTGGTGTGTGTTATATATATATATATATATATATATATATATATATATATATATATAGCTCGAAGATTAGAGAGGAAGGACCAATGAACGAAAAAAAAAAAAAAAAAAAACAACATACAATTGAATAAAAACAAATTATCCTTTATCTTAAGTTATCTTAAGAGTAACGATAATTCAGTAGCAATAATTATTAGTTGTAATATTAATTTATGCTCATATATTAAATTTATTTTTTATCTAATATTAAACAATTCTTTTAAGAGATGCATTATTGTTGTCACTTCATTGTAAGTTTTTTTTTTTTTTCTTTTTTTTTTTTAATTTTTACTGCACCAGTATATTAAAAATAAAAAAAAAAATTTGTGAAAGACAAAGGTAGAGCAACTCATGCTTCATGAAGAATTCCATTATCTAACCACCACGTAATCATTATAAATATTTTGCAATTGAATAGGTGATCCTCACATTCTAATCATACACGTATTTACTTATTTCAATGCATGGGTCAAAGTTAATTAGTTTGAGTCAAGCAGATTCCAACACTAATGGCATGGAATGAGCAACCAGATAAGCCGTGCTACCAAGTAGACAATCATAGCCGTCCGCTTCTTCCTTGAAATTGGACGTTTGGTCGTCTTTTTGAAAACCACCATCGAGACGGTTGGCAATGTCTGACCCGCATCCGTGACATAGCTCACCCAACTCCACGCGAATTACCTGTTACAGAAAGTCCGTGTAATTTAAAAAAAAAAAAAAGAAAGTTCTGTGGAGCTACTGCAATGTCCGTGTAACGTCCATCCGTCCATCAGTTCATAGGACGTGGGCCAAAAAATGAAGCCGTTCCAGAACTCAAGTGGGCCACACTCAAAACCTTTCTGATTCCACTTTAATGTTTGCATGCCATCTAACCAGTTCATGAGATGATTCACATCACGATGAAAAGAAAACTTAAATGGCATCCTGATCCAAAACTTCTGCGAGCCCCAGGAAGGTTTCAATGGTGGGCATACCGATTCCAATTTTTTTTCACGGATGGATAGAGTAGATTTTACACAGAAAGCACGATCAGCCCTACGAAGCTTTCGGTTGCTCGGATTCAGGATATGGCCGTAGGAAATTCGCGTCGCACGAAACTACGGTACCGTACAAGCGTTGACACTTGGAGGAAGGATCGTTCTTCCTTTCTAAGGTCACGTTTTTTTTTTTTAAAGTGTACCGAACTTTTCAATGCCGAGGTGGGACCTATTGTCATCAATAGGTGACATTTGGATGGCCGCACGGACCAATCCAATGACCTTTTTACAAGTGTACGGTATTAGATCTGGGTAGAACTAATGATAACAAATCACCATTTAAAAAAACGATGGTCTCTTCACGGTATACGTGGCATAGTTGTACTGCCATCTGGACCATCCATTGCCAATCATCGAACAGAGCATATGGTAATCATGGATGCGGATTTCCTACGAAAGCCTTTCGCAGGAGCTTCCTGCACAAGGATGCTGGGTGGGGCCCACTGAAATGTATGTGAGAAATTCATTCCGTCCATCCATTTTTGGAGCTAATTTCAGGAAGTGAGACAAAAAATGAGGTGGATACAATACTCAAGGGAGTCACACAAGAGGGAAAATTAGGGAAATAAATTTCCACCGTTGAAACATTCCTAGGCTCAACCTTAATGTTTACATGCTATCTAAACCGTTTATAAGGTCATTCCAAATGGGATTAAGTGAAAAAACCAAAAATATAGACTAATACAGAACTTTTATGGCCATAAAAATGCTTCAACGGTGATCACTGAATTACCACTATTTACTCTCGTGTGGCCTACTTAAGTATTTTATACAACTAAAGTTTGGTCGCACATCATAAAATGACCTCTAAAAACGTATGGATGGGTTGGATTTCACAAAATAATCTCCGTGAGCCCCACCCAACATCCTTGCGCAGGAAGTTCCTGTGAGTCTTTCGCAAGAGATCCGCGTCCGGTAATCATCGTGTTTTCCGACGCGGATTAGCTACCGACGGGTTGAGTACCGAGAGTACTGAAGTGACGTCATCAAATTATGCGAAACCTACCCTGATGTATATATTGTATCCACACTGGACATCCATTTGGATAAATCATTACAAGGCATGATCAAAAGAACAAGGCAGATCCAAAACTAGAGTGGACCCACCACAGAAAAGAGTGGGGAGAATTACACCCACAGTTAAGTTCACCGTTATGTTTATTTGGGATATAACTTGTTTATAAGTTAACACACATGTAAGAAGGGAAAACATAAATATCAAATGATCGAAAACTTTTGTTGCCCTCCTTAGTTTTTAAGGATGGGCATGCATAATTCTCTCCACATTTTCTGTGGTTGGTTCACTTGTGCTTTTGATCTGATTTATTCTTTAGCTCATGCCTTAAAATAATCTCTCCAAATGGGTGAACGGTGTGGCAAGACTCGTTACTCAACTTCTTAGTAGCTAATATGTGTCTCTGATTTTTTTATTTTTTTTTGAAAAAAGGCTGAATTTCTTTATAGTTTTATTTTAAGCCTGAGATATGGGACGTGAGTAGAGGCAGGGAGAGAGATCCAGGGACTTGTTTTAATTTTTGGAAGATAATAGCAATTTTAACAATCCAAAAATATTTTTCCAAAACAATAAAGAGCGAGCCTACACGTGGCAAATACAAAATAAAAGAAAAAAAAACCACATTTCCAAATTAGGAAATAGCTTGCAATCCAAGCAGAATCAGAGCTCTAGCCTATACCCTTGATTGGATAACAAGCAAAGGCGTGTACCAGGGAGCAAAGCTCACCCGCACTAGCAAAGGGCGCTTGTAGGTTAGGGAAGAAGTGAGCTCTACCAAAGACATGAGAGGCGGGAGCCAATTACTTTTTACTGCATAGATGGGGGTGTAAAAGTATGTCAAATATAAAAGTACAATTAATTTTTAAAGTCATCACGAGTTAAACCAAGCTTAAAAATCTACGATAGGTTAGAAACTGTAAAATTGCTTATGAGTCAGGAACTACGATATTCCCTGACTCAAGTAATTCCTATGGTTGGTTTCCTATGGTTGGTTTGCAATCATAAGTTCTAGGTATAGGTCTCGGTGATAGAAGGGGAAAATGTTAGGCACTTTCTGTTGGGGGCCTTACACAAACCTTAGGATCTAGCCTCCCGAAACAAACTAGAATTATGGATAATAAAAGCAATGAAATAAATCAAAGCATCAATCACACACCACACAAGAGATTTTACGTGGAAAACCCTCAAAGAGGTAAAAACCACGGGACCTCGTCCAGATCAACAATCCACTATGAAGTAGAACGTTTACAACCTTCTTCACTCACACAGGAGTGGATAAACAATAAGAGAAATAGAGAAAACGGAGAGATCTAACCGATTACGAGGACATAGAAGCGCTGAGATGTAGATTGCAAAGTAGAGAACCTCCACGAGTAGAACCTCCCTTCTATAAGCTTCCTCTCTCTCTTTCTCCCTCTCTCTCACCTTTGATAGCCCTAAACCCTTTAGCAAATACCTTGTAAAGCTTTAGGAAACCCTCTTGCTATTTTTTGATACCTAGAAAAACCCTAGGCAACCCCTTTTATAGTTTTGGGAAACTCCTTTCCGCATCCCAGTTGCGAAAGGACTCAAATCCGCAGTTTCGCGCAAAATCGCGGAACAAACTGCGTAACCTACGACTAGTCCTGGAAATTCCAGGACTGGTCTTAGCCTCCTACGACTGGTCGTAGCTCACCTACGACTGGTCGTAGACCACCTACGACCGGTCGAAGCTCACCTACGACTGGTCGAAGACCTCTAAGAAAAACAGCACGAACTCGCTGGACTTTGAGTCGTGCCAGGGCTCGAACCTACGACTGGTCGAGCGCCTCCCACGACCGGTCGAGCGGGCTCAGGACCGGTCGAAGACGGGGAAAAAACCCCATCAAATCTCCCCCTTTTTGACCCAGGAGGGATCCACCTTCTTCAAGCCAGCCAGGTTTCTACAAACCTCGAACTTGCCCTTGAGCAAAGCCTTGATCATCATGTCTGACCCATTATCGTCCGTGTGGACTTTCTCAAGCTGTAACACCTTCTGTTCCAAAGTATCCCTGATCCAGTGATACCGAATCTCTATGTGCTTCGACTTGGAATGCTGACTTGGATTCTTGCTCAAGTGTATAGCACTCTAACTATCGCAATAGACCACGTGCTCCTCCTGCTTTAGGCTAAGTTCCTGTAGGAACCTTTTCATCCAAAGCATCTCTTTACATGCTTCTGTGACTGCAATGTATTCGGCCTCTGTCGTCGACAATGCTACGACCTTCTGTAGCTTGCTCTGCCAAGAAACCGCTCCCCCTGCAAACGTGAACATGAACCCCGATGTAGACTTCCTAGAGTCTATGTCACCTGCCATATCTGCATCTGTGTAGCCCTCTAACACAGGTTTTCCGTCACCATAGCATAGGCTCAACCTGGATGAGCCTCTTAGATACCTCAGTATCCACTTTACCACTGCCCAATGCTCTTTGCCAGGATTGGCAAGATACCGGCTGACAACACCAACCGCATATGCTATGTCTGGGCGTGTACACACCATAGCATACATCAAACTTCCTACAGCTGACGCGTAGGGTATCTTCTGCATCTTTTCACCTCTGTCTTCGTCTTGGGACACTGTCTGTCACTCAATCTGAAGTGACCATCCAGTGGAGTACTGACCGGCTTCGCTGCATTCATATTGAACCGCTCTAGGACTTTCTCAATATACCGCTCTTGTGACAGCCAAAGCTTCTTGCTACTTCTGTCACGGGTTATCTCCATTCCTAGGATCTGTCTAGCCGGGCCCAAGTCTTTCATCGCAAAAGACTTGCCCAACTCCTGTTTCAGCCTGTCGATCTTCTTGATGTCTTTTCCCATGATGAGCATGTCATCAACGTATAAGAGCAGAACTAAGAAATCACCGTCTGAGAACTTACGCGTGAACACACAGTGGTCCGACTCCGTTCTGTCATACCCATGTTTCAACATAAACGAGTCGAACTTCTTGTACCATTGCCGTGGAGCTTGTTTCAGCCCATACAAGCTCTTCTTCAGCCTACACACCATATGCTCCTTGCCCTTGACTTCGAACCCCTCTGGTTGGTGCATGTAGATCTCTTCTTCCAGGTCACCATGGAGAAAGGCAGTTTAACATCTAACTGCTCTATCTCCAGATCCATGCTAGCCGCCAACCCAAGCAACACCCGTATGGATGTCATCTTCACCACTGGTGAGAATATCTCCTCGAAGTCTATGCCTTTCCTCTGACCAAACCCTTTCACCACAAGTCTGGCCTTGAACCTCGTCTGTGAATTCTTCTGCTCAATCTTCTTCCTGAACACCCACTTGTTGCTCAAAGCTTTCTTGCCCTTAGGCAGTTTCACCATGTCATAGGTGTGGTTCTTATGCAAGGATTCCATCTCCTCTTGCATAGCTTTCAACCACTCCCTCTTATGCTCGTCGGCTAGGGCCTCAGAATAATCTTCTGGCTCTCCCCCATCGGTTAGCATAATGTACTCATGCGGCGAGTACCTCTTGGACGGCTGTCTGTCCCTAGATGACCTCCTCACCTGTGGCTCAACAGGTGGATCAAGTGGGGGCTGCTCCCCTGGTCCATCTTCTGAAGGAACTCCCTCGTCCTCTGCACCTTGCTGTACTCCCCCGTCATCAGGCACCACGGGAGGAGTAATCGGATCCATGTCCTCTAGCTCACCTGAACTAGGCTGGTTCTTCTCTGGCTTACCAATGTCTTCGATACACTGATCTTCAAAGAAAACCACATCTCTGCTCCTGACGAGCTTCTTCTCGGTCGGATCCCATAACCTGTAACCGAATTTTTCATCACCGTACCCTAAGAACACACACTGCCTGATCTTCATATCGAGCTTGGACCTCTCGTCCTTTGGTACGTGAACGGATGCCCTGCATCCAAACACCCTGAGATGACTGTACGATGGATCATGTCCAGTCCACACCTTCTCAGGCACTTCTCCATTCAACGGGGCTGATGGAGACCTGTTTATCAAATACACCGCCGTGCGCATTGCTTCTCCCCAGAACGTCTTGGGCAACTTCGCATGGGATAACATGCATCTGATTCTCTCAACAATGGTGCGATTCATTCGCTCAGCTACACCATTATGCTGGGGGGTCTTGGGAACCGTCTGTTCATGCCGTATACCCTGGGACTTGCAGTACTCGTGAAAGTCGCCAATGTATTCACCACCATTGTCAGTGCGGATGCACTTCAATGGTCTACCTGTCTCTCTCTCGACCATAGCATGAAACAATTTAAACACACCAAAGACCTCGTCCTTGGATTTCAAAGCATAAACCCAAACCCTCCTAGATGCATCATCTATAAAAGTAACAAAATACAATGCCCCACCCAAGGTTTTTGTCCTCATAGGACCACAAACATCAGAATAAACCAAATCTAATGCATGCACTTTATTAACATGAGAAGCAGTTTTAACGAATGAAACTCTATGTTGTTTCCCTGATAAACAATCAAGACAGGTTTTAAGAGGCATACCTGTCACGTCAGGAAGGAGCTGCTTCTTTGCTAGTACCTGAAGCCCTTTTTCACTCATGTGGCCTAGACGCCTGTGCCACATGTCAATAGCTGAATCTTCCGCTGCGTTCAACCCACCCTTGCATACACTGACACTTGCCTTGTACAGGGTGCAACACTTCTTTCCTCTGGCTGCGATCAACGAACCCTTGATGAGCTTCCAGCGCCCACCAGCGAACCGGCTTTCATAGCCATCATCATCCAACCTTCCCGTCGACATCAAGTTGAGGCGAAGGTCTGGGATATGCCTCACATCCCTGAGAACCAATGTGCAGCCCACATCAGTTTTCACACAAATATCACCAACTCCCACGATCTTTGATACGCCAGAATTTCCCATCCTCACGGTCCCTAAGTCACCTGACTTGTAGCTTGTGAAGAAGTCCCTGTGCGGAGTCGCATGAAAAGAAGCTCCCGAGTCAATCACCCAATCGGTGTCCTGACTCGTATCTGTGAGACACACATCATGATCTGCTGAAAGAATAATAACAACGTCGCCATCTGAAGCGACCGCAGTGGAATCTGATTCATCTTCCTTCCCTTTCCTTTCTTGTCGTTCTTACGACATTCATGCTTATAGTGGCCCTTCTTGCCACAATTCCAGCATTCAACATCTTTTCTGTTGCTCGACTTGCCTCTTGATTTATCTCGGGCCTTTCCGCCCTTCCTGTTCTTTCCTCTCCCCCGTTCCTGCGTCACAAGAGCCTCTTGCTGAGTAGACCCCTGAGACTTCCTCCTTGTCTCCTCATTGAAGAGACAACTGGTTACCTGTTCCATGGATATCTTTCCGTCTGGCGCGGAGTTACTTAGAGACACCACCAATGTCTCCCAACTGTCAGGCAATGAACTAAGCAATAGTAAAGCCTGCAATTCATCATCCAGGACCATCTTCATAGAGGTGAGTTGGTTCACTATATTACTGACCTCATTCATATGCTCGGCCACAGAACCACCATCCTTGAACTTGAGATTCACAAGTCGCCTTATCAGAAATATCTTATTACCGGCTGTCTTCCTCTCATACAGCCCTTGTAATTTTAGCCATAGGCTAGCGGCTGAGGTTTCCGTAGACACATGGTGGAACACCGAATCATCCAACCATTGTCTAATAAACCCCACCGCCTTTCGGTCCATCTTCTTCCAATCATCATCAGTCATATCCTTGGATTTTGCTGATATGCCTGAGATTGGAGAATATAGGTCCTTGCAATAAAGCAAGTCCTCCATCTTAGCCTTCCATATGGTCCAGTTAGAACCATTGAGGCTGATCATCCTTGAGCCACCTTCCATAATTCAAAACCGATCCTACCCGTTCAATGAACTTAGCTTTGATACCACTTTGTTGGGGGCCTTACACAAACCTTAGGATCTAGCCTCCCGAAACAAACCAGAATTATGGATAATAAAAGCAATGAAATAAATCAAAGCATCAATCACACACCACACAAGAGATTTTTACGTGGAAAACCCTCAAAGAGGTAAAAACCACGGGACCTCGTCCAGATCAACAATCCACTATGAAGTAGAACGTTTACAACCTTCTTCACTCACGCAGGAGTGGATAAACAATAAGAGAAATAGAGAAAACGGAGAGATCTAACCGATTACGAGGACATAGAAGCGCTGAGATGTAGATTGCAAAGTAGAGAACCTCCACGAGCAGAACCTCCCTTCTATAAGCTTCCTCTCTCTCTTTCTCCCTCTCTCTCACCTTTGATAGCCCTAAACCTTTAGCAAATACCTTGTAAAGCTTTAGGAAACCCTCTTGCTATTTTTTGATACCTAGAAAAACCCTAGGCAACCCCTTTTATAGTTTTGGGAAACTCCTTTCCGCATCCCAGTTGCGAAAGGACTCAAATCCGCAGTTTCGCGCAAAATCGCGGAACAAACTGCGTAACCTACGACTAGTCCTGGAAATTCCAGGACTGGTCTTAGCCTCCTACGACTGGTCGTAGCTCACCTACGACTGGTCGTAGACCACCTACGACCGGTCGAAGCTCACCTACGACTGGTCGAAGACCTCTAAGAAAAACAACACGAACTCGCTGGACTTTGAGTCGTGCCAGGGCTCGAACCTACGACCGGTCGAGCGCCTCCCACCCTGGTCGAGCGGGGCTCAGGACCGGTCGAAGACGGGGAAAAAACCCCATCACTTTCTTCTACTTCCATGGTGTGTCATCTCTACTCCAAGGGATTTTGACTTTCAGAGAAATTTAACAATGGCTTTACATCGCGTGTCTAGTCATGCTTCGCATAATCGACTAGAGGAGTGGCAAAATTAAAAAAAAAAAACTTAGTCT
Source organism: Magnolia officinalis (assembly GCA_021015155.1). Taxonomy (NCBI): domain Eukaryota; kingdom Viridiplantae; phylum Streptophyta; class Magnoliopsida; order Magnoliales; family Magnoliaceae; genus Magnolia; species Magnolia officinalis. The sequence goes on from JAJHSJ010000013.1 coordinate 38,783,135, forward strand.
TACTTCATAGAGCCAAATGACCCAGAGTAGGCACATATTATGCAAAATAAAATAGAAGCTTAGTAAATAAGAATAAAATGCAAACCTAGCCTTACTTCACGAGTTTGGGACCCGAGCATGCAAATGCAATAAAGTAAAGAAACGTAGGAAGAAGAAAACAATGTGTAGGATGAATGTTGTAAGTAGGTTGAGAACGTGTAGCATGAATGTTATATGTAGGATGAGAATGTGTGAAGTTGGAGTGCAATCTGAGTTTAACTAAGATGTGAGAAAGAAGAGAAGAGATCAATCACCATTTTTGTTTAAAAAGAGTCGTCATATATCCTAATTCTGACCCTACTCTTGACCTCATTAACTCTTTAGTAGATTATTTCCTTCTCTAGGCGAACTTCTAGTTTTGGGTAGGGCCTCGGTGTTGAACAAAAGTTTCTGAGGTATTTGGAGAAGAGGACATATCCTAACATTTTCTCAATTTCTCCCTTTATTGCTTGACCTCTCCCTCTGTCTCTCTGCCTTTCTATGGTCCTTCCTCTTTTCGAATGACAATTGTTGTGCTATATTTATATATCAAGTCCATCAGCATATGGTTAGCCGATAGTGTGACACTTGTTTGTCTCCTCGTGATTTTAGCATTTAAGAGAGGGGAGCGATATCTTGATTAGATAAAAAGATGCTAGGTGATCATCGGTATATGACGGCTGACGGTCTACTTCTCCCCCTTATATGCTTTCTGTCATGCTTAAGGGGTTCCAAGCCCCTAAGGAGTTAGTTTTTTAGCTCAAAACCTTGTTGTTTATTTTTCCGCTCAAAACTTTGTTGCGTCGAGACGATATCTCCCAATCATAATTGTTCGATGCCTTTAGGGAACGCACGAGGTTCTATATTGCTTTTCTCATTTGGGCTTTTAACGTTTCTTGTGATACCTATGCTCAATTTTATTAGAGATGTACTGTTAGGGTTTTTTTTGGAGGGAGTCGATCATAGGCCTAGACTGTGGTTACCTAGATTAGAGATCCATAAATCAAGTCCAATGGTTATCCATAAATGTCTCAGTTTGTCAATAATGTGTGCTAGTATGTTTTGAGTCGGTTGAGCCCTCATTGGAAGACAAAGATGATCGAAGACTTGAAGACTTGCAACATCAAGGCTTGAAGACACAGGTAAATTGAGGTGTCTTGCTTAACCTAGCCTTAAACCCCCTTTAGTTCCAAAACAACCTACCTCTAAATGATTTTCAATTCGATAGGAAAACCTTATTTATCATCCCAAGCCTAAGGAATTAATTCAATCAAGATTAACTAGGCTTTAGAGGTATTCCAAGATTTTTTGGTCCGACCTGGACCATTTTTGGTCCAACCGTAAATAACTAAAAAAGTCCACCAAGCAATCAGAAAATTTAGCACATTTTCAGTCCAACCGATTAAACCTTCAACTCATTTTTGTTCGACCGAAAGATACATTCATTCTGATCAAAAGTGTCGAATTCTGTCCAGAGACCTTCTAAACTCCCCCCAGCTACTTTCAGTCAAAACGAACCTTCTTAGGTCCAACTAAACAACTAGTTGTTAAAGATCTATTGGTGGCTTTTTCTTATAAATTTGGCACTCGAACCTTGGTAAATGAAGAGGTTTTTATTTTATTTTATTTTATTTTATTTATTTTTATTATTATTATTTTTTTATGGTTTTAGGGATTTTATGCATATAACTTCTTTTCAATTCTTCGAGGATCTAATCCAAAGATATTCATGTCATCTTCCTTGTAATTCATTACTTTAATGAGCATTCCAAGCATCATTTGAAAATGTACATGTTCTCTTGCATTTTCTAGAGGTTAAACACTAATCCTACATGTAAACCCTTTTATCTATTACCCTCTAGAATGCCAATTTAAGTGAATCCACATTTAGAACTAACTATACTTTAGTTATAGGAGATTCTATCACTTATCCCTCTCTCTCATTACCTTGGCATCCTCAATAGGAATATCATTGTAAGGTAGTTGATCGTTAGAGTTGAATAAAACCAACATCAAAGATTGGGGGAGCTGAAGAGAAGTCACATCAATATTAATCAAGCATCTCATGAAAGGCACTATCTATGGGAGTCTTCCAAACTTGTAAGAATTTAATTTAGAGTCCATTGTATGCTCAAGTATTGTGTAGATTTGACTGTTGAGTTTATAATCTAAACTCGATTAAGTCTTTGTGTGGGCCATCGGCGGGTGTGTACATAAAGGTTATTAGTGAGCCTATAGAAAATCTTGTGAAAGTCTCTTTATGAGCCTCAAGCAGGAGTACACAGTCTTTGTGTGATCCTCCAGCCAGTCTACGTAAGTTCTTGTGTAGGATCGTAAATGTTTGTAGTGAACCTATAGAAAACCAATATAAAGGTTAATCGCGAACCTATAAAAAAACCATCAAGATAGTGAAATATGGAAAACTCTAGTTTAAGTTTGTGATCCGAGAGTAGAGTAGGGATTTAACCGAACCACTACATAACATTGTGTTTGCGATTATTTATGTATATGTAAATCTGTTTATGCTTGTGTTTGATTTGTTCATTATAGATGCATGAATATATTGTATGCTAGGTGTTTAATTTAGTGCACACACACACTTGATATTCCTATCCTAGCTCACATCATAGACTCTTTGCACATATACTTGTATCTTTATAGTATATGATCTAGGACTCACTTAACTGAATTAATTGGTAAATGTTAGACAATCCCAAATGTAGGACTGCATTGTAGTAACAAACTCAACAAAACCGAGATCGTTCCACAGGGAATCGGTGAGAACATAACGAAAGTTACTCGAGTTTTCTAGGTTTTTAATCCAGCGAAAACTAGAATAAAGGGCTAAACAACTAATTAAAAGCATTTACGATCCAGGAATTCCCAAATAATAAAACTTGAACTCAATTTGTCTTCTCGAGTTGATAACTTAATTAGAACTAGATTCCAATCCATTCTAATAGAAAAATCATGCAGTAAAAGCAATTAACAATCATCCAACAATATGAGAATTGAAAGAGGTTGATCTTTCATGAAGATATAGGTAATTAAAAACATCTATTATACTTGAAGTTAACAAAAGATCAATCGATTTTACAGATTGATTCCTTCTCCAATCTAATAATTCAATCAAAACCAATCACAATTCAAAATGAAAAACAAATAACTTTCATAAAAAATAAATTAATATCAATAATCTATCAAAAGGTTCATCTATTATCCTTAGCTAAGAGATTAGCCTAACTTGGCTAACATCTTAAACAAAAGAAAAGTAAAAACAAATTATGGAGGACGAATGGAGAAGAACGATGTTGGAAGAGCTTTGCCTCACTTGAAATTACCTCCAAAACCTTAACTTGATACTAAGGAACATCTTAGGGACCCCTTTATATAGTTTTTTTAGACGCAACTTTCACACTCTTCTAGGAAAATCACAAACCGACGTTGAATTTATGGAGTTATGCTTTCGTTGATAGGTGTTTCTATAGGATCGAAACCTATCGAACATTTGTCAATAGCATTGAAGATCCATTCGATGAATCGAGTAGCAAATTGTTTTTTGTCCAGCAATTGATTTTCAAAATTTGAATATTACTCAATGGGATTGAAGTGTTCTTCAATGTGATAAAAAATTAACCAAAATTATTTAGGGGGAAATATGCAATATTTCACAGTAAACACCATTCCTTCACAGAAGCAAGGCTTCATAATGACACAAGTGAAAATATCAAGAATGTTATAAGAAGAAAAGACTTCATGTAACGGAGAAAGTAAAAAAAAATAAAAATTAATAATTTCAAAACAAACACCCTATTGAGTATGAAATATTGCATATTTTCCCCCATTTATACCTTGGTTTTATAAACATGATAGTGCTTAATCGATTTAATTATGCATGTTTTCATGTGCGAGGTGATTTCGAGAGCTTAAGGTGAAATTGATCCCAAAAGGAAGATTTATGCTCGAAAGATTACTAAATGAAGATTTGGAGATTTGGAAGTCATTAATGAAGAATTTTCATGCCAAATATCCAAGAAAACAAGTGAGGAATGAAGAGAATCAAAGATTTGAAGTGAAGAAAAGGAATCCTTGTTTCAACACCCTGATCCATAGCTCAAGTGGTAAGACTAAGTGAAAGTTACCTCGTTTCAACACTGAGGTCTTGGTATCGATTCCTTAGTGGGGGTGGCTAACAGTGAAGTGTGAACTGATTGTGGGTGTACTAACAAGCTAACCCAAAAAAAAAGGATTCCTGAAATTGTCATGAAAATAAACATATTCATGAAATTGTCTTGAAAATGCATATTCTAAAACTCTAAGTCTATTTTGAAAAACTGCGCAGAGTGCGTAAATTTGAGGTGGTTTAAACTCCGAATTTATTTTGAAAAACCGCGCAGAGTACGTAAATTTGAGGTGATTTCTAGATTTTTCCAACTCGATGCGAAAGTTGGAGTTCTACAACTATAAAAGGACTTCCTAGGATGCTCCAAAGCATCTTCTATAGTTTGAAAAGGTCTCAAGGAGCATACATAAAGGTAAAGCAGCCACCAAAGAGTTTTTTCTTCTTCCCCAATTTATTTTTCATGCTTTATTTAAGAGATTTGGTTTCATTCATGTCTATGGTTGGCTAAACCTATTAGCTGGGGCTAAGAGGTGAAGCTTGTAGCGTGTTTGGATGTTTATTTTGCTTTGATTCTTGTTTTTATTGAACTTCATTGATTTCTGGTTCGATATTAAGGGAATATTTCCAGTTTTCTATGATTTATTGCCACTTAACACTACAAAAAAATTGGGCAAAGGCTACGGATAAAAGCCGTAGCCATAGACCTATGGCTGCGGTTTTAGTTCGTATCATGACCGTAGTCGTAGGTGCCATAACAATAGGTCTTGAACCTATGGCTACGAATTTAATCCATAGCTATGGATTACAATAGCTACAGATATAATTCGTAGCAATTATATCTGTAGCGAAAACTACAAATAGCTACGGATATTATTTATAGCTAAAAGTCGTCCAATATGCCAAATTTAATAATGGCTACAACTATCAGATTACTGGCTACGGTCAACATCTGTAGCTATTTTGTACATTAAAAAAATATATTATTATTTGTTCAGTCAATTACCACCTCATAATCATTCATTCATTCCATTACAATCAATTGCAATCATTCATTCATTCAATTACAATCAATTACAGTCATTCATTCATTCAATTACGATCCTTCATTCAATCAATTACAATTATAATTACAATCAATTACAATTATAATAATGCTGAAAATACAAATCTTTGGCTTCATTAGAGAAATTTGCTCGACTTCACCACCTGAAATTTCAATGATAAAGAATTGAAAGAGAAGATATATTTTGACGGTATAATATTTTTTTCACAAGTAAATAGGCCTTTTTCAGCCATCAGCCCATCACCCACCTGAAAAATAAAATCGATTGTTGTCCAAGTCCACTCCCTTTCCTTTTAATTTCTTAGTGACCTCTGTAAAATTACTTCCATGGTCATTTATGTAGTACTTTGAAGAGTTGTCTCGAAATGCAACTCTAGTAATGACAAAGTCACTTCCTGCAACAGCTTCGTATATTCCATCATCCTATAAATAGTCATGGCATTCATAAATCGGAATGATCACTGAGGGAAAGAAAGGCAAAGTGAAAGAAGTGCATCATGTATAATCATTTTTTTCCTTAATGAATTAATAAAACTCAAAGAGGAATGAAATTGACACAAAAGGAATGGTCTCACCATATGATTTATAGGACTAAAATAAACGTCTGGACAATTTTCGTAAGGATGACCATCGGTAGCCACAAGTACCCACTTCGCAAGTGGAACAGATACTGACCACGATTATCTATGACTTGAAAAGTGTGCAAGCAGAGCTGACCATCATGAAAAGAAAATCTCCATTTTCTTGTTAATTACAAGTAGGACATGCCAATGATTAGTGGCAATGCCTCGAGTTCTAGATAATTTATTGGGTATACAGTGCATCACGTTGTATAGAGAAAAGATCGCCATCAGAAAATAATCTAATGATGTTCAGAAACAGCAGGTTCACCACTTGTTAGAAATGTACATCTTCTTGGAAGAGCCCACCTGAGAAGGGAAAGAGGTTTGCTAAGCTCACCTGCATGTGTAAGTGAGCTAATGCAAACTACCACATGCCGGCATGGCAGACAAGTGTAATATCCAAGCCATCCATCAGAAGGGTAAATTGTAGATTCCGTATCCCAAGAATTAGGTCAGTCGTCTAGCCGGGCCACAAGCAACTGAACGAATCTATAGCTATGAAAGACCTGTCTGAAGTTTTCTAATACATCCACTTATTTCTAATATCATAGTTATGACAGACCTTCTGAAGTTTTCTAACACATCCACTTATTTCCAATATCATAGCTATGACAGACCTGTCTGAAGTTTTCAACTGAATGTTTAGGTTTAAGCTATAGGTTTAGGTTTAGGTTTAGGTTTTGGGATTTGAGAATGGGTTTAGGTTATAAGTATAGGTTTAGGTTAATGTTGTAGGTTATAAGTTTATGTTAATGTTGTAGGTTATAGGTTTAGTTTAGGTTTAGGGATTGAGAATACATTTACGTTTTAGGTTTAGGTTTAGGTTTTACGTTTAGGTTAAGGTTACAGGTTTAGGTTTAGGTTTAGGTTTAGGTTATAAGTGTAGGTTATAGGTTTAGGTTAGGTTTATGGTTAAGGTTTAGGGAATTGAGTTTAGGTTATAGGTTATAGGTTATAGGTTAATGTTTAGGTTATAGGTTAGGGTTTAGGTTATAGGTTTTGGGATTTGAGAATAGGTTTGGTTACAAGTATAGGTTTAGGTTAATGTTGCAGGTTATAGGTTTAGGTTATAAGTTTATGTTAATGTTGTAGGTTATAGGTTTAGGTTTAGGTTAAGGTTTAGGTTTAGGTTTAGGGATTTGAGAATATATTTAGGTTTTAGGTTTAGGTTTAGGTTTAGGTTTAGGTTTAGGTTATAGTTATAACTTTAGGGAATTGAGAATAGGTTAAGGTTTAGGTTTATGAAATTGGGTTCGGGATCGGGTTTAGGTTTGGTTTTCAAGTTTAGGTTTAGGTTAGGAGTTGAGATTAGGATTAGGTGTATGTTTAGGCTTAAGGATTTGAGAATACATTTAGGTTTTAGGTTTAGGTTAAGGTTAGGTTTAGGTTTAGGTTATAGGTTATAGGTTATAGCTTTAGGGAATTGAGAATAGGTTAAAGTTTAGGTTTAGGAAATTGGGTCAGGTTCGGGATTGAGTTTAAGTTTGGGTTTTTAGTTTGGGTTTAGGTTTAGGTTAGGGAGTTCAAATTAGGATTAGGTGTAGGTTTAGGTTTAGGGATTTGAGAATACATTTAGGTTTTAGGTTTTAGGTTATAGGTTTAGGTTTAGGTTTTAGGTTTAGTTTAGGTTAGGTTATAGGTTATAGGTTATAGGTTAAGTTTGGTTAAAGGTTTTGGTTTAGGTTAAGGTTATATGTTTAAGTTTAGGTCATAGGTTAGGTTAAGGTTTAGGTTTAGGTTATCGGTTATAGCTTTAGGGAATTGAGAATAGGTTAAGGTTTAGGTTTAGGAATCGGGTTCGGGTTCGGGATCGGGTTATATTTGGGTTTTCAAGTTTAGGTTTAGGTTCAGGTTTAGGTTAGGGAGTTGAGATTAGGATTAGGGTAGATTTAGGTTTAGGGATTTGAGAATACATTTAGGTTTTTAGGTTTTAGGTTTAGTTTTAGGTTTTAGGTTTCTAGGTTTAGGTTTTAGGTTTTAGGTTTGGTTAAGTTAGGTTCTAGGTCCTACTTTAGGTTATAGGTTCTCGGTTTCTCCGTTCCGGTTTAGGTTATAAGTTTTGGTTCGCTTCCGGTTCTCTGTTTCGGTTTAGGTTCTCGGTTTCGGTTCGTTTCGGTTTCGGTTTAGGTTATCTCGGTTCTCTTTCTCGGTTTCTAGCTTTAGGGAATTGAGAATAGGTTAAGGTTTGGGTTTAGGAAATCGGATTTTGGTTCGGGATCAGGTTTATGTTGGGTTTTCAAGTTTAGGTTTAGGTTTAGGTTAGGGAGTTGAGATTAGGATTAGGTGTAGGTTTAGGTTTTAGACTTTGAGAATACATTTAGGTATTAGTTTAGGTTTAGGTTTTTGGTTAGGTTTATTGGTTTTAGGTTTTAGGTTTAGTTAAGGTTAGGGTTATGGGGGTTATAGGTTTACGTTAGGTTATAGGTTTTGGTTTGGTTTAGGTTAACGTTATAGTTTAGGTTTAGGTTAAGTTATAGTTTAGTTTAGGTTTTGGTTTAGGTTATAGGTTATAGGTTATAGCTTTAGGGAATTGAGAATAGGTTAAGGTTTAGGTTTAGAAATCGGGTTCAGGTTCGGATCGGGTTAAGTTTGGGTTTTCAAGTTTAAGTTTAGGTTTAGGTTAGGGAGTTGAGGTTAGGATTAGGGATTTGAGAATACATTTAGGTTATAGGTTTAGGTTTAGGTTTTAGGTTATAGGTTTAGGTTTAGGTTTTAGGTTTAGGTTAAGGTTAGGTTATAGGTTATAAGTTTAGGTTATAGGTTATAGGTTATTGGTTAAGGTTTCGGTTAGGTTTTGGTTTCGTTAGGGTTAAAGTTTAGGTTTAGGTTATAGGTTTAAGTTAGGTTATAGGTTATATGTTATAGGTCATAGCTTTTGGGAATTGAGAATAGGTTAAGGTTTAGGTTTAGGAAATCGGGTTCGGGTTCGGGATCGAGTTTAGGTTTGGGTTTTCAAGTTTAGGTTTAGGTTAAGGAGTTGAGATTATGATTAGGTGTAGGTTTAGGTTTAAGGATTTGAGAATACATTTTGGTTTTAGGTTTAGGTTAAGGTTAGGTTTAGGTAAGGTTTAGGTTTAGGTTATAGGTTATAGCTTTAGGGAATTGAGAATAGGTTAAAGTTTAGGTTTACGAAATCGGTTTTAGGTTCGGGATTAGGTTTAAGTTTGGGTTTTCAAGTTTAGGTTTAGGTTTAGGTTAGGGAGTTGAGATTAGGATTAGGTGTAGGTTTAGGTTTAGGGATTTAAGAATACATTTAGGTTTTAGGTTTAGGTTTAGGTTTTAGGTTATATTTAGGTTTAGGTTTTAGGTTTAGGTTAAGGTTAGGTTATAGGTTCTAAGTTTAGTTAGGAAATTGGGTTCGGGTTCGGGATCGGGTTTAGGTTTGAGTTTTCAAGTTTAGGTTTAGGTTTAGGTTAGGAGTTGAGATTAGGATTAGGTGTAGGTTTAGGTTTAGGGATTTGAGAATACATTTAGGTTTTAGGTTTAGGTTTAGGTTTTTTGTTATAGGTTTAGGTTTAGGTTTTAAGTTTAGGTTAAGGATAGGTTATAGGTTATAGGTTAGGTTTAGGTTATAGGTTTTTGGTTTAGGTTTTAGTATAGGTTTAGGTTTAGGTTAAGGTTTAGGTTAAGGTTTGATTTTAAGATGAGAGAAGATCAGCAAAAGAAATGCGAACCTTTTTTTTTGGAAGAAACAAAATAAATGACCAGAAGCTATTCTTAAAATCTGATTATAAAAATCAAAAGTTTTAATGAAGTCTTAATAATATTAAGATGGTCTTACATTTTCATTAGCAGTTTCAATTTTTTTGACTGAAGGAGTTTCTCTTAACTTTTGTTCATCGATGCTGTCCTATCTTGAAAAACATATTGCTAAATGTGATTGCAATATTCAGGATATCAAGCACTGCAAAATATGTTCATTGAAAAAAGAATTAAAAAAATCCAAATCCATCTCAGCTTACCTGCACCTAATTTGAACGACCTGCAGCTGATTTGAACTATTGTGCTCAGACTCCGGAAAAGAAGAGGTTAGCTCTGTGAAAGAAGCAGATGTTTAGGGAATTTTGTTTTTGCAGCCAGGAATGGCTGTATATATTAAGTGATTTGTTGGACCCATGTGCACAACAAAGAACCCCACGTGCCAACCTGATAAGTGTGCGAGACATCCAAGCTGTGCACCAAGAATGTCTCACAATGTAAATGACCAGGTACAAAATTCAGGCAGGTTTATTCATCATGCAGAGCCAGAGGCATCGATCGAATGCAGACCATTGGCAACTTTTCTAAAAAAATCAATTAATTTTATGCATGTGGCCCACCTAATGAGTTGATTGAATTTTTGGGCCAGGCCATCTACATAGCATGGCCCATCTAATTACATACCGGATTATCAACAAAGGTGCCATGTTCATACATCTGGTCATTATTACAATTGTGTCATTTAAATCTCAACATTGCTCATTGGCAGACATATAGAAGCTTGAAGAATGCAAAAATTAACTTTGTAGTTTTGAGACAATCATGTTCGAACCTCTGTGGAACATTACTAGGGACATACTTCATAATTTTCAGAGCCGACAGATCTTTCATGGAAAGCTTATCCATCCAATATCAACTGAATATTTGTTTTGAGAAGTAAAAATGTACCTTTGACACTCAAAGATTAAGACAAACAAAGAACCATTGAAATTCTTATGTGTGGGACAATGATAGGAACACAATGCTATTGAACTTTTACCATGATGACTACTTTGCACATGCTTCTTGCCTCTTTGAAGAATATTTCCTTAACACTAAATATTCTTTTATAACAGGTTTTATTTCACCCATATCCTAGCTATAGTGCATATGGCTTTTCTGTGCCAAAACCCTTTCCTCAAATATGTAACAAACACAATCAAAATCTCAACCTTGGTGCAAAAATAGCATTTGTTCTCCCTGAGATTGTCAGTACAAAAGTTCTGAATCCTCTTCCTATTGTACAACGCATTTTCAAACGTTGGTCTCAATGAAATTGATGTGGTAAGATTGGAAAGAACTTAAACTTATGAATGAAGGATGAATATGTACTAGTTGTGAGGTTCAAATCCTTCACTAATGTGCCAGGAATTAGCTTCAATCAACTCAGGATCAACAATAATGATAAACAACGGCAATTAGAAGGATATATACATAGAATTGCTTCATGCAATCCCAAACCAAAGAGGCTCTATCGCTCCAGTAGAATATTGAACCATCTCAGGAAACAATAACAAAAACTAGAAAACATGTTCAATTCAATTAAAAAACTCATGAACTATTCATAAATGATTCTTTTCATATTTACATAGTTCTCCACAAAGAAAAAAATAAAACCCTAATATTATCTAATCTTCCATTAGTTCTATTCCTAACCATCAATTTCAATAAAATATTAAAATTACTAAAATGTCCTTGAATCTCATCACAGCCATGTAGATTTTCTGTAAGTTAGCAAGTAGCCCATGACTGACTTAAATGGTAATGGGGTTGCATGATCTTGGGCTCATTTAGTCATTTGAAAACTAACTCAATATGCTTTTAAAAAGGAGGCATTTCACGTTGGGCATAATTTGATGCCCAAAAAAGGCCATAGAAAATACTAAAGGGAAAGACTAACTCTAGCTCTAACAACTAACTAAATGACTGTTGACCTGGTTCAGAATGCTCATTAGGATTGTTGATCTTCCATCAGATAAATATGGGCCCTCGATGTGGTCCACATATTCAGTCTGGATGGTTGGATGATCTAATACTTAAATTTGGATGGTTGGATCTGTTAGACTTTTTATCAGGCAGCTTGTGGAGCCTACGTGCATCCTTCGATTGATCATGCATGATCCTGGATGTATTAGAAGTTATGTTAGACATCATTCCCATCTTTATTTTCTTCAAATATATAATGCTGCTCATAACATGAAGAAGCAACCACATCTTAAGATAGGGTGCAGAGCTTGAATTAAGAAGTTCTGCTTAACACTTGGAGAGTTGAAATGCGTTAGTTTGTTGGAGGATTTAAGTCTCTGATTGAGCACCTTAGTTGGTAACATTTGTTAGATGAATTGATATTCATATGATGGCTAGCATTTTAGTTTTAACTGTTACCTGAAAAGGCCACAGTTATACTATTAATACTTACATTAAGGGAATTGAACTCTAGAATCATGTTATTCACAGTACCACCTTTCTATCCTTATCACTTTATACACCTCTTCTGACATTTGATGTGTATCTGGCAGATTCCCTTATATTAGATGGAGTGGACGTAACAGGGTATCCGGTCTTTAACGATTTAAAGGTTTAGTGATTTTCCCCTGCATCCTTAACTAGCAAGCATCCCTAATTTGTTTCCACTAAGATATTACACTCCACGAAAGCATGTTCGAAATTTCACACTTGGATGAGAAAAGATCTAAAAGCAACAATTACTCTGTTAGGGATATCAAAGGGTCCGAGCTGGACATTTTATAAGCGGTCTCTGCAATCTTTCGCATCAAAACCCTAGATCTGAAAAACCATTACAGGATATAGAGCATTTTATCTGAGATCTATAGGAAGATATCGACCATTCTTTTCAAGATATCTACACCATATATCACACACGAACCCTAGATCTGTCGAGAATAAAGCATTTTATCAGCGGTCCATAAATAGATCGATCATTTTTTTCAAGAGATTTACACCATATATCACATACGAAACCTAAATCTGGCGAGAAATCAAGGAAAATCAAAACAAAAGGGAAGAAAATCTAGAGATCTAATGAAAAAGATCTCAGATCTGAGGTAAACTCACTAACCTAGATGCCATGCTCGAGGCAGTACAGCTCCCAGCAGGCATTGCCGATCTAGATACCAGCCTGACCGATGTGGATCAAGATACACTCTCTCATTTTCTAAGGTGGAATAAAACCGAGAGAGAGAGAGAGAGAGAGAGAGAGGAGAGACGAGAGAGGAGAGAGAGGAGAGAGAGAGAGAGAGAGAGAGAGAGAGAGAGAGGAGAGAAGAGAGATGGAGGAGAGAGAAATAGATAGGAGGAGCAGAGATGGGAGAGAAATAGGGTTAGGGAACATAGAGAGAGAGAGAAGGGTTAGGGAACAGAGAGAGAGAGAGAGAGAGAGAGGGAGAGAGAGATTGAGGAATTTTTTGGGCGCGACTCTGTTTTGAGCGCACGCCTATTTGGGGCGTCGATTGGGTAAGACGGACCCATGAACGGTCCTGTCAAGGGCTCCGTGGGGCCCACCATGATGCATTTGGTTTATCCATTCCATCTATTAATTTTCAAAATATTTTTAGTTCATTATCCCAAATTTAAAGTAGATTAAAGGCCCAAGTTGACCACACCATAGGAAGCACATATGATTTAATCTCCATGTTTCCTACCGTGTGGTCCACTTGAGCCTTCGATCTACCTGATTTTTGGTTTCATGCACTAAAATAATATTTCAAAATAGATGAACGGCTTAGATAGAAAACATATATTTTTTTGGGCCGTATAGAACCCCTTACACCATCGTTAATTAGTAATGGTGTGGCAACATTTTAGCTACGGATTAAATCCGTAGTAAATATGGCTACGGTTTATATCCGTAACAAAATACTAATGTGATCCGTAGCCTTTGGTCAACTTTCTGGTAGTGCCGGAAACGCAGAGGATCGTGCTGTCAGAAGTCCTTGAGAAGAGAGCTTGCACGCTCCTGCTCGGCCTAGGCTGGTGTAACAGTAGGACGCCTACTTTGCCCCTGAAGAATAGCAGTCATCACCTGAAGCATCTACTGCACCTGAGTGGCACTCACGGGTACGGTCGGATCCGCACCGGTCTCAGGTAAAGGAGTGACATCCTCTAGCTGAAAAGCAGGAATATCCAGTGGTGGAGCGGGAGTCGCAGGTGGTAGAACGGGAGTCGCAGGTTGTAGAGCGGGAGTAGCAGGTGGTGGAGCGAGATTCGCTCGAATCGCTCTTCTAGCCATTACGTCCTACAAGAAGGAACAAGGGCCTATCAGCCTTGAGATTTCTCGAAGGCAGAAATATCAAGGGTCTATGTCGAAAAATTGCTAAGTTATTCGGACTCGGAACCTATTCATTCTAAGTTCATAGTAGATATGTGATGTGATCTTAGGTATTCCCAAGTTATGTTCTGATACCAACTTCTGTCACGCCCCAAACTCGGAAAACGGGCTCACAAAATTCTCGATCGCCAAATCCGGTGCCGACAGCCTCCGTAGTACCCCATTCTCGGTTCTCAGCACCCATACGCCAAATTCCGATCCTGGGATCCTACAAGGAGGATTTTCAGTATATAATTTTTTTTTAATGGAGCATAACCAAGTCACAAAATAACATCACTACATATTCACTATATAAAAAACTTTAAGTACAATGCGTATGAAAGAGAAATACAATATAATGAAAGTAACAAAAACTCCAGAAGCTCGACTGCACGCTCCAAGCTCAACGTTGCTGCAACCTAACGCCACCTGCACGCATCCATCGTGCATAAGTTTATATAATGCTTACAGGGTGGTGACAGTGTGTGTAAGGCGAGTGTCAAGTGTACAATATCAGAGTAATGCAGAAATATGCTGTAAGTCCATGAATACTATCAGCTATACCAAAGCTATGTGATGCAAGGCATGAATGTTATCGGCCATACCAAGTCCATGCGATGCGAGGCCTATGTAGCTAAATGTCATATGCGAGATACAAAGCAAGCATGTCAGTACTCATTAAGTACACATATCAGTACAGTTCCTCTCTAATACACCTCACACTGACTGCCTCCTCCCTAGCTGCACAGTCAAGCAAGAGGAAGAGATCACACTATCCGCCTAACCAGTAGTCTGTCAATACCTACCCGGCTCGTTGATAGCGGACTCATTTGCGAGCTGGTCAAACTCAGCCTAGCTTATAGCCCCTCACTCGGGTGGATAAGGCCACACCCCCTTCCAACCGACCACGACACAGTGGGAGACGCGGCCTACTGGTATTCGGCACTCGGGCGCTCATGTATGCACTCAGTCTAGACGTTAGAGCATCTCCTGGTACCAAAAAGGTTCTAGGATTTTCACCCAAGGACATCCTAAGTGCCCACAATGCTAGAACTAATATTTTCGGTATCTGATACGACCATCCACGATGTGCCTGTGGAGGCCACGGCCCTGATGTCGCTACGGCGTGCAGTGATCAAGTCACACATATGCGGAATGCATGAGTCACATCATCAAATCATGCAGCAATCCTGTGCGTACCACAGCTCATGTGGGGGCACTCCGTCTCATAAGGAGTCCCGTAAATGTCTCAGCCCAACGGCTTATGCTATGATCAAGCATTCCTCATATCAAGCATACATATGATGCGTATGAGCATGAATCATGGAGCTATACTAAGCATGTTATAAAGTGATGAATTATCAACAAGTATGGGCCTATCAATGGGCCCTAAGAAGAGTTACAATGCAGACATTTAACCAACATTGTACTTACAATGTAGACATCAAACCAACATTGTTCCTAAGGCATGACCCGCCATAAAATATCATTATACAAAATCATAGGGAATCACACATTGCAATGTACCTATATACATCTCATTGAGTCTCGACCCATAGGCCTTAGATACATCAAATGGGCCGCCTCATATGGGCCTTATATAAATCAAGTGGGCCGCATCAATGGGCCTTATGTACATTGCAATGAGCCATATCTCATGGGCCTTTGAAAACATCACAATGGGCCTCGTAACATGGGCCTCATATATACATCAAGGTGGGCCTCAATGGAAGACCATAATTAAATACATCAAGATGGGCCTCCTCACATGGGTCATATGTTCATCAAATGGGCCACACCAATGGGCCCCATGTATATCAAATGGACCACAACAAATATAAGTGGTGATAATGATTTCCACCATTAAAATTCCTAAGGCCCACCATAACATATATTTCCCATCCAACCTGTTCATAACTAACATAGTGATAGATGAAGTGGAAGCAACTATCAGCTTAGTAGGAAACTACAATGGCCCCTTAGAAATTTTAAATGGTAGACGTCATTGTCTACTACATAAAATGGTGGGGTCCACGTAAACTTTAAATCTGACTTATTTTTAGTCTCAAGCATGTTAAGACAAGCTCACCAAGTGGTTGGACGGTTTGGATGCAACCCAAGCATCGAGGGTGGGGTCCACTGAATTATGGATCTGACTCATTCTTTAGCTCATGCCCAAAAAATGAGCTTTAGAAATGGATGGACGGTTTGGATGTAGCACATGCATCATGGTGGGGGTCACATATCTCATGGTGGGGTCCACACGTGTGGCCCACTGGATGGAAGGATGGTTGGATATAACACAAATATCAAGGTGGGTCTACTGGTGCCGCACTTGAGTCGGGGGGGGGGGGGGCAGGCGTGGATAAAACACATACCTCACGATGGGTTCCACCATCCACAGTCGTAGACGGTGGGAGATAACACATACATCATTATGGGTCCCACGTGGGGCCCACCATAATGTTTATATGCAATCCAACCCGTTAATAAGGTCACACGGACCCTGACTGAATAGGAAAAAAAATTTCATAATCATCCAAAATTTTCGTGGCACCCAAAAGGGTTTTAAGGGCAGACGTTCAATCCCATTGTTTCCCATGATGTGGGCCATCTGAGTTTCAGATCGGGACGATTTTTGGAGGGGGGCCCACTTCAGGAAGTGGCCCACCGAATGAACGGAGTGGGTAATAAACATACATCATGGTGGGGCCCATGGCTGGGACCGTGGTTCCCTGCCACTCGCCCGTTGTACTGCCGCAGGCACTGCCTGCGCACCTCTGGTGGTGTCAGCGGCAGCAGCAGGTGCTACTGCCTTGCTTCTTATTATTATTTAAAAAAAAAATCCGTTTTCCTACGGTTTTCCTCATGTGGGTCCCGCATCAGGCGAATCCACCCCGCCCACTGGTTCCCATAGTTTAAGACATGTCAAACAAGCCCAATATCTGATATTTTTTGGTGTATAAAAACGGCAAGGTGGTTTTCAATGGTAGCAACCACTGTTTTATATGCTATGGCCCGCCAGAAGATCGGATGGACTTCATTTTTCGGCTCAACGCCTAAAACGAAGTGAGGAAAGGAATGGATGGCGTGGATTAAGTCCATTCATCAAGGTGGGGCCTGCATGAGCGGTCCACCCCAAAACCCAAAGAAAATCCCTTTTTTTTTGTTCAGCTAACATCCAGCGTCCCTAGACGTTGGACGATTTTAGGCAAATGGCTTTTTAAGGTGGGCCCTTCTTGGGTGGGCCACCAAAGGATGGATGGTGTGGACATGTAAAGTGGCCCCACACTATGGCTTGGACCAAAGTGGGGCCACCACACACAGATGGTTCAGGTACCAAACTGTGAGGACATCACACCACAAGAAAAGAGAGAGAAAGAAAAGAGAGAGAGAGATGGAGGGGAGAGAAAGAGAGACACGTGCAGTGAGGAGATAAAGTGGAGTGCCCTAATACATGTTATACATCAAAATCAATGGCATTCAGGTCCCACCAAATAATAAGATAACGGTGGACGATCTTTCTCACCCAAATGGACTAGATGACCTCATGCAGAAGAAAAAAATCAAATGATGGGGTCCATGGAGTCATGGTCCCATCATGGAATGATCATGAGCATCAAGGTGGGCCATCGGCCACACTTGGGGTCCAAAGTGAGATCCATACCATCAATCGGTAGGCCTCACTTGGCCCATCATCAAAACATGAAAAATCTATCCTAATAAGTACCCACCATTCGATCTTCTCGGTCCATTGGAACGTCGGTCTCTTTGTGCTTCACTTTGATGGAGAGGATGAGAAATGGATGGCTAGGATGATGGATCTTAGGGTGGAAAGTGGGCCACACAACTCACTTTCTCTCTTGAAAAACTATGGACATGCACTCCTCTTTTGGTGCTTGGAATTGTGTTGAGAAAGAGAGGGAGAGATGGGATGTAAGGAGAGAGAGTGATGGGTGAGATGAGCGATGGGTGAGGTGAGAGATGGGTTGACTTTGGTGGTTGCTTAACTTGTGGAGAAAGAAAGCATGGGTTGCTCTTGTACTTGACATGATGTGATTGATGAGACATGCTGTAGAGATTCTCTTGGGATTACAAACGCGCGGCGTTTTCTTCGAAATAAACGCCGAGCCACATCTCTCGGCCAGGGTATCGGATCGGTATGCAAGACGCGGCGTTGGAACCACGACGACGGTGCGGTCGCAATGATATAAGTCTCGGATTAAGTTGACTCAAATCTACGGGATACGACTTAGGGTCACGCGCAAATGTCGATTATCAGTCGCAGGTTGCCAGAATTCGACGGGAAGGATCGCGGGAGTCGACAGAACAGTACGGGCTAGGATACGGGTCTTACAATATACGACGGTAAAGTGACTCACTGTCCTCCGCACCAAGAGGAAAGCTATTAAGCAATAAAGATAGCATGTCGTCACAATAGGAGTCGGGCCACAAAAGCAGAGGGGTCATATAAAGGTGCTCCCATAGCCATACCTGCAGAACGACACGAGTTGAGTTCAGGTTGCAAGCAGATAACAAACCGGAAGAAAGAAAAGATTCTCCCATAAAAGTTGTTTCTCATCACAAAATCTCGCGAGAAATTGGGAATCTTGATAAAGTAAAAAAGATAAATTGCTGGAAAAAACTAAAGAAAAAAAAAAGGAAAAATATAAAAAATACAAATATAATACAATAAAATTCCCCTTTATTTTTGTGGAGGCCATCTGACTGTTTGATCTAAACCATACAATGAAAACCGGATGATTGCGCTCACCCGCGAGATCAGACGGATCTTTTAAAATCCAAAAATATTTCAAACCATTAACCCCATCAGCTTATCTATGGAGGCAATTCAACTATTAATTTTCGCAAATAAAAACTTTCAAATAAAATCCCCAAAGAGTCTAGTTCCAGAGAGATTAGTTTTCAAAAAACTTTTAAAAAAACGCACGTGGCACGCAGTACACTGAGGAATCTTTCATATTCTCCAGTTGCGGTCAGTGCAAATAGCTAAATAAGATTCGATCTCTTCCGGTTTCTCCGGAGGATGATCAAATTCGTACATGATACATGTATGATTGGCCCAATCTCTATATCTGGACAGTCGTACGAACGCTAGTAGAAATGAGTGGATCTATCTCTGGAAAGAATAATCAAACTCAAAGTGACAAGAATCCATTGTAACCAAAGTATCATAATCAGCAGACTGCATGGCAAAAGATTACCTACACATACCTAGTCCGAGATGTTTGAAAATTTTGATCGAGTCCAGGTCAGCGTAGTGAGTTCCTCGTAAGGCCGTATGAACGTGCATGACAGCTAACCACTTTGACGATCAAATAGAACGAGTACTCCCAGGGTGATTACGTAACAAAGGAAATAACAGATCAAACAAGTATGAGACTCCTCGTAAGGCCGCAGAATGCACAGAGGCCCTACTTTTCAGACTTACCCTCCAGTGCTATTAATAATTTGACGTGAAATGGTTGTGATTGGTGACCCGTAATGCCGCACTAACGTGCAGGGACAATCACAACGTTTTCCTCAGCTCTCATGATATGTGCAAGTCATCTCTTTTCCAAATAGTCAACTGACAATAATATAATAGCTGGCAACAAATTCGAATCACTATCATTTCTGACTAGAAGGGTGGGGTGTCCAGTTGCTTTGAACTTTGGTTGCTCGTAACCTCAACTAAAGAGGGGTATCTATAGACACCCCACCTAGGTTAACATATTGAAAAGGCAAGGACAATCTGGACCATGATTAATACCCCAAACCTCAAACCCTAATCAAAACCCTAATCCAAACCCTAACTTGAACCCAAAACTCCACAACCTAACTTAAAACCCATTAGAGTCAGATCAGTATGAAATACACCCAGTTGAGCCAAAAAAACCTGAAAAGGAGACCATCGGACGAGCCAGTGCACTAAACGAGGCCCACACGCTTGAGCGTGGCCCGAGACCTGCTCGGGCAGTAGTTTGACTACCGTCGGCGGTACTCTGACTATCACCGCTCGCTGGGCGCTTGTGTCCTCCGAGTAACAGCTGTCACAGCGTCCAAAAGTCAACTTTCTTTCAGAACTACCCCTCCAGCCGACCCTATTTACCCTTTTACCAACCCCAAAAGCCAATGAGAGCGCGCCACGTGGCGTTTCTCTCCTCAACCATTCATAAGTTACCACATCAGCTTTTACCCCTCATAAACCCTACAATTACCATAAAACCATTAGAGAAGGCTATAAATAGACCTCTCTGGTTCTCATTTTCACACAACAACTGTCACTTTCCAAGTAAGAGAGAGAGAGAGAGAGAGAGAGAGGAAGAGAGAAGAAGAGAGTGAGAGTGAGGGTGAGAGAGAGCTTCCAAGCCTCCAAGATTAGATTTTCCTAGCCATCTCTTAGCCTCCTCCTAATCTTCTCAATCTCAAGTCTAGCTCGAATTGATCATGGTACAACCCATGTCTTATTTTACTCAAGTTCAAGCCAAAGATTTCTTCATTTTATATGCAAGCATTCATCATGACATATATTCCCTTCTCAACCCCCCTGCTTCTCTAGATCTCTATTAAATGTATGCTCTGTGACTTGCCGTATATCGGATTCTGCCGCATCAGAAATTCCTAGTGATCTAGTCCATTTTTCTTTACCTTTTTGCATAAGCATCATCACATCCGCCTTCTAGACACGTTGTTGGGCGTATGTTCTGTGGCTTGCCGAAATCTCGAATCTTGCTGCATCAGAAACTCACATGTGCTTAGCCCTATCTCGATCACATCATTCATCCCTTGAGATTTTTGTAACACACTAAGTACAGATCATACATTTGTACGGGCAGAAAGGGTGCCTAACACTTTTTCTCTTTGTAACCGATGTCCCTTACCCGGAATCTCGGATCGTAGATCAGGAGTCAATCTAAGATAGGCAAGTCTTTGAATTTCTCCAACCTTACATATTTCGTGGGTTCTAGCTGACTGCAGGATTCTGAGAATAATTGGCTAGTGGCGACTCTAACATTCACAAATTAACTAACTCCCACCTTTTGCCCCCAAAAACAATTAAATCAACATGGGCACCAATTTTCAACATTCACAGCATGTCATTATGAGGAGATTGGATGAAAAGTAAGCATTACGGTGAGCCCTATGACGAGAATCATTGTCATTTTTTGTGTGGTTCCCTTAAACTCAAGACTCATTTTTTTAGATAATGCTTTAAAAAGAACTGTCCAAATGGATGAACTGTGTGAATATAATAAATAAATTATTGTACAGCCATATAACTTTGATCTCCTTTGAATGGATTTTACAACTCTGAGCTCCAGGTGCGTTGGAGCTCGTCTTCTGCTTAGCAGGGAAGCAGATTGACTGGTGTACCCCCACACCGCTATATTGTGGCTGTGTTGACGCTAGCAGGTTCTGTTGGTCCGATCGTCAAGAAGTATGTGTTATATTCAAACCGTTCATCCACTTGGCGAGCTCGTCCTAAGGCTTGAGATGAAAAATAAGATATATCTAACTATCAAGTAGACCACACTGCAAAAAGCAGGGGGGATTGACCGTCTACCATTGAAACCATTTTCTGCGGTCACAGAAGTTTTCAATTGATATGAAATTTGTTCTTCCTCTTCGTTCGGATCTTTTCAACCTTATAAACAGATTGGATGGAAAATAAACGTTATGCTGGGCATATGAATTGTTTAACAGTGAAAATCATTATCTCCGCTGCCATTTGTGGTGTGGTCCATATGATCTTTGGATATGATTCGTTTTTTAAATGGTGTGGTCCATATGATCTTTGGATATGATTCGTTTTTTAAATAATGCTCTAAAATGATCTCTAAAAATAGATGAATGGTATAGATATAATAAATACATCATTATGGGTCCATGTAATTATGATCTTTTTTGAACTGTTCGTACAACCTGGAGCTCGAGGAGCGTCGGTGCTCGTCTTCTCACGACACGTACCTACAGTAGCTATATAGCTGCTGTTTGGTGCACCAGCCAATCCGCTTCCCTTTGCATGACAGGCACTCACACCGGCCAGGTCGGTGTGCGTGGTACACCAGTCCGCTTCCTCTTTTTACCTGTTCCATGGCGGCCAGCCTGTCGTTTTAGATTATTAAAACATGTACTGCTGTCCTTTCCTCAACACAGTTACACTCCTAAGATGATGGGCAGATTGCATGCGGTGCCACGCACCACCGACATAAGTAGTGTGTTGGTGTCGGCAAGTTCCGTTGGCCCTCAGAATATATGTTATATCCACACTTGCAAAATCATTTAACGGCTTAACCTTAAAACATATAAGGCACATCTAAAGCTCTAAGTGTACCACACAACAGAAAGCAAACAATGATGCTGACCAGTCAAACCTTCCTACCCACAATGATGAAGGGAAACACAGTTGACACAGAGTGACACATAACTGGATGAAGGGAAACACAATATCAGCTTGATGAAAAACTCCCAATGGCCCATGAGAAGTTTTCAATGAGATGCGTTCAATTCCATTGCTTTATGTGTAGTCCACTTGAACTTTGGATCTGCTCATTTTTAAGCTCATTCTTTAAAATGATCTTAAAAAAATAAATTAATAGTGTGTATATATATATATATAATATATATATATATATATATATATATATATATATATATATATATATATATATATATATATATAATAACACATACATCGTATTGAGACCCATGGAACTTGACGACATTGGCACACACCAGGCAATCTGCTTTCCCAGTTAAAATGAGCAAGCTAGCGCCACTTTTGGGATGGACGCGGAATGCGTACTGCCCCAAACGGACTCGTCTTCGCAGGTATCTGCGGGGCTTACCATGATGTATGTGTTTTATTCATGCCGTCCATCCATTTTAAGAGATCATTTAATTAAGGCATCAGCCCAAAAACGAGGCAGGACCAAGGCTCAAATGAGCCACATCATAGGAAACAGTGGATATTTAATCTTACCGCTAAAAACTTCCTGTATCCACAGAAGTTTTATCAGGCTGAAATTTATGTTTTTAGATAAACGGTGGCATCATTGTCACCATTGATTTTGGACCCAAACACTCCGCACTGGGGCATCTAATGAGACCGCCCTGTGCGAGCTCGAACCCCGTTTGAGACAGCTGGGGCTTGTTGGCATTGTTCAACGTGCTGGCCCACACTAAATGGGGATCTGTGTATGAACATGAGCGTTGTTGTTTTGGCCACTGATATCATAAATAAGAGGTTTATCACTAACCTTTAGTCCCGAGATTATCTAACGCATTAAAGATCCTTTAGTTTAATTTATGATGGCCGGTAAATAAGCGGTCCTACAAGTACTTTGGCATTTGTGGTAAACATCCAGTCAATCGACCAAGTAGGCCACTCCGTCTAGAGGGAGCAGATTAGGTGCAGCCCGGCCTCACCCAACAGAGTGTGGCCCTGACCGTGGGGCCACTTTAATGTATGTATTGCATATCCACGCCATCCGTCAGTTTTGCTAGCTCGTAAATGAATTTGATCAAAATCTAAGTTGAATGATATCATAGGAAACAATGATGATTGAATGCACACAGTTAAAAGCCTCCTGTGACCCACCGTAATGTTTATTTGCCATCCAACCTCTTGAAAAGGTCACACAAACCTGGATGAAGGGGAAAACAAATATGAGCTTGTTGCAAACTTTTGTAGCCCACAAGAAGTGTTTATTAAT
The DNA here is from genome assembly GCA_021015155.1 of Magnolia officinalis. Lineage (NCBI taxonomy): Eukaryota > Viridiplantae > Streptophyta > Magnoliopsida > Magnoliales > Magnoliaceae > Magnolia > Magnolia officinalis. Next base: position 38,806,746 of record JAJHSJ010000013.1, read on the forward strand.
GGCCAATCACCACTCTTTCCAATGATATGTGGTCCACCTAAGATTTGGATCTACTTCATTCTTGGACTCATATCCTAAAATGAGCTGGAAAATAGATGGACAATGTGGATATAAAATTAATACATCAAGGTGGGGCACACGGTTAGGACTGCAGCATGTTTTGTGAGGCCAGGCTGCACCTAATCCTTTCCTCTATGTAACACTACAATCTCATATATCTGAATTTTATCAATTTCTGAATTGGGTCCCAAGTATTACCTATTATGTTATGTCATCAATCAAACCACAATATTATCATTCAAGAAAACCAAATAAACATTTAATGGCCCAAAGTCCTAAATTCATTTTCCATATATAAAATAAATTGATAACTAATGACTAAATGGCATTGTCGTCCCTTGGCTCTCCAATCAAGCATTCGTCAAAGTCATCTTCACAGAGATGCCCCCACTATATCTTTCTATGGATGGTTTTTCATAAACAACACTATGAGTTAAAAGCCTAGTAAGTAATAATAAATTGCATGATTCAATAAATATCATGTTCATCAGAATATCAGTAATATACCAATTATCATAAAAATGAATCCATACTCAGGAACACCAGGCCCATAGTTGTGAACAGCTTCCGTCCTGCCAACTCCCATAAAGCTTAGATTCTCCCAAGTTTCACGCGTGGAGTAGAATATTGCTCTTATTGAATTTGTTTCTCTCACCTATAGTAGAACTTGTAGTTTAGTAATGAGTAGTCAATTCTGGAGCTGACTAGACTCATTCCACAGCCCTGCGCCGCAGCCTTGGAAGGAGGCCCTATTAGTACCAACTCGGGTTTTAGTTAAAAACTCTGTCCAAGAATTTAAGGGACATCTATCCTCGAGTTGTCTGGTGTTCATTATCAACATCATATGTGTAACGCCATGAAAATCGGGGGTCGAGCATAAACTCAACTCCCGAGTTCCAACACATCACTTATGCAACAAAATGAATGATGATTGAATGTTGTATGTATTAGTGCATTGAGCATGAGTGAGATTAAGCCAAAACAGCATATCATACTCCAGAGACAGTTAAATTTGCAAGCGGAAGACTATGATAGATATATAAAATATAAAAACTATGGTAAGTCTCCAGAGTGTGATAAGGTTACTAGGTTAAAGAATTTCAAGTACAATTCAAATACTACCAAATGTGTAGTGTCATCTAGTCAACATCCCTGTAACCCCGTTGATCAAGGCACGACTCACATAAAGCCGCCCGAAAACTGCATATACGAGAAAGCATCCTCGTCGCCACAAAAGTCTGGCTCCGCCTCAGGAGTAGCGTCGCCATCTGCAATCAGACAAAGTCTGGTGGGTGTTCAGAACACCGTCCCGTAACGTGGGAGTGAGTGATCAACTCAGTGGAACAATAAAGCATAGGTTAACATGTTATCAATTCAGTCAAGCAGTAATGATAAAGCAGTACAATCAAACAATTCTAACTACTCTTATTTAATGCAAGTATGAAATGACATGATGTATGACCTTGCCAAACCACCCTCATGCGACACCATCTTACGTTCGCGAATGCATTCATCCCTCAGTGCTCCACATCTACCAAGCACATGCAGTGCGATGATGAGCATGATTACCGAGTAATTATTAGTCCATTTCAAACAGCAATATTGGGAAACTAAGGTACCTCCCTTGTATAATTCCCAAACATGATCCATTCTAGGGTCGTCAGTCCTAGTTAATCTCATACGATATTATGGTTTGAGAGACATAGCGAAGGCATCACAAAGGGCTCGTCACTCGTCATCACGGATACAGATCTCACTGTATGCGGCTCAATTGCTGGCTGTCAGCTCGAATACAGGTCTCACCGTACTCGGCTCAACTCACGCTCTAGTTGCTGTGAAGGGCTCGTCGCCAATCACAGACCTTAGAGTATACTCGAAGACACTACGGAGGGCTCGTCGCCCGTCAGCACAAATACAGGTCTCACCATATTCGGCTCTCGCCGTAGGTGTCGACAGCTCGAATACAGTGTCCCATACCACCGTATTCGCTCACGAGTCTAGTTGCTCACTAGTCACTACGGGGAGGCACGTGGCCCCAGCGTAGGCCGACAGCTCGACCACGGTGTCTCATACCACCATGCCCGACTCATGAGTCTTAGCGGATCGAGGTACCATGGTTAAAAGAGATTTCACTGGTAAGTTTGGTACCCTAAGTTCAAGCAGTAGCATCCAAACATGGTGAACATACATTAGACAGATCGGGTTACTTGACGATCTCGGCTAGCTCGAGCGCACAACAAGTTGAACGACATGAAGTGCATAAGCACTTCGCGTGGCCAACCACTATCGCCAACCGAAGTACGACTCGGGTTCGTCGAACACATCTCACGTGGCAAATGAATCACAGCCACGAATTCAATTCTGGTACCGATTGTCTGGACTATAATCATAGCCCCAAACACAATCAATTGCAGATAGATAAAGCAGTAATGGATCAGGATTCAAATCATACAATCAGAGTCTGGTTTATCCGTTTAGGGCTGCCAGGGCTGTTTCACGCACTCGTTGCTCCACTCCCCCATCACCCATGACGGATCATACAATGTAAATATGAATTTAAACATATGCATTACATAGATAAAATCATAAAGGCAGTTGAGCATGTTATGAAGCACAACACAAGCATGAGTTTGTACATATTCAATTCTTAATCACACAACTATCCAAGGAAAACATACACATAGTTAAAAGAAGTTGAGAATCATATCTCAACACCTTTATACATTACAATTTGCTAACTACTACTCATTCAAACATTTCAACAAACACTTTAAAATACATACATAAACATACATGACATATGTTGATCACATAGGCATTGGGTCAAATCCTTTCACTAAGGAGTTGCCCCAATCATAACACGCGTACACCCATGATGGATAGTTATGGAAAGTAGGAATCCAAGTTCCATATTCATTTGAACATTTTCACAAACACTTGGGCTACACATTTCAACATATATAGCGTATAGTGGCCATGGCGTGATTCAGGGCAAATCCTTTCGTTAAAGGGGTATCGCCAATACAACAATCATATATCCATGACAATTAGTCATGGCGAACACGAATGAGAATTCTATACTCATTCAGTCATTTTCACAAACACTTAGAATACACTATTACAACATACATGGTGTATGTTAGCAAAACATGTATTAGGGCTATCCTTTCGCCAAGCAAGTATTTTATCCATGTATAATATATTCATACAGCAAATAATCATGGCAAATACATCTCCAAAATTTATACGTATACGGTACTTTCTAGAATACACAATTTCAACATACATAGTGTATATAAGCAAAACATGTATAGGGCGAGTCCTTTCGCCAAACAAGTAATTTATCCACATATAATATATTCATACAACAATTAATCATGTCAAACATATTTCCAAAATTTGTACGTATACGGTACTTTCTACAAATACCTAGAGTATGTAGAATTCCATATTTTTCATCTTTAATCGAAACGGAAAACAGACAGCACTTTGTACATGTGCAATTGCATGCAGATCATGAATCTATCATTATCTGACATTGAAAGCATTGAAAACCATAACCTATACACCTAAAGTCTGCACCTTTTATCGTAGAATCGAAATGAAGTCGATAGGTTTGCTAAGCTTTTGCATATGGCAGTTTGGCAACCTATGGAATTAAATAGGTTAGCTATTTCATAACCTACAACTATCAAAACCTCAAATCAGATTAGGGTTAGGGTTTCTTACCTAGAAATGACGCCAGAATCGCCGGGAAAGCGATGAGAAGGGGTGGTGCAGCTTGTGTAGTGGCAGGGAATAGCAGTAGGGAGATTCTCCCACTTCTCTCACTCTTTCTCTCTCTTTTCTCTCTTCTCTCTCTAGGGTTTCTCTCAAATTCATATGACTGTGAGAGAGAGGGTTTTAAGGTCCTTATATAGCCTAAAAACTCACCGAAATAGACTCTAGGTCAAAGTATACTTAGGTTATAACCAAAGCGGACCTGTTTCAGCTCAACGGAGGACTTCTGGCGGGCCTCCTTGAGCCAAAGGTCGGACTTAAGCTCACTAACACTGGATTTACATTTAGTTAAGTTTTCATTTCAGTCGGACCAGTTTCAGTTCAACGGTCAGCGGATCTCGATCGTAGATTCCGAGTACATGGATATGTGTATGAAATTTCTCCTGATCCGAGGGTGTAATTTGGTCTGATTCTGACGGTCTGGTTGCTTAAAACTGATCCGCAAGCGACTCATGCCAGATCACTATTCAAGATATTTATTTTGTAAAGAAAACAAGTGTTTCCACACTCTCTTGCTCCGGACTTATGCGAACAGCGGTGGGACACTGTCTGGATTTGATTTTTGAGATGGTTGTCAAGCCCAGCGAGGCGGTCCTAAGTCCTTAGCTTCGTATTATTCAAACTCCCGATGTGTGGTCCATACCTGATACGGAGTTTCAATGTGCTCCCAAGAGCAGCTGGGTAATGAGTTTGATCCTAGACTTTAGCGTAACCTAGCGTCAATGATTCTACAAGTTTTGGGTCTTGCAGATCGTATTTAAAGTGATTGGTGATAATTTCACAGGGACTCTAGTTTAACACTGGCTAATTCTCACCTAATTTCTAAGGGATTTAGTCCTGGGTGATTTCGGTCTGAGGTGGTACTTAGTCCTTTGTAAGAATGTTTAGTTTAAGTATTGTTCTTCATAACCTAAACTTTAAGATAGTATCTAGGGTGAAAGTACTTAGAAAAATTTAAAGAACAAGGTGGTGAAGGGTGGGATTTGTGAAAGAAATGGGTTCACAAGCGATTTTAGACTTTGGGATTGAGTTCTGACAAATTAATAAGGTGTTAGGATCGACCCATTGCCTAAGGACGTCTAATCCCAGGTCGGCAAAAATCCAGGATGTTACAATATGTCAAATAATGTCATATATTACAAAAGCATTTTATATCATAAGATTCATGAGTGCATGTTGGAAAAATCATCCTAGTGTAATATTACTTGTTATGGGGAAGCATGATCCGACCACCTTCAAGGTTGGCTCGGCCAGATGAATGATCATTCTGAAGACGTTTTATTGAAAAAAGCTAGCATGAAGCTAACAAACATAGTCCTCGACAGAATGAGATTCAAACTAACAAATGCGCACACTTGCCGATAACTAAGTGATCTGATTCGACCAAAGGAGTGTCAAGGAATAGCCAGATCCAGCAAACAAGTCAGGTCCGAGCCATAACTTGGGCTGAGATAGGATCGGATGGATTAGTTCGAACCATCAGCTTTGTGACCAAGTCATGTTATGATGACCCCAGCCTAAAACCATCCTCAGCTGATTTGACAGAGCCTAGGCCCGGTTCAAGTAAGCTCGGCTCAGATCGTCTTTGCTCGATCAAGAGACTCCTACCAGCAAAGTCGAGCCCACTTCAGTAACGCACGATGGTATTAACTGCTTTACGCATGATCATTGGATAACCGACAACATCTCCACCCATGCACTTCTCGCCTAATGGCTGAGATTGTGCCTAGATTAACGAACCCCCACATTCTGTTGAGCATTATAAATAGGAAGTTCAACCATTGAACAGGTACACAAAATCTCTCACCCGAAACCATATCTATACTACTTAGACCCAGATTCCTGGCATGAATTTGACATCGGAGGGTCCCCTGTATTAGCCAGGGTCTCCTTTGTCTCCTTGTGCAGGTGCTCGGCTGGTTTAGCAGCTCAGTTAGGGTGAACCAGATTTTTACATCAAGATTTTGGCATCTTCTGTGGGAACCAGACATCAAAGTTGTTCCTGCTTTACCTAGAGACAACAATGGTGAAGGGAAGAAAGAAAAATCTCCCTCAGGTTGTAGCCGCCAGTCCCGAGTTGCTGGCACAACCTAACTCATCTTCTTAAATCCAAGCTGAATTTGCCCCCACGAGACCAATGCAATGATCCCGGAACCGAGGAGGGTTGTACCTTTTGTTACAGAACCAGGTCGAGACGTTAGCTAGCGAGCTCGGCCAAATGAGACAATTATTACAAAGGCAACTCGCCCTCCCTAACTAGGAGGCAGCATGTCACGCCCCAGACTCAGAAACCTGGCTCACAAAATTCTCGATCGTCGAATCCAGTGCCGACAACCTCTATAGTACCCCATTCTCAGTTCCCAGCGCGCATACGCCATATTCCGATCTTGGGATCCTACAAGGAAGATTTTCCAACGTACATTTGTCTCATAAGAAGCATAACCACAAGTTTACCCTAATCACAAAGGCAACATCATCATCACATATCCACTAATATAAACATTTGAATACAATGCTGAAAGGGAAATACATATATTAAAAATCAAAGCTCCAGAAGTCAGTTGTACGCTCCAAGCTCGACGCTGCTGCAACCTAATGCCACCTGCATGCATCTATCGTGCATAAGCTTATAGAAAGCTTAGAGGGTTGTGTAAGTGTGTGCACAAGATAAGTGTCAAGTATTCAATACAATGCCTTAATCATACAATATCATAATTACTAGCAAGATCATGAATCATACGATATCAGAGTAAGCGAAAATATTGCAAGTCTATAAATCATACAATATTAGAGTACGCAATATAGATCAGCTATGCAAATGAGGAGTCATAGAGAGCCAAATATCAGATGTCGAAGATACAATGCAATATGTAAATCTTGCTAAGTCTGTATAGGCCATATAAGTGTAAAAACATAGCAACCTAAAATGTCATATGCCTGCGGATGTAATGCAATATGCAATGCGAATGAAATGACCAAGTGTTGAGGCACAAAAAAATATTTCATTACAATGGTCAGAGAACACCATGGTGTTGATCTGCTCAAGGGGTAATTTAGGTATTTTGGCAAAATTCCAGCTCAAGGGGTAGTTTAGGTATTTTGGGAAAGTTCTAGCTTAAGGGGTAGTTTAGGTATTTTGGGAAAGTTCCGGCTCCAAGGGTATCGCACCTGTTGAGGCATGAAAAAGTGATGAAAGGATTGAAGCAGAAGAAGATTGGAAAGCAAAGTATTAGAGAGAAGCAAGGCAGGAGAAGGAGAGAAGAACGCTTTGCGCAGACCCGCGTAAAGCATATCGTTTGCGCGGACCCGCGCAAAGTATATGATGACTGCATGGAAAGTGATTTTTGTCCCACATCGCTAAAGTTAAAGTTTCACACGTGTGAAATGTCTATAAATGCTCCACTTCCTCTCTCATAAAGGGGTTCGAAGATTTCGGAGTGAAAGAAGAGCAAAGGAGAAGACTGAAGGTGCGGAGCATTAGGCTCCAGCAGATTGCGTGGACCCGCGCAAACGAGCATTGGGCTCCTACAGTTTGCGCGGACCCGTGCAAACGATATCCTTTGCGCGGGACAACGTAAACCGACTGCTCTACAGTCTTAACAGCAATGGGCTGTCATGCTGCTGAAATGGCCAGAGTCTTCAAATCTTCAAGTTCCTTCTGTTCAAGTTTAAAGAAAAGAAATCAGCAGAAGAGCAATTCCTCCTAAGTATTAGGAGATGATCGGAATAGCGCCGGAATGCTGCCAAAATTCCTATCTCCTTGAAGATTGGTTGATCAGATTATCAGCAATTCCTCTTAAGTCCTAGGAGATGACTGAAACTCCTGACGAAATGCTGCCGAATTTGCTATTTGGATCAAATCTTTAAACATTATTAATTTGTATTGTTTGAACAATCTATCTTAGAATCAAGGGATATCAGAGGATATAAATAAATTCAGAATCAATAAAGTGTGATAATTGCCTTTATACTTTTCCATTGTTATGCCTGAATAAGATAATTTCCCCAAATCAAACACATTTGTTTTCTTGTCAAAACAAAATGGCGACTCTGCTGGGGACTTTTATCTTATTTAACATTAACTTGGGGAAAGTTGTAAGACTCTTATCACTTTTTGGCGTCTGTATAGACGCCAAAATGGCGACTCTCGGTGGGAACATCCTCCCCTTCATCTCTAAGATAGTTTACTTAATCCCTCGCATACTAACTTCACGTATGTTTCATTATCGAAGGTTTTCGAATCCAACTACAAGTTACGACAAATGACAATTTCTGAAAGGATAGTGGGCTTCCGTTTCACTCCGACCGGGTTCATGATAGAGTATGCACCGAATCAATCTCCAGAATGCATGATTCGAATTTCTATGGGCAAAAACAACCCGACTCGAACAACATCTGATGTCATATCCGCTTCACCTCAACCGCTGGAAGGAGATAAAAGCTGGACTGCCGTAATGTCTCGTAAAATAAGAGCACAGAATGCAAGAAGCTCTAGAGTACACCCGCTTACACCAAAAGTCAGAAGGCCGATAACGCGTAATGCAGTGAAGAAGAATTCTGAAATCGCTCCTCCTACGATTTATCCTGAGCAAGTAGTCTCGCAATTAACAACGCGCGACTTTCCAACTCTAACTGCCTCAAGGGTCAAGTGGACGAAAGAGCAAAAGGGTAAAGCAATAGTGATGGATTCACCAATGTTAATGTCGCCTCAGAAAAATTCACCGATGCTCGTATCGCCCCAATCAATCGGTAGCGCAGGGAATACGCAGGAGTCAGACAATACTCCACCCTCTCGCTTTACTCTAGCTACGGCTTCATTAAAAAGTAAAGAAGCCATGGTGCATATGGCCGAAATGAATCAGGAAAACTTGTCATCCACTGAAGATCATATTAATGAGATAGCTGAAGCGCAAAGAACACTAATAGATGAATGCAGAAATCTCAGGGAAGCACTAGCAACTCTTGCGCACAATGTAGCCCAAATTGCGGCTCCACCAGCAACGGGTGCAGTAAACAGACATAAAAGCCCTCCTGAACATTCTCATCCACAGGGGGCAGGATCAAGAGGATCTGTTCCAGTCGCAAGGACTGTAATGCAGAACGATGTAAGACAAGTCGTCGAAGAAGCTGTCAGATTAAAAAAAGAGCGCGCAAATACTGGCCGCTTCAGGTACCGGACGCCATATCCAAGAGAGAGAAGATGTTCCATTCCTAACCAATTTCAAACAGCCAGATTTTCAGAAATTTAAAGGAAATGGGTCTCCAGAAGAGCATCTCTTGCACTTCATCACCAGCATGGGAAATTTCTTTACGACACCTCAATATTGTTTGCGGTTATTTGGATCTTCTTTAACAGGCAAAGCATTTCGATGGTATTCTGGTTTGATGCCCGAGTCAATAAGAATGTGTGAACAAATGCAAGAGGCGTTTATATCCAATTTCTTCTCGTCAGAACGCGATGTCAGTATTGCAGAATTGGCCTCTGTCAGACAGAGAAAATGAACCTGTGGAGAAATTCATTGATAGATGGAAGACCTTGGGGGCTTCATGCAGACAGTTACCAGAAGAGAAAGAACAAGTGAACATGTGCTTGAATTCTATGGAACCGAGAATTGCTTTCGGGCTCATGAGTGCTGATATAAAAACTTTCCGAGATCTTGCAACAAAAGCGCATGCATTGGAAGTGATGGCTACAAAGATGTCAGTCTTTCGGATTAAGACAGAAAGAAGAGAACCAAATAGATTAATGGTAAATATTGTTAATCAAGAAAAGAAAAAGAATATTTTTTACAACAAACGAGAAACAAAAAAGAGAGAGGATTCAGATCAAGTTAATGGTAAGCGGCCACGACCATACGACTCCTGCAGGGAATATGCATTCAATAAAGAAGATATGTTGCCAATGATGGAACAATTGCTTGCCGATAGAATTATCAGCTTACCTTCTCCGAAATATCTAGAAGAAGTCGAAATGACTAAAGAAGAAAAATATTGTCGTTACCATCGCTGTTTAAGGCATCGTATAGAAGATTGTTTTACATTAAAAAATATACTAAAGCGATTGATAAAACAAGGTGAGATAGTGACGAACAAGAATGAAGAACAGGACAAGAAAATCGTTGTGAACATGACATCTGCAAGAGATCCGACAAAGAACGGGAAAGGTAAAGGGAAGGCTGTTGCGAAAAGGGGATGGCCGGCAGTGATAAATTCACTCAGAAACTCTCGTTATAATTCAGAATTTGTTGAGTTATCCTCTAAAGAAGTTAGTTATGGATTAGCTTCCATTCGCCACAGAGAGGATGAATTGGTCAGAGAATTCATTAATCGATGGAGGATTCAGGGGGCATCATGCTTGCGATTGGTGAAAGAGGAAAAAGAACAAGTTAAGTTATGCATGGAATGCATGAAACTAAGTATTGCGTCAAGTCTCGCGAATTCAAATATACAGACATTTCAAGATTTGATTGAAGAAGCATGTAGTTTAGAAAGGATTAATGATAAAATGTCCGACTTTTATATAAGCCAGTTGGTTTCAAACCTTGGAAGAAATGCAATTTATATGCCTCAGGAAGAAAGAAAAGCGAAGAATGAGCTAGGAAGTTCAGATACAAGAAATATGACTGAGCATACGACCAAAAAATGAAGAAAGAATTTGCACAGCCTAGGGATCGTAAGAAGTATTCATTTGTAGAAGATGATATACTCCCTATGTTAAACAAATTGTTAGTAACCGAAAAGATTAGATTGTCGTTGCTGAAACGTCCAAGGGAAATGAAGAAAATAGGAGAAGGTGATTATTATCACTATCATCGTTCCCTCGGACATTGAACAGAGAACTGTTTCGGCTTGAAGAACAAGTTACAAAAGATGATCGATAAAGGTGAAATCTCTATCAGGAAAGTGTATGAAATAAAAGAAGTACATGGGCCTGATCAGCTTAAGACTGGAAGCAATGCCAATCTTAAACAAACAATACGAAGTAATACGACATCAGTATATTTGTTAAAGGTCGCGACATCATAATTTTGATTACGAAGATTCCTAGAGCAATGCTTCCTAATCAAAAGGGGGCAGGACAAGTGAGTAAAAAGGTGAGCAAAAATTGTGAAAGATATTTCTCACTATAGAATGTATTTCTTTTGCGTATTTGAATAAAATGTAGGCTTTCAAGCATATTAAGTCATCGCCAAATGAGAAGCGTCGATGATTTTTGCCAAAAGTAGCGCTTTCAAGCATATCAAGTCATCATCAAAGCAAGACAGGCTTTCAAGCATATTGAGTCATTGCCAAATGCGAAGCGTCAATAATCGCCATCAAGCGTTGATAATCACTGCCAAGTGTCAATAATCACTATCAAGTGTTGATAATCATTGCCAAGCGTCAATAATCACTATCAAGCGTTGATAATCACTGCTAAGCGTCAATGATCATTATCAAGCGTCAAAGATCGTTATCACGCGTTGATGATCGCTACCAAGCGTTAATAATCGCTATCAAGCATTGATAATCGCTACCAAGCGTTGAAGATTGCTACTAAGCATTGACAATTATCGCCAACGTCGAAAAAATTTTCGCTAGTAAGTACCAATGATTATCACAAAATTAGCAACCATCGCTGTTGTCATCAATCGCTTATCAAAATTGCTATCATCGCCAAGCTGATACACTATGTCAAACACAATAAAATATTCCTAGAACATTATCAACAGGGACGAAATATCAATTATCGATTCACCATCTTTTGGCAGTGGAATAAACTATATAGCCAACCATATATAAAGGTGACGATAGCGATGGTAGCTTAACATTTAAGGCAGTTGACGAAGCAGTCACATAAGGCCTATCTCTATGATCATTTAAGGCAGTTGACGAAGCAGTCACATAAGGCCTATCTCTATGATCATTTAAGGCAGTTGACGAAGCAGTCACATAAGACCCATGCCGTCTGTATAGCTTCCGACAGCGTCACGGGGAATGGAGAAAATGCCCTTCGGTGAATGGGTCCGACCTTGCAGGCGAAGAAAAAGTGAGTCTCTGAAGCAGGATGACTCCCCAGATCCCTGGTTTGATTTCAGTAGTAACTCATGAAGGTCTCTGAAGCAAGATGACCTCTCATTTGATGGACTGACGACCCTGGATTTGGTACCCATTGAAAATCCATATCCCGGGCTTGTTTCTAGTATTAACTTATGAAGGTCTCTAAAGCAAGATGACCTCTCATTGATGGACTGGTGGCCTGGGGTTTGGTCAAAGGTAGCCTGGTTAAGCCCCGCGAACTCTAGAGAGTTACTGTGGCCACCCTGTGCGTAAATCCCATTAAATTCACGTCCGTGATTGCTCCACTACTCAAGAGCTTAAACTGTGTGTTGCTCCACTACTCAAGAGCTTAAACTGTGTGTGTAAGTGTCAGTCTAGTTCAGTCCAATCCAGTCTAGTTCAATCTAGACTAGTCAATTCTGGTCGAGTCAAGTTAAGTCGGTCAAGGTCAGTCTCGTCCAAGTCAAAGTATGGCCAGTCAAAGTGCATTAATACCACTGCTCAAAAGCATAAACTACATGTAGCATTCAAAATGCTGTGAATACACATTTGAAATTAGATATGCTCAAATATGCAATTGCCTGATGAAATTTTAAATGTTGAAAAGAAAAAAAATATATATGCAAAAATGCGTTTCTCTTGAATTAGGTTCAAATTACAGCAACAGTAAAGGCCAACTAAAATATTGGCAATTATCTACTCAAAAGTTCAACTCTTCAAGGAATATCTACAAGCTTCACCTTGGAAATATTATCTTCTGAAGAAATCTTTATGCAACATTGACCGGGAAGGGGGGTAGGATTTATATCTTCAAATCAATCTATGCCTTGGTCTTCGAATCAATCTATGCTTATGTCTTCAAATCAATCTATGCCTTGGTCTTTCTAATAATTTCTTATATGCGGCAAAGGAATTTATATAATGAGAATCATGACTCAAAGTGAACGTTCAAAAGTTGCCTCTATATTAAGGCTCAGTTATATGCCAATGTCGTAAACTCTTCGCTATCCTAATAATGATATCGCGAGACTCCAAGTATCAAATCTGAGAGAGACAAGGAGCAAACGGAATCATCATCGGTAACTTATATATTCCTTGAAAAGTTATTAAATGAAAATTGAAAAGGAGTCTTGTCTATTTTTCAGAATCAGCAAAGATCCAAGGAAAAGTCTATGAAGAAATATTAAGGAGCACAAGCTAGAAACGACTCAACGATTGAACCTTGGAAATGATATCTCCAAGAGCGCGATTTAATGAGCAAAAGAATGCAATGCGAAGCACAATGACAAGCGCAAAGATGAAATGATTAAATCATTATCACATTACGAATATCACAATTAACTTAAAGAGAGAAGTTTTCAATCACTACCAAAAAATCAAGCAAAGGGTACGGACTTTGTAAGTTTTTGGGTACGGATTAAATCCGTAGCAATTAAGCTACGGATTAAATCCGTAGCTAAATTATAATTGATCCGTAGCTAAAACCTGCATCTTCCCAATAGCCTTATTACATATTGATGTTGCTTAAGGGGCTCCATGGGGCCCTTTGGAATATATTTTTTTGATCTAAGCTGCCCATAAATTTTGATATACAATTTCAATCGATGAGCCCAAAAATTATGTAGATTAAGGGTCTAAGTGGACCACACCATAAGAAATAATAAAAATTAAATTTCTATGGTTAATATGTTGTGTGGTCTTCTTACAGCTTTGATCTGACTCATTTTCATCTTACATACTTAAAATAATATTTTAAAATTAATGAACGGAGTGGATAAATAAAATACATCACGGTGGGCCCCACTATCCTAAAACCCAAATGATTTATGGGTCGTCCGTCACGCGGCCCTCTTAAAACTAAACGCACCCTACCAAATCGAAAATTAGCCCGCCCTCTTCTCCCGCGCGCAGCAAAGCTCCCAAAACCCATCTCTCTATCTCTCTCTCTCGCACTCAGCCTCTCGATCTCCCTCGCCCTCTCTCGATCTCACACTCTCCCTCACGCGCTCAGCCTCTCCATCTCGGTCCACCCTTTCTCCTGCGCGCAACAAACCTCCCAAAACCCATCTCTCAATCTTCAAAACCCCCTTTCGTCGTAAGAAGGAGAATAAGAAGGAGAAGGAGAAGAAGATCTCAGCTTTGCAAGGTTTTTTTTTTCTCCTTAATTTCCATGGTTGCAATCATTTGATCTCGTTTCCCCCCTTTTTCTCTGGTTAGAATCTGGTGATTTATGTGATCTGTGATACCGGATTTCTTTCTGCTTGATTTGAGGCGTTTTGCATTAGATCTTGCAGCCTATTACTTCAATTTGTCGAAAGATGTGGATAGGATTGGCTGTTGGTTTGCATTTTTTTTTATCCCGATTGTGAAATATTAAGGGCCTGTTTGGATGCCTGTAAGTTGGGTAAGTGGGAAGTCACTTACAGGGAAGTCACTTACAGGTGGTGTTTGGGGGAGGAAAAATCGCCTGTAAGTAACTTACAACCTGTAAGTCACTTACAGGCAAATCTACCAAAAAACTGCAGGGCGAGTTAGGTAAACTGGATTGCGTACTGAGTAAGCTCGTTCACCATGATTTATATATTTAATCCACTCCGTCCATCCATTTTAACTGATAACTTTAGTGCCAAAAGATGAATCATATCCAAAGCTTGAATTGACCATGCTACAGGAAACAGTGTGACTTGAGCGTCCACCGTTGAAAAATTCTTGTGGGCCATAGAAGTTTTTTTTATCAAGCTTATATTTGTGTTTTCCTTTCATCCATGTCTGTAAGATCTTATGAACAGGTTGGATGGTAAGTAAACATCACTGTGGGGCCCAGAAAGGTTTCATCAGGTGGGGCTCACCATGTAGATGTTACTGTCCAAAGATGAAGGTGATCCCCATGATATTAGAAATAAGTTGATGGGCTAGAAAACTTAGGCTGATTTTTTTTAATTTTTTTTTGCAAATTGAACAATGGGTTGAAGTACTTCAATTTGGTACAGGGAGATGAGGGAAGCAGTTCTTGCCACAGGCCGTTCATAACCCCGGATTGAAGTTACAATGGTTCCAAGTCCATCTTGAAATGCATGGAACTATTAGATTTTGGTCTTGTGAATTAAACGATGCCAACCCACTTCTGTCATTTATTCTACATTGAATTGGGTTATTGCTATCCAGTTCAAGGAAGTATTCAAAAGCACCCTTAGATAACCAAAGGACTAGTCATTTTAAATTTCCAGAAACCTATGATTTGTGACTGGCACGCAACTGCACACAACCATGTTTTGGGACTTTACATAGGCAAGCATTCTTTTGCAAATTGAACACACGCTTCTTTCATCACCACATTCTATGAGACCACATCCCATCCACCCTAAAAGGTAGAAACAACAAGCATTCTTTTAGTATGTTGGTTGTAGTGCAGTTTTGAGCCTTTTGATGGATGGCTTGGATATTGCAACTGTCTGCCATGCTGGCATATATGGTGTTGTATGCATTAACTGTCTTGGACACGTGCCGGCTTATCAAAACTCTTATATAACGCTCAGCCAAGTCTGTGTGCAATATCTTCAGCTTTACAGTTTGTACAAAGTGGGGCCTATGGTGCAGTGATCCAAACTGTTTTTATGGTGGGGCTCTCCCTGGACGGGCCATCCACCAAAAACCTCCCAGATTGGAAGATCCTAGCTGTAGAAAAATATGATCTTATTTTGGTTGAAATTGTAAGAACTAGGAAGAGCTCTTAGAAGGCCACTATTCTCTTTTCCTTGGAAACATTGCTTGTAGACAAATAAATTGTTCCTTGCTATTGTTGTTTGGTATGTGCATTGGAATAATTGAAACTGGTGGAATTCGTTAGCAACTGCTCAATTTCTCGACAGAATCCATTGAATTTAAATTAACATGAACTTTTCTCACCTGAATCAGTTCCAATTAATGTGCAGAAATGATCTGAAATGGCAGCTGCATCATAACTCATTAATAGAGCTGAAAAAACAAGTTAAACATGTTTGAATTGAGCTAGATGGAAAAGATAATTGCTTAATAAGTTAAACATGTTTGAATTCGTGGGCCTACTTTTATAGCCCACTTGATGATTGGTTTAGCTTAATAATTATCTCAAATATTCATTTTGATGGGCTTAACAAAATAACATATTTGATCCTATGTTTTTTTTATATGATTATAACATTTTACAATGATTCCCCAATCTAAGCTCTGCTCGATGTGAATATACAACTTTCTACCTGTAAGTAACTTACAGGCTATCCAAACAGAAAAACTAACTTACCTGTAAGTGACTTACAACTTACATCCAAATAGGTTACCTGTAAGTAACTTTCACCTGTAAGTCACTTACATGTAAGTCACTTACAACTTAAAAGAACTTACAGACATCCAAACAGGCCCTAAGGTTATTGTTTCGGTTTTGTTTGAAAATGAGGATTGGATTTGTTTCTTATATAAAATCTGGCATGGGATGTTGGTTGTTAATTTTTTTGCTTTGATTCATTGAAATATGCAGATGTGATTTTTTTTTGTCTCTACCTAGATCGGGGAGTTATTGGTTGGGTGTGGTTGTATGGAAAAAAAGGTTTTGATTTTTCCCAAGGGGCTTAAAAAAAGGATGTGTTTTTAATTTAATTTAATTTATTCTGCCATGTCATCCCACAAATGAACAGGCCGATGCATAGGGGTAAGCCAGGGTAAGTCTTTGGAAGGCAACAAGCCTTGCATCCAAAATTTCCTGTGACAGTGCTCATATCCTTCTCCCTCGTGCGAATCCTCATCATTTTTCTTTTCTGAGTTAGTTGATTTTTGGGTCCGACATTATTTCAAACCTTCTAACAATTATCCTTAAGTTATCCACCTGTTGCCTACTCACATCATAAAACAAGATTGTATCATCAAAAATAGATTTATTTTAATGGCACCCAAGAAAACTCTGCCATTCCACTTTCTCCGGGTGCATCACAATGTCAAGAACCAGATCTGTAGTAACATTGCATGGTTTCATTATCATTACAATTTACTGTTCCAAAATAAACATTGGATTGGTAGAACTAAGTAATGAAAATATTGAACAAACCAGGAAAAAACTAAACCTATTTTCCCAACAAAACTAAATCCTCATTTAATCAGTTCCATCGCAAAACACTCAGAATTTGATAGTCACATTTCATATATTGGATGGCTAAGATTGTCATATTGAAGTCCTTGAGCACCATGGTAATTCAAGGTAGGGCCTAATTAGTGGAATGTTCCTAATCATACTGAATCGACGATCAAGATCACTTGATTGGTATAACAATAGTCAGTCCTGTAACTTTTTTTTTATTTTGTAACTAGGTCATGGGAAAAATGGTTCAAACGGTTGGTACAAACATTAAACCTTCAAAGCATTTAAGCCATATCTACTAAAAGGTAGTTTATGGAGACACTTTGAGGGTGTGTTTGAAGTAAGTTTGCATTGAGTAGCATGGTCATTGGATCAAATGGAAGGTGACGAGCTCATGTCTTCATAATGAACAAAAGAGCTCACTTGCCATTTGGAGCCACTTTCATGTACTTCCTGCATTTCGGTCAATGTGAAACAGGTTTCCACACTTTATTTAAAAAATAATAAAAAAATTATTATTATAATGTTTCCTCTATTCGATTTTTTTATTTTTTTTGGTGGAGTATCTCCAGATTCCATCTTATTTAGCTTGAGCATTGGAGTTGAGTTGCTAACTCCAATGTTTCCCCAGTATTGACTCGTCTTGCAATATATATTTTCTCTATTAAGAGACTTTTTATGAAATATCTCATTGTAGTGGTTTCACAGAAACCATATTGGGTAGAGCAAAATGTTAGCATAATTATTAATTTGTTGTAAAAATACAATGATTGCAAACTCCTTAATACATTGTATTTGGTAGATAATATCTGTATGGGTTCAATCATCTGATAGCACTTCCTTCATTTCCAACTTTTGAGGAGGATGGTGCATGAGGCTAATTTTCAACTCTAATTTTTGGTAAGGTGCAGGTTGAAAATGGACCCCTTAGTTAATCGAGATCCGGGTGTAATGAATAGGGAGTGGATGACACTAAGTTTCCCAGACCCACGTTTTCTATCTGGAATCAGAAGTTTTTCAAAGTTTGCACAAGAAAACCTTCCTGGTAGAGAATTCGTTCCTTGTCCATGCACCACTTGTAGATGTGCACGTTTTCTGGTTTCTTATGATGATATGGAAATACATTTAATGAAAAATGGATTCGACCCAAGCTATAGGGTTTGGAACATGCATGGGGAGCATGTATCACCAAAGTATTCTGTACGTGAATCAAGTTCCCAACAATATCATAGTGTCCCGAACTTAAATGAGTTGCACAACACGATCGTTCAAGAACTTGGTGGTAATAACTTAGATGAAGTTGTACAGGATGAACCGAATGTGACCCATGTAGTCGAAGGCGTCTTTGGAGAAAAATGAAACTAATGAGTTTGAAGAAAATCTACGAGACGCGATGACTGAGCTATACCCTGGGGCCCAAGATTTCACCGCGCTGACTTTCATTGTACAGCTTTTCAAATTAAAGGTGAATCATGGATGGAGTGAAAAAAGATTTACAGAGCTCCTTCAACTACTAAAGAAGGTGTTACCTTCTGGTAACAAAGCCCCAACTAATACATACCAAGCGAAGAAGATCATTACAAAGTTGGGTCTTGATTATGTGAAAATTCATGCTTGTCCAAATGATTGCATCTTATACTGGAGAGAGAACGAGATGAAAACCATTTGTCCAAATTGTAAAAGTTTCAGGTTCAAGACTGAAATGGATTCTCAGAGAAAACAATCTAAAATACCTGCAAAGGTGTTAAGGTATTTTCCATTAACACCAAGGCTACAAAGAATGTTCAGTGTGCCATGGTTGGCGAAAGAAATGTCTTGGCACTCAGCTAGGAAATTTCAACATGAAAAGATGGAGCATCCGGCTGATTCTATTACATGGAAGAATCTCGATGACAAGTATACAGATTTTTCAGCTGAACCTCGCAATGTTCGATTGGGCCTGGCCACAGATGGGTTTAACCCATTCGGCTCTTTCAGTATGTCGTATAGTTCATGGCCCGTTATGTGTGTGACGTACAACCTTCCACCAAAGCTTTGCATGAAACCTCAGTTTACTATGTTGACGTTGCTCATTGAGGGACCGCGACAACTGGGAAAGGATATTGACGTTTATTTACAACCATTAATTGATGAACTGCAAGAGTTATGGCAAAAAGGGGTCATGACGTTTGACGCATACCATGAGAACAAATTCAACATGCGTGTCGTTCTGCTCTGGACAATCCATGACTTTCCAGCATATGGTAACGTTTCTGGTTGTAGGACCAAGGGTAAGTATGGTTGTCCTGTATGTGGTCCCGACACAGATTCTTTGCGACTCAAATATGGAAAGAAACATGTTTATATGGGCCACAGACGGTGGTTGCCAATGTCAGAACCGGCTAGGAAGGACACAAGTGCTGGCACGTTCAATAAGAAGGTGGAGATACGACGTCAACCTATCCGTCTGGATGGGATTGAGGTCAAAAGACAAACCGTAAACTTGAATATACAGTGGGGGAAGACTAGAAAGAGTAATATAAGGAGTACTGATGGAGGCCGACAAGAGCTAGCGGATGATGTTGAATCACCGTGGTTCTTTAAACGGTCTATATTATTTGATCCGGAGTATTGGAAAGATATTCCCGTGCGTCACAATCTTGATGTTATGCATATTGAGAAAAACATATGTGAAATCCTTGTTGCCTTGATGTTGAACACGCCTGGCAAAACCAAGGATGATGCTAATGCACGCAGGGACCTGAAACAATTGGGAATTAAGAAGCGTCTATGGCTGAAAAAGAACAATGGTAAGGTGATTCAGAAACAAGGTCCTTTCTGTCTAAGAAAAGAAGAGAAAAAGCTTTTCATCCAGACTTTGCATGAGTTGCGTGTTCCGATCGGTTTTAGTGCAAATTGGAAGACCATTGTAAAGGAAGATTGCGTGGATTTAAAGGGAATGAAGTCTCATTCTTACCATGTGTTGATGCAACATCTGCTCCCAGTTCTCATCCAGCATGCATTCAAGGATAGGAAGGTCATTCGCCCTATAATTACAAGCTTTTGCACCTTCTTTAATGCCTTGTGCTCGACAACTGTAGACCTTCAAATGCTCCTTACTCTTGAGAGAGGCATGGCTAGGACGTTATGTCAGCTTGAGACTATATGCCCGCCATCAATATTTGTCATTATGATGCATTTGTCGATCCATTTGGCTTACGAGGCTCGCATATGTGGTCCTGTATACTATCGATGGATGTATCCATTCGAAAGGTACGTTATGAGCTTAATAAGAATAAATCAGTTTAACATCTACATTTACATGTATATATAATGTATCATTAACTTTGTCAGGTTCATGAAGACATTTAAGGCCTATGTTCGTAACAAGACACGACCTGGGGGTTGTATTGCAGAGCAATATATTCAAGAGGAGACAGTTATATTCTGCAACCAATATAAAGGAAAACAGAAAACAAGTCTATTGGAAAAGCTGGAAAAACGGTTTGACGAAGTCATTCCAGGACTATGTAAGTTGCAAGATATCGTTGATGATGACCGTGATGATGATGATGTTGGTCCAGTAGGTTCGGGTCAAAGTGTTATCCTAGTGGGTATCGAATACGAACAAGCTCGTACATGGGTACTGAAGAGTCATCCCAGCTATGATGAGTGGGAAGGGTATGTACAATAAGCTCATATATATATATATATATATATATATATATATATATATATATATATATATATATATATATATATATATATATATATATATATATATATCCTTACTTTATGCGATTTCCATATAACAATGTTATCGAATTTCAGGAAGCACAAAGATTTCTTGCAGCGATGCTACAAGAGGACCAACAGGGTGCCTAATGAGGATGAATTCATACCTTGGTTGAAGAGGCAACCAGAGTTCATTGAATCTGATGATAAAGAATTTAAAGACATAGTGAGAGGACCTTTAGCTTTTTCTATGCAATACAATAAGTATTGTATTAATGGTTTCCTTTTTGTTACTAAGGATTATGAGGAGAATAAAACGAACCCAAACAGTGGGGTTATGACAGAGGGTATGACAACCTTCCGATCGAGTGCTAAGGATATGAATACAGTGGATGAAAATCAACCTTATTACGGAGTCCTGCGTAGAATTATTCAATTGGAGTACCGAACAGGGTACAAGCCCATCCTATTTAAGTGTGATTGGGTGAAGGTGACACATCATGGTGTTTCTTTTGATGTCGAAGCGAATCTGAGATTAGTAAATTTGTCCAGTCTTTACAGTTCAGACAAAGTCGGTGACGAGCCCTTCATTCTTGCAGAGCATGCCATGCAAGTTTTCTATTCCAGAGATCCAAAAAATCCTGAATGGCATGTGGTCTTGGAGGTTCCAAAAAAGATTTTTGTCAAAGAAGAGACGTGCGTTCTATCAGAACGATTAAAAGCTATAAGTAATGCCGATGCAGGACCTGATCTCACCTCATTAGCAATTGTTGATGAGTTGATATTCAATGAACCTGAAGACGTCAGTGTTGTAGTCGAGAAAACAAAGAAAAGAAAACGATCAAGGAGAATCTATTGAATTGTTTGTATTTTCTAAGCATGTAACAAAACCATATTTATTGGAGGTAATCTAATCAAGGTTTGGATAATATAGTGAATTATTTGTACTTTATCTGTGATCTAAATTATTTCTTAACCATTAGTGCTTTTTTTTTTTTTTCATTTTAGCGAAGAAATAGGCACATGGATTCACAACCAGAGGTATTGGGTGCGCAGTTGCATGGGAGTGCAGATGCAAGCAACACCGAAGGTAATAAGATACTTCTCCTTAATTAGATATGTAAATTTCATTTTCCTTATATATTGGCGGTAATCAATGATGTGTATATATAACTGTTATTCTTTTTTATATAATTGTGTCAGCTTCTGCTTCGTCTAGAAAGAGAGGCATTACTAGGGGGGTTCTCTTTACTTGTGCAACCTGAAAGGAAAAAAGTCCTAAAGACGAATGAATTTGGGCAACCAAATGAGGACTGTTCTGACCACAGAGACTTTGCATCGCACGTCGGTGTCCTAACTCGTTCTCATATCCCGATCATATACCTGGACTTTCGCCAGGTGCCTTCTGAACACATTCATATGGTCACAACAAGATTGTCACAGTTTTATGAGTTTGAGGGTCAACGTTGGGATGCAAGTCTTGATTACGTTACACAACGCATCAATGAAGCGTGGAGGAGATACAAGAAAATGTTGACTACAAAATATATTAAAAACAAGGATCATGTTGCTGTGAGAGATGGTCCTGCCCCCCCAGGTATCCCTATGGAGGATTGGAGGGTCTTTGTGGATCAACGTACCACTGAGGAATTCAAGAGGGCAAGCGCAAGGAATAAAGTCAATCGGGCCAAGCTAAAAGGACCTGCTTGTCTTGGGAGGCGCAGCATGGCTGTTACTCGCCATAAGATGGTATGTATTTAAAAATAGATATTATAGTTTAAAATTGAATTTAAATTTGAATTATCATTTATCTAACTCTATTAATGATGTGTACTTGAACGATATGTAATGTGCCACAGGCGATGGAGAGGAATCTTACCTCTGATGCTGAGATAGGTAGATGTGAAGTCTACTTAAAAGCCCATACAAGAAAGGACAAAGTTGTCCAGTATCCTGACCTTGCTGTAAGTGCATCGATCCCTCGTACCACTAACTAGTAGCCTTATGAAAAGCTTATGTATAACTTTGAATTATTTTAAATTCATTTATATTTTTTCACAGGAAAAACTAAATGAGCTCTATAGTAGCAATCCTGCTTCTAGGATGACTGGTGTGGATGATGCCCTTAGTGAGGTACTAATAAAATTTAAAATTACTTAAGTTTTATGGTAATTATGAATATCCTAATAACTTGATTTACAATGTTTTACAGGTGGTTGGTTCTGACAGTAGAGGGCGAATGCAGGGTCTAGGTTGCTCAATAAGCAAGACAGTACTGAAGAAGTCAGCCCCTGCTCTTTCAAAGGTAGAGAATGTGACAAAAGAAAAAGAGAGCCTAACTCAAGATATATCTAAGATGAAGAAATCATTGGCCGATCTAACTCAAGAGTTTTTGGAGATAAAGAAAATGTGGGTGGATACACAGAAAGAGGGACAATATAATCAAAATGTCTCATCACCGGCAGTCGCTAAATCTACTCAAGCATCGTCGGTATGCAAGTATAAATTTTTTACTGTATTGAGCTTTCAATTATATCATAAACGCTAACAATACCAATGCCATTTTATATTTAAATGTAGCCGGATATTATATGTATCGGTAAGAAATGCGACTTGCTTGGCTTTGGAAAACGTGGTGTAGTTGCTCGTGGTCAAGTACATGAAGTTAATCCAAATGCAACTGTCCATTGCGAACCGTTGGAGGATGGAGCTTTTGTTGTTGTCCTGACTGAGATTATACAACCTGGCGCTCCTTTGTGGAAAGAAGATGGGTTCGCATCTACACTTGGAGAGGCCGGTCTCGGATCATTTGTGCAATGGGGGAAAGAGGCTTTGAGAATTCAATACTAATTAAACAAATTTGGTACTCTATAATTGAACATGTGTAGTGTGCATATTTTTTTTAGTTACTTTATATGATGTTTGGCTTGTTGGTTTCTTAATTTTGAACTAATTTGGCACTCTATAGTTCAACATGGTTATAGTCTACATGTTCTTTCTAGTTACACTAGATGTTATTTGTTTTTTTTTTTTTTTTTAATATTGAATGAATTTTGTACTCTATATATGAACTTATTTATAGTCTTAGGCTCCATTTGGTCATCACATTAGTTTTTATGAATACATTTTTTTTTTCAAACCAAATAGAGCCTAAGCCCTTTTTTAACTCCGCCAATGCAACTCCTTGCATTGGCGGTCCCAAGCCCGGGTAAAGGAGGAGGGAGGAGGACTTTAGAATGAGATTGTTAATAAAAACAGTGGCCCCCAACATTGCCGTTGGTGGAAGGCTTGGATCTGACCCGAAGTCTGATGAGACCCCACAATGTAGTGAGCCCCTGTTTTAACAATCCAATGTAGGCCATGATAAGTCAGAGAATTACAATTTCTGAGTACTACAAAGCTGGGCCTACTTTAATGGAACTGACATATTATTCTTTTGCAGGTTGAGCAGAGGAAGGAGCATGCGTCGCTTCCCATACCACCAGCTGTTCTACCCTGCGTTAGAGAATTGGCTGTCATTTACCCTTACCCAAGGGAGCGCAAGTCCAAACTCCCACGTGCTGCTGCCCCACTGATCTCTGTCGCAAGCAGTGACCCATCCATCAACCGAAGCAGAAGGATCGTCCACCGGAAGAATTTCATGTAAGTGAAAACCCAAAGAATATCTGTTTTCAAACTTATTTTCCTCAACTCAGTACCCAAAGATTTTAGAAATGTTCTGATTTCTCAAGAATCTGTAACTACAAGTTGCTGTTGTATAATTACTGTAGAAATTACAGAGAAAATGCTACAAAGATTTTCTGCTAGGGGGATTAATTGTTGGGGCAGCTCTCCACAGTCAATCTAAGAACCAGTATCCCTGAGTATCATCTCACAACTGTCCACCAAAACTGTCCCTAATCTTCCTTTTTGAACCCAAAAACCCATACCAAACTTTGCCCAAAACAACCCAAGAGGTTCAGTTACCTTTTTTTTTTTCTAGATGGTGACGTTCAGTTAGCAACCTGCCCAAAGTTTAGCCAATATCAGTCCATATACCTATCCTAGAATTGCCCCCAAGACTGTAAAAAATTTACACTTTGTAAACCAACAGATGTCTCTGAGATGTGATTCCTATATATGCTTCTTACAACAATCCCTATCAATATCCCACCCTCTGACTACAATGATCCATATCTATATTACAACCCTAACAATGACATGTCGACCCCAAAAAGTCAGTTTGTAACATCCCGGATTTTTGCCAACCTGGGATTAGATGTCCTTAGGTAATGGGTTGCTCCTAACACCTTATTATTTCGTCAGAACTGAACCCCACAGTCTAAAATCGCTTCTGAACCCATTTCCTTCACAAATCCCACCCCTTTCCTACCTTGTGCTTTCAATTTTTCAAAGCACTTTCGCCCTAGACACTAACTTAAACTAGCTAAGTAGTAAAACTTGGATCACTTTATATACAAACTGCAAAGGCCTAAGTACCATCTCAACCAGAAAACAATTAGGATTAAATCCTTTAGAAATTTAACAAAGTTAACTAAGTGCAAACTCGATTAGCCATGGAATCCGTTGGGATCGCTTTAAATACGATCTGCAAGACCCAAAACTTGTAAAACATGTGACTCTAGGTTACCCTAAAGTTTAGAACCGAACTCATTTCCCGTCTGCTCTCGGGAATGAAACGAAACTTCGTATTAGGTTTAGATCGCACATCGGGAGTCCGATTAACTCGAAGCTAAGGAACTAGGACCGCCCCACTGGGCTTGACAATCATCTCAAAAATCAGCTCCGACCGATGTCCCACGGTCATTTATTTCGATCCGGAGCGAGGGAGTGTGAAAAACACTATTACCTTTCCAAAATAAATATCTGGAATAGTGATCTGGCACCATTCGCTTGTGCATCAGTATTAAGCAACCAGACCGTCAGAATCAGACCAAATTACACCCTCGGATTAAGAAAAATTTCAGGAACATTTACATGTACTTGGAATTTCGGATCGTGGCCCACTGACCGTTGAACTGAAAGTGGCCCGCCACGTGCGATCTGGGAATCCGATCGAGTCGAAACCGTAATCCCTCATAGATCCATGTGTGGTGAGCTTAAGTCTGACGTTTGGCTCAAGGAGGGCCACCAGAACCTCTCTTTTGAGCTGGAAAAGTGACGAAATACCTATATTAGCAGTAACCTTTGAACAGGAGTCTATTTCGGTGAGTTTTGAGGCTATATAAGGACCTTAAACCCTCTCTCATGGCAGCCATACGAATTTGGATTTGAGAGAGGGAAAAGAGAGAGAAAGTGAGGGAGAAGTGGGAGAATCTCCCTGCCGTCGTTCCCTGCCACCACACGGGCTGCACCATCCCTTTCTCATCGCTTTTCCGGTGATTCCAGCCCCGTTTCTAGGTAAGAAACCCTAACCCTAATCTGATTTGGGGCTTGGGTGGTTGTAGGTTATGAGATAGCTAACCTATTTCGTTCTCTAGGTTGCCAAACTGCCGAATACGGAAGCTTAACAAACCTATCAACTCCGTTACGATTCTACGACAAAAGGTGAGGACTTTAAGTGTATAAGTTACATTTTTCAACGCTTTCAATGTCAGATAATGATAGATTCATGATCTACATGTAAATGCACATGTACAAAGTGCTTTCCGTTTCCTGTTTCGATTAACGTTGTAGAATATGGAATTTCACATACTCTATATATACGTAGAAATACTGTATACGTATTTTTTTTGGAGAAGTGTTTGACATGTTTATTTAATGTATGATTATACTATATATGGATAAAATACTAGTTTGGCGAAAGGAATCGCCGTAATACATGTTCACTTGTAAATGCTACGTATGTTGAAATTGCGTATTCTAGAAATACTGTATACGTATAAATTTTGGAGATGTATGTATCATGATTATTTGCTGTAGTAATATATTATACATGGATAAAATACTCGCTTGACTAAAGGATAACCCTAATACATGTTTTGCTAACATGCACCATGTATGTTGTAATAGTGTATTCTAAGTGTTTGTGAAAATGACTGAATGAGTATTGAATTCTCATTCGTGCTTGCCATGACTAATTGTCATGGATTCATGATGGTTGTATTGGCGATACCCCCTTTGACAAAAGGATTTGCCCTAAATCACGCCACGACCAATATACACTATATACGCTAAAATGTGTGGCCCAAGTGTTTGTGGAAATGGCTGAATGAATATGGAACTTGGATTCCTGCTTGCCATGACTATCCGTCGTGGGTGTACGCGTGTTATGGTTGGGGCAACTCCCTAGTGAAAGGATTTGGCCTAATGCCTATGTGATCGACATATGTCATGTATGTTGAGGTATGTTTGCTTAAGTGTTTCATGAAATGTCTGAATGTGTAGTAGTTAGCAAATTGTAATATATAAGGGTGTTGAGATATGATTCTCAACCTCTTTTCACTATGTGTATGATCTCCTTTGATAGTTGTGTGATTAGGATTTGAACATGTACAAACTCATGCTTGTGTTGTGATTCATAACATGCTCAACTGTTTTATGATTTTAACTATGTAATGCATATGTTTAAATTTATATTTATGATGTATGATCCGTCATGGGTGATGGGGGAGCGGAGCAACGAGTGCGTGCAACAGCCCTGGCAGCCCTAAACGGATAATACCAGACTGATTGTATGATTTGAATCCTGATCCCTTACTGCTTTATATCTCTGTAATTGATTGTGTTTGGGGCTATGATTATAGTCCAGGCAATCGGTAACGAGATTGAACTCGTGGCTGAGATTCATTTGCCACGTGGGATGTGTTCGACGAACTCGAGTCGTCCGTTGCCTGTCGGCAGTGGCTAGGCCACACGAAGTTGTTTATGTACTTCATGTCGTGCAGCTCAACAGGCGATCGCGCTAGTCGAGCTCATCAAGTAACCCGATCTGCCTTATGCATGTTCACCCTGTTTGGTCGCTACTGCTTGAACCTAGGGTACCAAACTTACCAGTGGCGATCCCTGTTTAACCATGGTACCTAGATCCGCTAAGTCGCATGAGCCGGGCATGGTGGTATGGGACACGTGGTCGAGCTGTCGGCCTACGCTGGGGCCATGTGCCTCCCCGTGGTGACCATTGCGCAATCAACTCGTGAGCCGAATATGGTGGTATGGGACACTGTATTCGAGCTGTCGATACTTCGGCGAGAGCCGAGTACGGTGAGATCTGTGCTCGTGCTGACGGGCGACGAGTCCTCCGTGGTATCATCGAGTACACTCCAAGGGTCTGTGATTGGCCACGAGTCTTTCACAGCAACTAGAGTGTGAGTTGAGCCGAGTACGGTGAGACCTGTACTTGAGCTGACGACTAGTGATTGAGCCGAGTATGGTGAGACTTGTACTCGAGCTGACGGCCAGCAATTGAGCCGCATACGGTGAGATCTGTATCCGCGCTGACGGGTGACGAGCCCTTTGCGATGCCTTCACTAAGCTTCTCAAACTATAATATCGTATGAGAATAACTAGGATTGACGACCCTAGAATGGATCATGTTTGGGAATGATACAAGGGAGGTACCTTAGTTTCCCAATACTGCTGTTTGAAATGGACTAATAAAAACTTGGTAATCATGAGCATCATCGCACCGCATGTGCTTTGTAGATGTGGCGCACTGAGGGAGTAAGCATTCGCGAACGTAAGATGATGTTGCTTGAGGGTGGTTTGGCAAGGGCATACAGCATCATGTCATTTCATTTTCGCACTTAACAAGAGTAGTTAGAAATGTTTGATTTGTACTGCTTTATCATTACTGCTTGATTGAATTGATAACATGTTAACCTATGCTTTACTGTTCCACTGAGTTGATCACTCACTCCCACGTTACGGGACGGTGTTCCGAACACCCACCAGATTTGTTGAGTTTCAGGTGATGGCGATGCTTATGAAGCAGAGCCGGACTTCTATGATGTGGAGGAGGAGTTCTCCTATCTGTATCTCTCTGGCAGGTCAATGAAGACCTGATATTGTATTGACGGGGCTATGGTACATGGGATAGGAGGCATTACGCTTCCTCACATTTGGTACATTTTAGAACTGCACTTGTATTTATTTAACCTGGTAATGTTATCACACTCTGGAGACTCATCATAAGTTTTATATTTTATCTATCTATCACAGTCTTCCGCTCGCAAACTTAACTGTCTCTGGAGTATGATATGCTGTTTTGTCTTAATCTCACTCATGTTCAATGCACGAATACAGTCAACATTCAATCATGCATTTTGTTGCATAAGTGATGTTCTGGAACTCGGGTGTTGAGTTTATGCTCGACCCCCGATTTTCAGGGCGTTACAAGATGGTATCAGAGCATGATTTTGATTAAACTGGACCTGGGTTATGGTCACACTACGCACTCTGACGCACTCTGACTTAGGAGGGAGCGACGAAACATAGAAACTGACTTAGGATTTTCTAAATTCGCCGAACGGCGAAACCAACCGAAATCGACCGTTGAGATTGGGCCGTACACACCCATGATCAAGCAAAACAATCCCGAATCACTTCTAGGCCATCAGTCGACGGGTGTGAGTCATTCCTTAGAGACGAATGTCCTTAGATTGTGGGTCAACCACAACACCAAAGCCTAAAACCCCTTTTTATGCAATTTCTTCAAAATCTCTCCTTGCACCACTTCATTCTTTAATTTTTTCTAAATCCTATCATACCAGATATAAATTCTAACGTATAAATGACGAAGAATAACACCTAAACAAAAATTTACTATAAGTAGTAAATATATGTATAAATTGGACTTTTGACCATTCAAACTTTGAAATCTAACCAAGTAAATGGGTTAGTTGGATAGATTAGCTCCTCCTACCCCAAAATCATATGTCACACAATATATAAAATCATTCTAGTTTGTAATTGGCCCTGAAAATGCCTCAACTGGAGTCGGGGGCCTCCCCACTTAAATATACTAAGATCCAGGGTCGAACCCGGGTGCATTTGGCACCTTAGGACCAAGGAGAACACACCCCACCCACGGCGGCAGCCCACCGGCCACTTTGGGCGGGGGTGGAACCTCCACTCTGGAGGTGGACCTCCGCCAAACTTGGCCGTACGGGTCGGGCCGGGGCTGGGATTGGTCGGCCTGACCTCCCCTACCCCCTGGCACGTGCGGTTTTGGCTGGAGTTTGGGATTTTTAGGTCTGGAAGCCCCCTCTCTCTCAAACGCCCCTCCCATCTCTCTTTTCCTCATATTCTTGCTATTTTCTCTCTCAAACCTCCACTCCAATCGCCCATTTCGTTGTTTCCTGTCCAACCATACATCACTCCATCGTTTACAGCCCTACCTATCCTCCTACCCTCATCATTCTCTCTCATTTGAGCTCCTACACCCCTCATTTGAAGGTCAAAAACGTGTAACCTCTCTACCCAACCCATCTCTCCACTTCCCTTTACAAATCCCTGTTCTTTGGGCCTCTACAACCACTGTTGAGACCCAAGTTCGTGGAGAACCAAAAACTTCAGCCCCTTTTCTCCCTCTAGGGCCCGTTCGGCCAACTGCGTTAGGTGAGTAAGGTGGATTGAATTGTAAAAGTAATAATAAATGTATGTGTATGGTATGGCCCTAGATTGGTTGTATCCCATGTTTTCTAATACCGTGTTTGGGATGTATGCATTTAAATGTAAACTCTGAGTTGTCCTTCCAAATTTCGCTTAGAAAATCATTATCCTGGGATTTGGAAATCCCATCTCACACTTTCCGACACCAGGCTCATTTTCCAAAGCCTATACCAATAATTTTGATCCCCACCCACCCTCCTACCAACTATGTCACTCCCAATCCCAAGGTAGGATTAGTAATCCAGTCCCATTTAATACAACTGAAGACCGCTGGCCAAAGGGTGTTGAAGTGATAAAGTCCCTTGATATACATTAACCCACCACACTCTAATAGCTTAAGCTTTAGAGTAAATGGTTGTTTGACAAATATGACCCATAGAGTTTGGACCTAGAGCAGTGCTTTGACAGACCCGACGGTATAGGCAATCCAACCAATTAAGAACGTGAACTCTAGAACCCCCTTAGTTGGTTTGAGCATATGTGAAGTGCTCGAGCGTAGCTACATTCATGTTCAGGCAACTCAAATTCCAAACAAACAAACAAACAATTTTCCTTTATTTAAAATGGTATGAAATCATCTAGTGTAGAAGCATAGGCTTTGGATTACAACTAGGGGATTATGCTACTCATACGTTGCGACTAGGCACTAAAGAATGTAAAAGATTCATTATGCTAAGATAATTGAAAACAATAATAATAATAAATAAATAAATAAATAAATAAATAAATTTCGTTTGTGGGCTTGATTAGGTTGGAGCGAGACCCCGTTCCGTTGTTGAATCCCCTTAATACTTTAGGCTTCCTTAGTAACTCTTAGGGAGCTTGTTTGACGTAGAAACTATTCACGATTAGAGAATTAATGTTAGGTCAAATCAATACGACCCTTAGAATTGCCTTCTCAAGGACTTAGTACAATCAGGAACACGGAGTGGAGAAACTATCCATAAGCGAGGTATTCGCGGTCTGAATCGAATTCTCAATTCTGGTAGTGACCAATGAACCCTATGCTCCGATCAAGCAGAAGGTCGGGATCGACTAGGATTAAGAAATGATATGGCAACTTTCTGTCTTCGCGAGGCAGAAGATCCATGTATCCGACTCAGACCAACTACACAACATTCCTTTTGTGTTGGCCGAACCACTTGCAACCAAAAGTTTATAACTTCGTCTTTGAAAGGTATTAGGAGTATATAGCCAATAGCGACTTTGACTTTTAGGCCCAAGGAATTACCCAAATGGGCGACAAATAGTTAGGAATTAGGTCCCAAATTACATGCCATGTCGGCATACATTTTATCCATATGAATGAAGAAAGATAACCTGCCTGTTAAGCTAGGCATGAATAAATAGGATAAGTCTGGGTCGGGATAAAACCCCTTGGTAGGATTAGGCATCTTGCCTCAAACTCACACCTGCCCCTAACATCAACCATATTGCCCATCATTTTTAGCTCCTCTCGATACCCAATAAATTTTAAGGGGGGTAGAACATTATGAGCCCAAGCTAGTTAGGTCACCTAATACGCCTCTTTGATCTGGGTGGCGCAGCGAAAACGCGGTGGACCCTACCCCACTGGCCCAGGATCGAAACGGTGCTCGTTGAATGCGAACATTTTTGAAGCCGTAGCCTGCCCTACTATGAGAAACCGTTTTAGGATGATCTAGTAAGATTTGATTTACCATTTCCTTGGACATAGATGATAACGAGGACTCTCTTAGACTAAGACCTAAAGGGCAACCTTAGAATAAACAATTTGAGCCTTTCAATGATGGGCATTCCCTACTCTTAGAGATTGAACGGATTACGGAGTTACTGAAATATACAACTGCGAAACATTCGCGGCTTGACCCAATTCTCAATCCTGGGCGACTACTGATGGACTCTCTGCTGACGAGCGGACGACCAGGATCCACCAGGATTCGGAAGGGATACGATGAGCTTCCTACCCTGGCCCGGTAGATGATCGATGTATCGGGATCGAGCCCACTATTACCGTCTCTCCGTGTTGGTCAAACAATGAAAACAGCTATCTTGCTCTAAATTGTTGGGAATTGTCGTCGAGACCCAAATAGGTAAGGAAATAAATGGTAGCAAACCATCAGGGTATGAGAAATGGATAAAGAATTAAGTTTTAAGGGGGGTAGACTAAAATGAACCAGCTGGTATATACCCTACCACGCGTAGAAACTTAAAATCAATAAGTCATTAGGCAAATGAAATAATAGAAATTTTCCCTTATTACCCTTAGCCAATTTCGGGGACGAAATTTTGTTTTAAGGGGGGTAGATTGTAACATCCCGGATTTTTGCCAACCTGGGATTAGATGTCCTTAGGTAATGGGTTGCTCCTAACACCTTATTATTTCGTCAGAACTGAACCCCACAGTCTAAAATCGCTTCTGAACCCATTTCCTTCACAAATCCCACCCCTTTCCTACCTTGTGCTTTCAATTTTTCAAAGCACTTTCGCCCTAGACACTAACTTAAACTAGCTAAGTAGTAAAACTTGGATCACTTTATATACAAACTGCAAAGGCCTAAGTACCATCTCAACCAGAAAACAATTAGGATTAAATCCTTTAGAAATTTAACAAAGTTAACTAAGTGCAAACTCGATTAGCCATGGAATCCGTTGGGATCGCTTTAAATACGATCTGCAAGACCCAAAACTTGTAAAACATGTGACTCTAGGTTACCCTAAAGTTTAGAACCGAACTCATTTCCCGTCTGCTCTCGGGAATGAAACGAAACTTCGTATTAGGTTTAGATCGCACATCGGGAGTCCGATTAACTCGAAGCTAAGGAACTAGGACCGCCCCACTGGGCTTGACAATCATCTCAAAAATCAGCTCCGACCGATGTCCCACGGTCATTTATTTCGATCCGGAGCGAGGGAGTGTGAAAAACACTATTACCTTTCCAAAATAAATATCTGGAATAGTGATCTGGCACCATTCGCTTGTGCATCAGTATTAAGCAACCAGACCGTCAGAATCAGACCAAATTACACCCTCGGATTAAGAAAAATTTCAGGAACATTTACATGTACTTGGAATTTCGGATCGTGGCCCACTGACCGTTGAACTGAAAGTGGCCCGCCACGTGCGATCTGGGAATCCGATCGAGTCGAAACCGTAATCCCTCATAGATCCATGTGTGGTGAGCTTAAGTCTGACGTTTGGCTCAAGGAGGGCCACCAGAACCTCTCTTTTGAGCTGGAAAAGTGACGAAATACCTATATTAGCAGTAACCTTTGAACAGGAGTCTATTTCGGTGAGTTTTGAGGCTATATAAGGACCTTAAACCCTCTCTCATGGCAGCCATACGAATTTGGATTTGAGAGAGGGAAAAGAGAGAGAAAGTGAGGGAGAAGTGGGAGAATCTCCCTGCCGTCGTTCCCTGCCACCACACGGGCTGCACCATCCCTTTCTCATCGCTTTTCCGGTGATTCCAGCCCCGTTTCTAGGTAAGAAACCCTAACCCTAATCTGATTTGGGGCTTGGGTGGTTGTAGGTTATGAGATAGCTAACCTATTTCGTTCTCTAGGTTGCCAAACTGCCGAATACGGAAGCTTAACAAACCTATCAACTCCGTTACGATTCTACGACAAAAGGTGAGGACTTTAAGTGTATAAGTTACATTTTTCAACGCTTTCAATGTCAGATAATGATAGATTCATGATCTACATGTAAATGCACATGTACAAAGTGCTTTCCGTTTCCTGTTTCGATTAACGTTGTAGAATATGGAATTTCACATACTCTATATATACGTAGAAATACTGTATACGTATTTTTTTTGGAGAAGTGTTTGACATGTTTATTTAATGTATGATTATACTATATATGGATAAAATACTAGTTTGGCGAAAGGAATCGCCGTAATACATGTTCACTTGTAAATGCTACGTATGTTGAAATTGCGTATTCTAGAAATACTGTATACGTATAAATTTTGGAGATGTATGTATCATGATTATTTGCTGTAGTAATATATTATACATGGATAAAATACTCGCTTGACTAAAGGATAACCCTAATACATGTTTTGCTAACATGCACCATGTATGTTGTAATAGTGTATTCTAAGTGTTTGTGAAAATGACTGAATGAGTATTGAATTCTCATTCGTGCTTGCCATGACTAATTGTCATGGATTCATGATGGTTGTATTGGCGATACCCCCTTTGACAAAAGGATTTGCCCTAAATCACGCCACGACCAATATACACTATATACGCTAAAATGTGTGGCCCAAGTGTTTGTGGAAATGGCTGAATGAATATGGAACTTGGATTCCTGCTTGCCATGACTATCCGTCGTGGGTGTACGCGTGTTATGGTTGGGGCAACTCCCTAGTGAAAGGATTTGGCCTAATGCCTATGTGATCGACATATGTCATGTATGTTGAGGTATGTTTGCTTAAGTGTTTCATGAAATGTCTGAATGTGTAGTAGTTAGCAAATTGTAATATATAAGGGTGTTGAGATATGATTCTCAACCTCTTTTCACTATGTGTATGATCTCCTTTGATAGTTGTGTGATTAGGATTTGAACATGTACAAACTCATGCTTGTGTTGTGATTCATAACATGCTCAACTGTTTTATGATTTTAACTATGTAATGCATATGTTTAAATTTATATTTATGATGTATGATCCGTCATGGGTGATGGGGGAGCGGAGCAACGAGTGCGTGCAACAGCCCTGGCAGCCCTAAACGGATAATACCAGACTGATTGTATGATTTGAATCCTGATCCCTTACTGCTTTATATCTCTGTAATTGATTGTGTTTGGGGCTATGATTATAGTCCAGGCAATCGGTAACGAGATTGAACTCGTGGCTGAGATTCATTTGCCACGTGGGATGTGTTCGACGAACTCGAGTCGTCCGTTGCCTGTCGGCAGTGGCTAGGCCACACGAAGTTGTTTATGTACTTCATGTCGTGCAGCTCAACAGGCGATCGCGCTAGTCGAGCTCATCAAGTAACCCGATCTGCCTTATGCATGTTCACCCTGTTTGGTCGCTACTGCTTGAACCTAGGGTACCAAACTTACCAGTGGCGATCCCTGTTTAACCATGGTACCTAGATCCGCTAAGTCGCATGAGCCGGGCATGGTGGTATGGGACACCGTGGTCGAGCTGTCGGCCTACGCTGGGGCCATGTGCCTCCCCGTGGTGACCATTGCGCAATCAACTCGTGAGCCGAATATGGTGGTATGGGACACTGTATTCGAGCTGTCGATACTTCGGCGAGAGCCGAGTACGGTGAGATCTGTGCTCGTGCTGACGGGCGACGAGTCCTCCGTGGTATCATCGAGTACACTCCAAGGGTCTGTGATTGGCCACGAGTCTTTCACAGCAACTAGAGTGTGAGTTGAGCCGAGTACGGTGAGACCTGTACTTGAGCTGACGACTAGTGATTGAGCCGAGTATGGTGAGACTTGTACTCGAGCTGACGGCCAGCAATTGAGCCGCATACGGTGAGATCTGTATCCGCGCTGACGGGTGACGAGCCCTTTGCGATGCCTTCACTAAGCTTCTCAAACTATAATATCGTATGAGAATAACTAGGATTGACGACCCTAGAATGGATCATGTTTGGGAATGATACAAGGGAGGTACCTTAGTTTCCCAATACTGCTGTTTGAAATGGACTAATAAAAACTTGGTAATCATGAGCATCATCGCACCGCATGTGCTTTGTAGATGTGGCGCACTGAGGGAGTAAGCATTCGCGAACGTAAGATGATGTTGCTTGAGGGTGGTTTGGCAAGGGCATACAGCATCATGTCATTTCATTTTCGCACTTAACAAGAGTAGTTAGAAATGTTTGATTTGTACTGCTTTATCATTACTGCTTGATTGAATTGATAACATGTTAACCTATGCTTTACTGTTCCACTGAGTTGATCACTCACTCCCACGTTACGGGACGGTGTTCCGAACACCCACCAGATTTGTTGAGTTTCAGGTGATGGCGATGCTTATGAAGCAGAGCCGGACTTCTATGATGTGGAGGAGGAGTTCTCCTATCTGTATCTCTCTGGCAGGTCAATGAAGACCTGATATTGTATTGACGGGGCTATGGTACATGGGATAGGAGGCATTACGCTTCCTCACATTTGGTACATTTTAGAACTGCACTTGTATTTATTTAACCTGGTAATGTTATCACACTCTGGAGACTCATCATAAGTTTTATATTTTATCTATCTATCACAGTCTTCCGCTCGCAAACTTAACTGTCTCTGGAGTATGATATGCTGTTTTGTCTTAATCTCACTCATGTTCAATGCACGAATACAGTCAACATTCAATCATCATGCATTTTGTTGCATAAGTGATGTTCTGGAACTCGGGTGTTGAGTTTATGCTCGACCCCCGATTTTCAGGACGTTACACAGTTATTAGGAGATGAAGACTTGCAATAAGAAATCACATGGGGTATCAAAGGAGAGTTAGGTGATGAAGAGTGAGGAAGTGGAGGTCTTGCAATTGTTAAAAAACTGCAGGGGTACTGTGATTGTGAAAAAAAATTAATTTAACTGAATAAGCAAGTCATCATAGAAGACAATAGAATGCAATGAAAGTCTGATTCAGGAGTAGAATTTATTTGTTTCTTGTGTACATATCCACCTGCATTCCAAGTGGAATACAACATTTGTTTCTTGAGGATCCAAGTTTGGATTTAATTTGGATGAGATGAAATGGTATATAAAAGTTAGTAACCTCAGAGACATAAGGCTTTGAATAGCTAATTTAAAGAAGAAAAACGAAGATTCAGTTACCAGATGATAGAGACAATTTTGTAACATCTTTCCCAATCCAAATATGTAGATTGCTTCTTCTTCTTCTTCTTCTTCTTCTTTTTGCATTATATCAAAGGATAATCATATCAGCATTATGAATTTGTAGTTCTTCATGGATACAGTTGATGTTACAATACAGAGGAATGCTTCTTGCAGATGCTCATCTGCAAGTGCCAAATACCAGCAGGCACGCGCGGATGATATCCAGCCGGTCAGGTAGGTCCCACAGTGATTTCATTTTTCTTTTCATCAATGAATAGCTATTTTACTGAAATTTTAAAGGCATGAAAGGATCCATATAGCACACAGTCTTGGCGAAGAATATTGTCCACAAAAATCACTTGATGACCAAATCCGAATGGACAAGATGCATTGACGTTTAACGATTACAAAGAAGTCTCTATAACATGCAAGAATATATGCAGAAAAGGAAGTAATTTATAATCCTTTTTTTACATGAATATGACAACTCAATTCTTTCCACCCTTCACAACATGGTGATGATTTTCTAAGGCTGTGGTCCTCCGCCAATTCTCAACTGCTCGATCGACTGTAGCCTTTGCTTCACATACCTCTGCAGCAGAGAACTTGTGTTCTATGATGCCTAATGGTCCTGGCTGCAGTACCTTTATAACAATCTCAACATCCTGCTCCAGCTCCCTATAAAAGCAGTCACCCGTCAAGGAGAAACGATAAGATGGCAGGACAAGCCTCAAAAGAGCGGAATTTGACAAAAAAAAAAAGGGAGAGAGGAAAAATGATGTGCATGTGAGCGCATATGTGTGTGGACGTGCATGGGTGCGTGCATGCCCATGTTCTTTCAGTCATGTACATGATACCCACATGAGAACTGTTGCAGCACATGTGCAAGCATGTGTTTGAGATTCCATTGGTCAGGCAACCCCCACAATGTACATGCTTTGGGCTTTAAAATCAGGCCGGTCTGCTCCTCATGGGGGCCACACATGCAATAAATATGGATGATTATTGTACAGGTGATTTACTGAGGAGAGACTGAAGAGGTGAAGAGGTGAGGAGAGACTGAAGAGGTGATTTGCAGGATCTGGTGGGGTCATTCATCTGGTGGATCCTACCATGAATGCACCACTGCTGCGCAAATCATCAGGTTGGCTCAAACCAGTGAATTAATGGTCCATAGTCACAAATGTATGTGACACTAGAACAAATGGCATGAATTGCGTAACCTCTTCAATCTTTCCCTGTAACAGTTGCCTTAGCATATCTGAGTCTAAAATCCATATAGAAAGATGGAGAAGTGCAAATTGAAATGGGGTCAAACCAAATATAAATTTGTCTAAGCTTGTGTTGGGAACATATTCGTAGATGAGTAGCTTCTCCTCTCCTTCCAAACAGCAACCCAAGAACCTAACAAGATTCTGTTATTTTTGCCTATCATATATATATGAAATGCAGTTTTTCTTAGTATGGTAGGCAGTTATTACCTTGTAAACGGAACCAAATCTGCCTTCTCCAAGCTTATTAGCTGCTGAGAAGTTGTCTGTGGCAGCTCTAATGGTACCAAAATCATATTGCAATGACTCCACACCTATGCTCTCCGTCTCATCTACTAGACAGTTGCAAATAACAAAAATACAAATCAAAAGCATGAATATTATCTCCAACTAGAGGAATTTACTTAAATTCGGGTCTTTATCTATTTTTCCCTACATCTGGGTGGGTTCTCCAGTTGGATAACCTCTTTTACCATGCAGCTTCATAATAATGGATCAATGCTGACTAATGAAGAGCTGGAAGTACATTCAATTTCTGCTTGGAAGGAAGAAAAATTAAGACTCAATGGACAACCTGATGGGCCTGCACAGCCATTTAGAAGGCCTCTGATCCAGGTAAGTAGTCCCATTCACTAAATCTGTATGTTTTTGCTGAATCAAACCATTCACTAAAGCTGTATGTTTTTGTTGAAACAACTGATATCCAATAATGATTGTCGTTATGAGTTTGGGTCATGTTTGTATGTGTTACTGTAGTTGATTGATGAAAAACAAAACTCAAATTCACACTAAGAGCTGTTTCAAATGTTTTGGGAATTCCCAATGGGTAAAAATTGTCATGCCTTGATGTAGCTTTATATTTTCTCATAATTTACCAAAAAGTTTTCTTTTAACTTAAAAGGAGATGGAAAAGGAATTTATCTTTTTTGGACTATCTTGGTATTGTGATTCAAATGAGAAGTAAAGCCCAGACATTATTTATTGGCACTCAGTTTTGTCTGG
Organism: Magnolia officinalis; assembly: GCA_021015155.1. NCBI lineage: Eukaryota > Viridiplantae > Streptophyta > Magnoliopsida > Magnoliales > Magnoliaceae > Magnolia > Magnolia officinalis. Next base: position 38,846,127 of record JAJHSJ010000013.1, read on the forward strand.
ATTCAGTACTCGACTGCTTGCTGTGGAGGGTGATTGTTACTATGTGATAAGGTGGGCCTGATCTTGTCCATTTCTTAGAAGTTGGCTGATGTTTTGGAGGACATTCACGCCATTGCATGATATCGTTACATGTTGATGTGAATTTTACATTTGCCCCCGGAACTAGTTGGGGTAGCCATGGAAAACCTCGTGTGAGAATTTCAATCATGCGTCCGTGACATCTACAAGATGTGGAGCCAAAATGCCTTTCTTGTTTTTCACTGCTAGATTTACGTGCATCGATTCCTTTTTTTTTTTTTTTAAATTTTCCGAAAATTCACAGTTGTTATCAATTCGTTCAGGTATTTTTTCCCTCCCTTGTCTGCTACTAGATTGATGAAATTCAATGTTTCTAAAGAGGTATTACATCATACACAACCTGAGGTTTCCACATAAAATCGTGGTTTTTAATTGATACAAATAGGCTCACGGTTCAGCAATTCATTCCAGATCATTAGTTTGTTCTGTCACTCCATGGATGGATGATGCTCCTAATTGGAAGACTGTAGCCATCATTCGCTGGATTTATTCAGTTGAATGTGGACCATTGCTGGATTTCTCTTCTCAACCATCTGTTTTTAGTCCACAAATCGGAAGGCTACTATTAACCTATCGAGCTGATTTTTGGGGTGTGGTCTGACTGAAGATCAGTGGTCTAGATCACTGAATCATGGGCTCCATTTCATTTGTCAAAAGTGAAAACATACAATACAAATTGGCACACTGCATTTCCCTTAATTCCTCACTCCCAAATAGCCATGGCAGGGATAAGAAATAGTAAAATTGCATCTGGTCAACCTTGGGATGGTCTTGATTTCTCATTGCATTTCACACTGGTGCTTCTTGTTTGTTTTAAATTTCAGCTCTCAACTTTTGGGTAGTTTTTTTTTTAATCCTTCGGGAACATCAAAAACTGTAGCTGTTATTGAAAGATGCTTATCTTTTGAATGTTGGCTATGTTTTCTTTGCACGTTGGATAGTTTCTACTTAGCTTCTGAAAAGCAATTGAATTCTCCGAAAATAAGCCCTCTTGTTTGTAGCTTTTTTCCCCTTTTCCAGTAGATGCCTGATAGTTCTACTTTGGTTCTAGGGTCAATTCGTGATTACCTATATGCGGCAGGAATCTACTACCACTTTAAATTTCATCACTGAGCAGCAAAGAAGTCTGACGACAACTTATACAGTTGAACTGGATCCAACCTATGCCATGACCATGAATTATGATGCTGGGACGAGTGTGAAAAGACATATTGCTGATGGCAAAACCGCTCCATCTCTCCATTCTGCTAATGTGACATTTCATTGGCGAAATGGTGAAAGTTTTATGCCCAGAGATATGCTTCCACCTGAACCTCCACGACCACTTTTTTATCCATCTGAAGACTTCCCGATTCACCAACAAAAGGATCTTAGTATGTATTATGGGGCAACCAGTCCTGTTTCTTTACCATCGTATTTTGCAAAACCACCAGCAAATGTCTGTCCTCGGTCTTCGATGTTTTGTCCCAGTTTGTATGCACCGTCTTCACCAGTCTTGGAACATAATCCAAAGATGGGAAGCATTCCCTTTCTTCCGCATCCTAAGATAGCAGACTATCCAGCTCCTCTGGTCCAACCGTTGACGCATACACTCCTCCCAACCCAAGGAGGTTTATCCTATCAAATGAACATAGACAATCACCTACAAGACATGATGAAGAGGCCTCCTGAACTGCCTGGAGATATTTCACTAGAAGATTTTGATTGTGAAATTGGGGAGAACAGTTTCCCGCCGAATACTGCTCAAGGAGAGGGTTGGCAAGTGGAATCTGATCATCTTGAGCTGATAATTGGCAATGATGAAAATCCTACAATGGATGTAAGTATTTCACCATTCACTCCCCAAGTTGTATAGCCTTTGAAACTCAGATTCAAAAGCATCATACTGTGATCCAAGAAGATGAGAAAACCAGCTTGAAAGCTTGGACATGATATCCCAAATATAAAATGCATGTTTTGTGTTGAGCAGTTCACTTGATATGGCATCTCTAAGCTCCATCAGATGGTTATACAACCACCACCTTCAGTTATATACCCTGCCTCCTACAAACATATGTAGAAGTGTAACCACCCACATATGAAGTTCAAATGTGTTTGTTTGACATGAAATGGAAATGGTGTTTGATGAAATGGTGTTTTTCTTTGTTATGAAAGTGCAATTATCAGGTCACAATGTAGTGTTCCTCATTGCACAAAGAAGTGGTGTTTTTCTTTCAATTTATTTGGGGTTGAGTGGGGCATGAAGAACAGATCGCTGGTGGACCTTTATGTCGGGATGGCAAGGTTTGGCCTTTCTTGACTAATGGATCTTCTGGAAGATGTTTCTTCTTGCCATCTTATGGTGACTGCAGGAGTTGAGAAATTGAAGAATATTTGATGGCAAAGTATTCTCAACTAAGTAAATAAGAACTTGTATTTGATTGTGGAATCGACTATGGTGCTTCTGAATGTCGTGGCATTTTGAGAGGTGAGCTTTTCATGATTGGAATCAAATAATGGAAAACACAGCAGGGTGATTGTGGATAGTCTTTCAGCCTTTAGTTTCTATCTCGGCAGTTTCAAGGGGATTCATGATCATTGGATTGTTTTTCTTATTGGTTAGTGGCAGTGTTTTTCCTTTTTCTTGAGAATTGCCCTGCAGCATTCTTTCTTTTCTTTTCTTTTTGTCCTGTTTTTCTTAATGATTTTTGGTTTATCTTTAAAAAATGTCACAATATTGGGGTTGTATGATTTTGTGTCAACTGAAAGAGAAGTCAAAACAAAACATGTTGAAGTAGAATATCATCTAATTTCAGTTGCATTTCCACATGGGACCCATAGTTGGTGATCTTCACCATATGGGGCCTATTGTGAGTCCATCAAAACCCTGACTATTTCCATGTTGGGCTTTTCGTTAGGTGATTCAATGTGGGAACCATTGCTAGTCGATCATACACATGTTGGGCTCCACGTGTACTTCCATGTTGAACCCATTGTTAGTCAAGCTTAACCATGTGTATTTCCCAAGGTATTCACCGTTACGATATAGGTTGTAACAGCTGTTATGGGCCCCCTTTTTTATGGAAAAAAAAACTGTATTGGCCGGCCATTACGGGCATTACGGGGCTATTACGGGTCTCTTTTTTTCCATAACGGCCGTTAACAGCCTTTACAAAACACCTTGGTAATTCCACATTAGCTCATCATAAAATGAACACTAGGCCCATCATTGGAAAAATAAAATCACTTCCTTGTAAAAATTGGTTTGAAAACATACAAATGAAAGAATATTTCATTTCCACCAATTCTTATTTCACTCAAAACCTACTTCAACAAAGAGGAGTTATGTTTTTTTTCTTCCATTTTCTGAAGCTGTTATAGTTTTTGAATTTACTACAACTAGATAGCTCTGATTTTGCAGGACGATTGTTTATAAAGGTCAACTAAAGCCAGATCAGCCAGAATGAGATGAAGAAGCTTCTACCCATCGTGGATGCCAGCTCTTCTGATTCAGGTGACGTTATGCTTACCAAGCATTTGGTATAAACAGTTTGTATCATTGAACAAGGCCCAAATCTAATGTCTAGGGGAGGGAATTCTCTTCTTGAGGAAGATACTGTACAACTTCCATATTAAGATTGTTTTGAGTGAAACTTCTCTGCTTTCATGTTTCATGAAATGGAATACTTGTCATGCTTTCAAAAAAAAAAAAAAAAAAAAAAAGAAGAGAAATAAAGCAACATTTTTAGAAACTGAAATCCCAGAGAATACTGTGCATAATAATGCCTAAAGACCAAATGGAATTCTCACACTTTCTTTTTCTTCGTACAAAAATTCTAACACTTCCACTCAGCAGATCAAATGGAATTCCTGAGTTACCCCTTCTCTTTTCTCATTGCAGGGCCTTTACATCTCCATGAACTTCCCACCCTAACTCACTGGATGGTATTTTGTTGGTGGTGACCCCTATGGAGAAAGCTGGGAAGAAATCAAATGCTCTGGAGATGCCATTCATTCCATGTAACGCATAACCTTCTATTCTTATCTTTCTCCTCAATTTCTCTTATTGTGCAAACTGTTTTTATTGTGGAAAAACAGTAGAAGCCATCAAGGGTGGTGGAAGCTTAGTTTGCGTCGGGGCCACAGGAACAACTCCTCGATGACCAGGAAAAACAGTATACTCACTTTCTTTTGATTGAATGAAGGATTGTAATTGATTCATTATTGAATGAATGATTGTAATTGAATGAATGAATGATTATGTAGGTGGTAATTGAATGAATGAATGAATGAATGATTATGCAGGTGGTAATTGAATGAATGAATGAATGAATGATTATGCAGGTGGTAATTGAATGAATGAATATAATATTTTTTTTTATTCTAGGCAATCGCTACGAATATTAACCGTAGCTGTTATAAAATCCCACATATTGCTACGGATCTAATGCTACGTTTAGCTACCAATAATATCCGTAGCTGAAGGTGCAATTGGCTACAGAAATAGTTACTACGGATTAGAACCGTAACTATTATAAGCTACAGCACGTACGACGCCGGTGCAATAGCTACGGATTAGATCCGTAGCTAGTCTAGGCTATGGCTACGGATTAAATCCGTAGCCATAGATTTTAGCCCTTTTGACTCGGCACCTACGACGACAGATATGCTACGGATTTAATCCGTAGCAATAGGTCTATGGCTACGGATTAAATCCGTAGCCTTTGCCCATTTTTCTGGTAGTGAATACATATTTCAAAATTATCAATGCTTCTTAAGGCTAAATTGAAAGAGTTATAATGTCTTGAGATACTAATCCCGATTAATTTGGCAGGAAAGATCATCATTTGACAGATCGGATTATGCAGATTATGAATAAAGGAAACAAAAAAAAGGTTGCTGCGATAAGAGCAATGGAGTTAATCAAAGACACGGTTGTGGAATTGAAGAAAAAAAAGTCGCTGGAGTTGATCATAGACACCGTTGCAGAATTGAAGAAAAAAGTTGCTGGAGTTGATCAAAGAGACCGTTGTAGCAGCAATGGTGTTGAAAGAAAGTTTGCTGATCAAGTTGCTCAAAGACAAAGTTGTCACAGCTATTACAAAGATGTGTTTCGATGATAAGAGAACTTCACCTTCTCTAATGAAGCTTTCGCTCAACAGTATTGGCTGGGGGCATTCCAGTATTTTATTCGAGTGCAATCATTCCAGTCTTCTGTTCGAGTGCAATCAATCCAGTCTTCTGTTCGAGCGCAATCAATTAAGTCTTGCGTTCGAGCGCAATCAATCAAGTTTTTCGTTCGAGCGCAATCAATCAAGTCTTCCGTTCGAGCGCAATCAATCAAGTCTTTCGTCCAAGTGCAATCAATCAACTCTTCCGTTTGAACGTGATTAATCAAGTCTTTCGTTCGAGCGTGATCAATCAAGTCTTCCGTTTGAACATGATTAATCACCTTCTCTAATGAACGTGATTAATCACCTTCTCTAATGAACGTGATCAATCAAGTCTTCCGTTCGAGCGCAATCAATCAAGTCTTCCGTTTAAACGTGATTAATCACCTTCTCTAATGAAGCTTCCGCTCGACACTATTGGCTGGGGGCATTCCAGTCTTCTGTTCGAGCGTAATCATTCCAGTCTTCTGTTCGAGCGCAATCAATCAAGTCTTCCGTTCGAGCGCAATCAATCAAGTCTTCCGTTTGAGCGCCATCAATCAAATCTTCCATCCAAGTGCAATCAATCAACTCTTCCGTTTGAACATGATTAATCAAGTCTTCCGTTCGAGCGTAATCAATCAAGTCTTCCATTCGAGCGCCATCAATCAAATCTTCCATCCAAGTGCAATCCATCAACTCTTCCGTTTGAACGTGATCAGTCAAGTCTCCCGTTCGAGCGCCATCAATCAAATCTTCCGTCTAAACACAATCAATCAAGTCTTCCGTTCAAGCGCAATCAGTCAAGTCTTCCGTTCGAATCTAAGCATTTAAGCCTTCCGTTTGAACGTGAGCATTTAAGCCTTCCGTTTGAGCGTGAGCATTTAAGTCTTCCGTTTGAATGTGATCATTCAGTCTTCCATACAAGAACGATCATCCAGTCTTCCATGCAAGCATGATCATCCAGTCATCCTTCAGTTGCAATTCATTCAAGTTCTTCAGGCAGAGGAAGATCGATCCTCCATTTGATTTCAGGAATCAATCAAAGAAGGATCGAGGGGGCATCTATTGAGGCACAAAAAAATATCTCATTACAATGGTCAGAGAACACCATGGTGCTGATCTGCTCAAGGGGTAGTTTAGGTATTTTGGCAAAATTCCAGCTCAAGGGGTAGTTTAGGTATTTTGGGAAAGTTCTAGCTTAAGAGGTAGTTTAGGCATTTTGGAAAAGTTCCGACTCCAGGGGTATCGCACCTGTTGAGGCATGAAAAAGTGATGAAAGGATTGAAGCAGAAGAAGATTGGAAAGCAAAGTATTAAAGAGAAGCAAGGCAGGAAAAGGAGAGAAGAACGCTTTGTGAGGACCCGCGTAAAGCATATCGTTTGCGCGGACCCGCGCGAAGTATATGATGACTGCATGGAAAGTGATTTTTGTCCCACATCGCTAAAGCTAAAGTTTCACACGTGTGAAATGTCTATAAATACTCCACTCTCTCTCTCATAAAGGGGTTCGAAGATTTCGGAGTGAATGAAAAGCGAAGGAGAAGACCGAAGGTGCAGAGCATTGGGCTCCAGCAGATTGCGCGGACTTGCGCAAACGAGCATTGGGCTCCTACAGTTTGTGCGGACCCGCACAAACGATATCCTTTAAGCGAGACTGCGTAAACCGACTGCTCTGCAGTCTGTAAGAGCAATAGGCTGTCATGCTGCTGAAATGGCCAGAGTCTTCAAATCTTCAAGTTCCTTCTGTTCAAGTTTAAAGAAGAGAAATCAACAGAACAGTAATTCCTCCTAAGTATTAGGAGATGATCGAAATAGCGCCGGAATGCTACCAAAATTTCTATCTCCTTGAAGATTGGTTGATCAGATTATCAGCAATTCCTCCTAAGTCCTAGGAGATGATTGAAACTCCTGACGAAATGCTGCCGAATTTGCTATTTGGATCAAATCTTTAAACATTATTAATTTGTATTATTTGAACAATCTATCTTAGAATCAAGGGATATCTTTATACTTTTTCATTGTTATGCCTAAATAAGATAATTTCCCCAAATCAAACACATTTGTTTTCTTGTCAAAACACCGAGCTGGAGTGTGAGGTCGGGATAATTGTACGTAGTATCATAGGCTACGGGGTCCATCACAAAGGACTTCTATCCAAACCAGTCTCATACCTAAATTTGGATAGTCAGACTCAATGTAGTAAACTCCTAATCTTAGGTTAGTCGCGCGCCCCAACCGAAATCTTGGCCATTGCGAAGGTACACATAACAAATAGTTGCGCACCACCAGCCCGAGTGGATAGTGAATGAATGAATGAATGAGTATGCAACTCCTGCTCGATAAGTCCACATATCAGTACTGTACATTTTAGGGATCATGACCGAGGTCTGGTACACTGTACGTCAGCTTGCCGCCCCATCAAGCGCATAATACAACTGGGTAAGTGGAAGAGACCTCACTACCCGCCTACCAATATCGGCCCGACTCGTCGATAGCGAACCCATTTAGAAACTGGTCAGACTCAGCCTAGCTATGCCTACTCCCTCAAGCAAGTAAAGCCACACCCCCTCCCAACCGACCACGACACAGTGGGAGACGCAACCTACCGATATACGGCCCTCATGCGCTCATATATATCCACTCGGTCTCGACGTTGGGGCGTCCTCTGGTACCAAGAGAGTTTAAGGATTTTCACCCAGGGCCATCTATGGCGGCTCGATGCTAAGAATAGATTTCTTGTGTCCCATCTGGCCATCCATGACATAACTGTGGAGGCTATGACACTGATGTTTCTAGGGCATACAGTAATCACCATCACACAATGCGAGATGCATGAGTCACGCAGTCCAATCATGCATCAATCCTGCGCATATCGTGCGCTCATGTGGGATAACTCCGCCTATCAGGGAGTCTCACAAACCACCTACACTATGGCATATGCAATGGTCAATCACATCTCATAACAAACATGCGGATGATGCGTATAGGCATGTATCATGATGCTATGTTGTCACATACTCATAATCGGTATTAATAACTGGGCTCAATAATCGACATCAACTATCGGCCTCGATAATGTGGACATTTAACCAACATTGCCCCCAATGAGTGGCCCACATAGAGCCTAACATATAGTGGACCCATGGCCTCACAAAGGGCTTAATATATAACACCATAGGCCCCACTCAAGGCCTTAGTATACATCACAATGGGCCTCTCACATGGGCCTAATATACATCACAATGGACTCCATCACCTGGCCCTCAAATGCATCGCACTGGGCCTCATCACATAAGCCTAATATACATCACAATGAGTCTTCAACACGGGCTAAATACTCATCGCAATGGGCCTCAAATACGGGCCGCATATACATCACATTGGGTCTCATTAATCGGCCTCGACAATAAGAATCAGCCTCGGTGGTTGGCCTCGACATTCGAAATCGACCTCGACAATCAGAATCAGCCTCGATAATCGGAATCAGCCTCGATAATTGACCTATACAATCGACCTCAACAATCAAAATCGACCTTGATAAACAATCGGCCTCGACAATCGCAATCGGCCTCAACAATCGGCCTCAATAATCGAAATTAGCCTCGATAATCGGAATCAACCTCAATAATTGGCTTCGACAATCAGAATTGACCATGATAAACAGAATCAACCTCGATAAACAATTGGCCTCGACAATTAGAATCGGCCTCAACAATCAGAATCGGCCTCGACAATCGAAATCGGCCTCGATAATTGGAATAGGCCTCGACAATCGGAATCGTCCTCAATAATCGGCCTCGACAATCAGAATCAACCTCAATAAATGGAATCAGCCTCAATAAACAATCGGCCTAGACAATCGAAATTGGTGAGAATGGGCCTAACAAAGCCTAAGGGAAGGTCACAATGTGGACATTTAACCATCATTGTCCATAAATGTGAACATTTAACCAACATTACTCCCAAAGAGTGGTCCTCATGGAGCCAATCATATCGTAGGCCCATGGCCTCACACAAGGGCCTAACATATATATCACAATGTGCACTACGGCAAAACAACGAAAAAAGGACGGTTGAAAACCGTCTCAAAAGGCGATAAATGACGATCTTGGACTGTCGCAAGGGCCGTCCTATTTTGGGGCATCGTATTACTTAAAGGACGGTCATGAACCGTCATTTCTATGGACATTTAAAGCACGATTATGGACCGTCAATAAATATCGAGCTTATAAGGTCTTTGATGAACCTTAAAAGGACGGTCGTGGACCGTCCTTAAAAAGGACGGTCATGAGCAGTCTCTGATGAACCTTAAAAGGACAGTCTTTGACCATCCTTAAAAAGGACGATCATGAATAGTCTCTGATGAACCTTAAAAGGACAGTCATGAGCAGTCTCTGATGAACCTTAAATGGACGGCCATGGACCGTCCTTAAAAAGAACGGCCATAAGCAGTCTTTGATGAACCTTAAAAGGACGGTTATGGACCGTCTCAGATTTAAATATTTATAAAAATATGGACGGCCTAAAAGCCGTCAGAAAATTTCTTGCATTAAAAAGTAAAATAAAAAGAAAATCAGCAACAATTTTCTTTTTGTGTCTTTCATCTAACAAAAAAATATTCAACCAACAAAACATTATAATTCAAAATCATAAAGAATTGCAGAAACTTCATTCACTTTTTTTTCCAAAAAAGTGTTTAAAATGAAACTGATCATTAAAATAAAACTAATGCAAGCAAATAATGCAAAAAAGTGTTTCAATTCAAGTTAATAGAAACAATAACAAAAATTAAAGCTTTGTAAAAAGGGGCATATGTTAAAGGGATACATCCTTGATTCCCATGCATGAGAGTCCAATGATGATGAGAACAAGAATCGTAGCACATGGGCCCATAAATACGGTAATGTTATCCTGCAAAGGAATAGGATAGTATTAGATGTTAATGCACTTGATCAGATTGCACATAAAGTTCCGATTAGAGTTACAGTTTAGTAAAGGTTTGCAGTGCCATGCATGGATGATAAGGAAGCTTAAAAGAACTCAAAAACTAAGCCCTTTCCTTTTCCTTTGCAACAGATTATGTACAATCTTATTAAAACTAAGCAATAAATTAAAAGAGATTATAGGTTTAGGTTAAGGTTACATGTTTAGGTTATAGGTTTAGGTTTAGGTTATAAGTGTAGGTTATAGGTTTAGGTCTAGGTTAGGTTATAGGTTACGGTTTAGGGAATTGAGAATAGGTTAAGGTTTAGGTTTAGGAAATCGGGTTTGGATTTCGGTTCGGGTTTAGGTTTGGCTTTCAAGTTTAGGTCTAGATTAAGGAGTTGAGATTAGGATTAGGTGTAGGTTTAGGTTTAGGGATTTGAGAATACATTTAGGTTTTAGGTTTAGGTATAGGTTTTAGGTTTAGGTTATAGGTTGCTTTAGGGAATTGAGAATAGGTTAAGGTTTAGGTTTAGGAAATCGGGTTTGGATTTCGGTTCGGGTTTAGGTTTGGCTTTCAAGTTTAGGTCTAGATTAAGGAGTTGAGATTAGGATTAGGTGTAGGTTTAGGTTTAGGGATTTGAGAATACATTTAGGTTTTAGGTTTAGGTATAGGTTTTAGGTTTAGGTTATAGGTTGCTTTAGGGAATTGAGAATAGGTTAAGGTTTAGGTTTAGGAAATTGGGATCGGGTTTAGGTTTGGGTTTCCAAGTTTAGGTTTAGGTTAAGGAGTTGAGATTAGGATTAGGTGTAGGTTTAGGTTTAAGGATTTGAGAATACATTTAGGTTTTAGGTTTAGGTTTAGGTTTTAAGTTTTAGGTTTAGGTTATAGGTTTAGGTTAAGGTTAAGGTTATAAGTGTAGGTTATAGGTTTAGGTTTAAGTTAGGTTATAGGTTAAGGTTTAGGGAATTGAGTTTAGGTTATAGGTCAAGGTTTAGGTTATAGGTTAAGGTTTAGGTTTAAGTTTAGGTTATAGGGTTTGGGATTTGATAATAGATTTAGGTTAAGGTTATAAGTTTAGGTTTAAGAAATCGAGTTCAGGTTCGGGTTTAGGTTTGGGTTTTTAAGTTTAGGTTTAGGTTAGGGAGTTGAGATAAGGATTAGGTGTAGGTTTAGGTTTAGGGATTTGAGAATACGTTAAGGTTTAGGTTTAGGAAATCGGGTTTGTGTTCGAGATAGGGTTTACATTTGAGTTTTAGGTTTAGGTTTAGGTTATAGGTTATAAGTGTAGGTTTAGGTTTTGGTTTAGGTTTTAGGTTTAGGTTTTAGGTTTAAGTTTAGGTTAAGGTTTAGGTTTAGGTTATAGGTTTTGGGATTTGAGAATACGTTTAGGTTATAAGTATAGGTTTAAGTTATAAGTATAGGTTTAGGTTTAAGTTTAGGTTTTATGTTTAGGTTAAGGTTATAGGTTTAGGTTTACGTTTTAAGTTTACGTTATAGGTTTTGGTTTAGGTTTGGTTATAGGTTAAGGTTTAGGGAATTGAGTTTAGGTTATAGGTTTAGGTTATAGGTTAAGGTTATAGGTTAAGGTTAAGGTTATAAGTTCAGGTTTAGGTTTACGTTAAGGTTTAGGTTTAGGTTATAGGTTTTGGGATTTGAGAATAGGTTTAGGAAATCGGGTTCGGGTTCGGGATCGGGTTTAGGTTTGGGTTTTCAAGTTTAGGTTTAGGTTTAGGTTAGGGAGTTGAGATTAGGATTAGGTGTAGGTTTAAGTTTAGGGATTTGAGAATACGTTGAGGTTTAGGTTTAGAAAATCGGGTTCGGGTTCGAGATCGAGTTTACGTAATTGGGTTTTAGGTTTAGGTTTAGGTTATAGGTTTAGGTTTAGGTTATAGGTTTTGGGATTTGAGAATAGGTTTAGGTTATAAGTATAGGTTTGGGTTTAGGTTTTCTGTTTAGGTTAGGGTTATAGGTTTAGGTTATAGGTTTAGGTTTAGGTTAGGTTATAGGTTAAGGTTTAGGGAATTGCGTTTAGGTTATAGGTTAAGGTTTAGGTTTAGGTTATAAGTTTTGGGATTTGAGAATAGGTTTAGGTTAAGGTTATAAGTTTAGGTTTAGGAAATCGGGTTCGGGTTTATGTTTGGGTTTTCCAGTTTAGGTTTATGTTAGGGAGTTCAGATTAGGATTAGGTGTAGGTTTAGGTTTAGGGATTTGAGAATACATTAAGGTTTAGGTTTAGGAAATCGGGTTTCGAGTTCGAGATCGGATTTATGTTTGGGTTTTAGGTTTAGGTTTAGGTTCTAGGTTTAGGTTATAGGTTATAAGTGTAGGTTTAGGTTTAGGTTTTAGGTTTAGGTTTAGGTTGTAGGTTTTGGGATTTGAGAATAGGTTTAGGTTATAAGTATAGGTTTAGGTTTAGGTTAAGGTTATAGGTTTAGGTTTACGTTATAAGTGTAGGTTATAGGTTTTGGTTTAGGTTAGGTTATAGGTTAATGTTTAGGGAATTGAGTTTAGGTTATAGGTTAAGGTTATAGGTTAAGGTTTAGGTTACAAGTTAAGGTTTATGTTTAGGTTAAGGTTTAGGTTTAGGTTTAGGTTATAGGTTTTGGGATTTGAGAATAGGTTTAGGTTAAGGTTATAAGTTTAGGTTTAGGAAATCGAGTTCGAGTTCAGGATCAGGTTTAGGTTTGGGTTTTCAAGTTTAGGTTTAGGTTTAGGTTAGGGAGTTGAGATTAGGATTAGGTGTAGGTTTAGGTTTAAGGATTTGAGAATACATTTAGGTTTTAGGTTTAGGTTTAGGTTTTAAGTTTTAGGTTTAGGTTATAGGTTTAGGTTAAGGTTAAGGTTATAAGTGTAGGTTATAGGTTTAGGTTTAAGTTAGGTTATAGGTTAAGGTTTAGGGAATTGAGTTTAGGTTATAGGTCAAGGTTTAGGTTATAGGTTAAGGTTTAGGTTTAAGTTTAGGTTATAGGGTTTGGGATTTGATAATAGATTTAGGTTAAGGTTATAAGTTTAGGTTTAAGAAATCGAGTTCGGGTTCGGGTTTAGGTTTGGGTTTTCAAGTTTAGGTTTAGGTTAGGGAGTTGAGATAAGGATTAGGTGTAGGTTTAGGTTTAAGGATTTGAGAATACGTTAAGGTTTAGGTTTAGGAAATCGGGTTTGCGTTCGAGATAGGGTTTACATTTGGGTTTTAGATTTAGGTTTAGGTTATAGGTTATAAGTGTAGGTTTAGGTTTTGGTTTAGGTTTTAGGTTTAGGTTTTAGGTTTAAGTTTAGGTTAAGGTTTAGGTTTAGGTTATAGGTTTTGGGATTTGAGAATACGTTTAGGTTATAAGTATAGGTTTAAGTTATAAGTATAGGTTTAGGTTTAGGTTTAGGTTTTATGTTTAGGTTAAGGTTATAGGTTTAGGTTTACGTTTTAAGTTTACGTTATAGGTTTTGGTTTAGGTTTGGTTATAGGTTAAGGTTTAGGGAATTGAGTTTAGGTTATAGGTTTAGGTTATAGTTTAAGGTTATAGGTTAAGGTTAAGGTTATAAGTTCAGGTTTAGCTTTATGTTAAGGTTTAGGTTTAGGTTATAGGTTTTGGGATTTGAGAATAGGTTTAGGAAATCGGGTTCGGGTTCGGGATCGGGTTTAGGTTTGGGTTTTCAAGTTTAGGTTTAGGTTTAGGTTAGGGAGTTGAGATTAGGATTAGGTGTAGGTTTAAGTTTAGGGATTTGAGAATACGTTGAGGTTTAGGTTTAGAAAATCGGGTTCGGGTTCGAGATCGAGTTTACGTAATTGGGTTTTAGGTTTAGGTTTAGGTTATAGGTTTAGGTTTAGGTTATAGGTTTTGGGATTTGAGAATAGGTTTAGGTTATAAGTATAGGTTTGGGTTTAGGTTTTCTGTTTAGGTTAGGGTTATAGGTTTAGGTTATAGGTTTAGGTTTAGGTTAGGTTATAGGTTAAGGTTTAGGGAATTGCGTTTAGGTTATAGGTTAAGGTTTAGGTTTAGGTTATAAGTTTTGGGATTTGAGAATAGGTTTAGGTTAAGGTTATAAGTTTAGGTTTAGGAAATCGGGTTCGGGTTTATGTTTGGGTTTTCCAGTTTAGGTTTATGTTAGGGAGTTCAGATTAGGATTAGGTGTAGGTTTAGGTTTAGGGATTTGAGAATACATTAAGGTTTAGGTTTAGGAAATCGGGTTTCGAGTTCGAGATCGGATTTATGTTTGGGTTTTAGGTTTAGGTTTAGGTTCTAGGTTTAGGTTATAGGTTATAAGTGTAGGTTTAGGTTTAGGTTTTAGGTTTAGGTTTAGGTTGTAGGTTTTGGGATTTGAGAATAGGTTTAGGTTATAAGTATAGGTTTAGGTTTAGGTTAAGGTTATAGGTTTAGGTTTACGTTATAAGTGTAGGTTATAGGTTTTGGTTTAGGTTAGGTTATAGGTTAATGTTTAGGGAATTGAGTTTAGGTTATAGGTTAAGGTTATAGGTTAGGTTTAGGTTACAAGTTAAGGTTTATGTTTAGGTTAAGGTTTAGGTTTAGGTTTAGGTTATAGGTTTTGGGATTTGAGAATAGGTTTAGGTTAAGGTTATAAGTTTAGGTTTAGGAAATCGAGTTCGAGTTCGGGATCAGGTTTAGGTTTGGGTTTTCAAGTTTAGGTTTAGGTTTAGGTTAGGGAGTTGAGATTAGGATTAGGTGTAGGTTTAGGTTTAAGGATTTGAGAATACATTTAGGTTTTAGGTTTAGGTTTAGGTTTTAAGTTTTAGGTTTAGGTTATAGGTTTAGGTTAAGGTTAAGGTTATAAGTGTAGGTTATAGGTTTAGGTTTAAGTTAGGTTATAGGTTAAGGTTTAGGGAATTGAGTTTAGGTTATAGGTCAAGGTTTAGGTTATAGGTTAAGGTTTAGGTTTAAGTTTAGGTTATAGGGTTTGGGATTTGATAATAGATTTAGGTTAAGGTTATAAGTTTAGGTTTAAGAAATCGAGTTCGGGTTCGGGTTTAGGTTTGGGTTTTCAAGTTTAGGTTTAGGTTAGGGAGTTGAGATAAGGATTAGGTGTAGGTTTAGGTTTAGGGATTTGAGAATACGTTAAGGTTTAGGTTTAGGAAATCGGGTTTGCGTTCGAGATAGGGTTTACATTTGGGTTTTAGGTTTAGGTTTAGGTTATAGGTTATAAGTGTAGGTTTAGGTTTTGGTTTAGGTTTTAGGTTTAGGTTTTAGGTTTAAGTTTAGGTTAAGGTTTAGGTTTAGGTTATAGGTTTTGGGATTTGAGAATACATTTAGGTTATAAGTATAGGTTTAAGTTATAAGTATAGGTTTAGGTTTAGGTTTAGGTTTTATGTTTAGGTTAAGGTTATAGGTTTAGGTTTACGTTTTAAGTTTACGTTATAGGTTTTGGTTTAGGTTTGGTTATAGGTTAAGGTTTAGGGAATTGAGTTTAGGTTATAGGTTTAGGTTATAGGTTAAGGTTATAGGTTAAGGTTAAGGTTATAAGTTCAGGTTTAGGTTTACGTTAAGGTTTAGGTTTAGGTTATAGGTTTTGGGATTTGAGAATAGGTTTAGGAAATCGGGTTCGGGTTCGGGATCGGGTTTAGGTTTGGGTTTTCAAGTTTAGGTTTAGGTTTAGGTTAGGGAGTTGAGATTAGGATTAGGTGTAGGTTTAAGTTTAGGGATTTGAGAATACGTTGAGGTTTAGGTTTAGAAAATCGGGTTCGGGTTCGAGATCGAGTTTACGTAATTGGGTTTTAGGTTTAGGTTTAGGTTATAGGTTTAGGTTATAGGTTTAGGTTTAGGTTATAGGTTTTGGGATTTGAGAATAGGTTTAGGTTATAAGTATAGGTTTGGGTTTAGGTTTTCTGTTTAGGTTAGGGTTATAGGTTTAAGTTATAGGTTTAGGTTTAGGTTAGGTTATAGGTTAAGGTTTAGGGAATTGCGTTTAGGTTATAGGTTAAGGTTTAGGTTTAGGTTATAAGTTTTGGGATTTGAGAATAGGTTTAGGTTAAGGTTATAAGTTTAGGTTTAGGAAATTGGGTTCGGGTTTATGTTTGGGTTTTCCAGTTTAGGTTTATGTTAGGGAGTTCAGATTAGGATTAGGTGTAGGTTTAGGTTTAGGGATTTGAGAATACATCAAGGTTTAGGTTTAGGAAATCGGGTTTCGAGTTCGAGATCGGGTTTATGTTTGGGTTTTAGGTTTAGGTTTAGGTTCTAGGTTTAGGTTATAGGTTATAAGTGTAGGTTTAGGTTTAGGTTTTAGGTTTAGGTTTAGGTTGTAGGTTTTGGGATTTGAGAATAGGTTTAGGTTATAAGTATAGGTTTAGGTTTAGGTTAAGGTTATAGGTTTAGGTTTACGTTATAAGTGTAGGTTATAGGTTTTGGTTTAGGTTAGGTTATAGGTTAATGTTTAGGGAATTGAGTTTAGGTTATAGGTTAAGGTTATAGGTTAAGGTTTAGGTTACAAGTTAAGGTTTATGTTTAGGTTAAGGTTTAGGTTTAGGTTTAGGTTATAGGTTTTGGGATTTGAGAATAGGTTTAGGTTAAGGTTATATAAGTTTAGGTTTAGGAAATCGAGTTCGAGTTCGGGATCAGGTTTAGGTTTGGGTTTTCAAGTTTAGGTTTAGGTTTAGGTTAGGGAGTTGAGATTAGGATTAGGTATAGGTTTAAGTTTAGAGATTTGAGAATACGTTAAGGTTTAGGTTTCGAAAATCGAGTTTAGGTTCGAGATCGGGTTTACGTTTGGGTTTTAGGTTTAGGTTTAGGTTTTAGGTTTAGGTTATAGGTTTAGGTTTAGGTTATAGGTTTTGGGATTTGAGAATAGGTTTAGGTTATAAGTATAGGTTTAGGTTTAGGTTTTATGTTTAGGTTAAGGTTATAGGTTTAGGTTTAGGTGTCTAGGGAATTGAGTTTAGGTTATAGGTTAAGGTTTAGGTTTAAGTTTAAGTTATAGGTTTTGGGATTTAATAATAGGTTTAGGTTAAGGTTATAAGTTTAGGTTTAGGAAATCGGGTTCGGGTTCGGGTTTAGGTTTGGGTTTTCAAGTTTAGGTTTAGGTTAAGGAGTTGTGATTAGGATTAGGTGTAGGTATAGGTTTAGGGATTTGAGAATACAATTAGGTTTTAGGTTTAGATTAAGGTTATAGGTTTAGGTTTAGCTTTAAGTTATAATTTATAGCTTTAGGGAATTGAGAATAGGTTAAGGTTTAGGTTTAGGAAATCGGGTTCGGGATCGGGTTTAGGTTTGGGTTTAGGTTTTAGGTTATAGGTTACAGGTTATAGGTTTAAGTTATAGGTTAAGGTTTGAGTTATAGGTTTAGATTTGGGTTTAGGTTATAGGTTATAGGTTTAGGTTTTGGTTATAGGTTTAGGTTTGGGTTTAAGTTATAGGTTATAGGTTTAGGTTATAGGTTGAAGGTTTAGGTTTAGGGATTTGAGAATAGGTTTAGGTTTAGGTTATAAATTTAGGTTTAGGTTTAGGGATTTGAGAATATGTTTAGGTTATAGGTTTAGGTTTAGGTTTAGGTTTAGGGATTTGAGAATAGGTTCAAGTTATAGATTTAGGTTTAGGTTTAGGTTTAGGGATTTGAGAATAGGTTTAGGTTATAGGTTTAGGTTTAGGTTTAGGGATTTGAGAATAGGATTAGGTTATAGGTTTATGTTTAGGTTTAGGTTAGGTTATAGGTTATAGGTTTAGGTTAAGGTTATAGGTTAAAGGTTAAGGTTATAGGTTTAGGTTTAGGTTTAGGCTTAGGAATTCGGGTTCAGGTTCGGGTTCGGGTTATATGTTTGGGTTAAGGTGTAGGTTTAAGTTAAGTGAATTAAGTTTAAGTTATAGGTTTAGGTTTTGGTTTTGGTTAGGTTATTGGTTATAGGTTTAGGTTAAGGTTATAGGTTAAAGGTTAAGGTTATAGGTTTAGGTTTAGTTTTAGGTTTAGGTTATAGGTTTTGGGATTTGAGAATAGGTTTAGGTTATAGGTTTAGGTTTAGGTTAGGGTGTAGGTTAAGGTTTAGGAAATTGAGTTTAGGTTATAGGTTATAGGTTTTTGGTTAAGGTTTAGGTTATAGTTATAGGTTTTGGGATTTGAGAATAGGTTTAGGTTTAGGAATTCGGGTTTGGCTTCGGGTTTATGTTCGGTTTTAGGTTATAGGTTTAGGTTATAGGTTATAGGTTTAGGTTAAGGTTTAGGTTGTAGTTTAGGTTTAGGAATTCGGGTTCGGATTCGGGTTCGGGTTTGGGTTTATGTTCAGGTTTAGGTTATAGGTTTCGGTTTAGGTTATAGGTTATAGGTTTAGGTTATAGATTTTGGGATTTGAGAATAGGTTTAGGTTATAAGTATAGGTTTAGGTTAGGGTGTGGGTTATAGGTTTAGGGAATTGAGTTTAGGTTATAGGTTATAGGTTTAGGTTATAGGTTAAGGTTTAGGAAATTGAGTTTAGGTTATAGGTTATAGGTTAGGTTATAGGTTAAGTTTTAGGTTTAGGTTATAGGTTTTGGGATTTGAGAATAGGTTTAGGTTAAGGTTATAAGTTTAGGTTAAGGTTATAAGTATAGGTTTAGGTTATAGGTTAAGGTTTAGGTTTAGGTTTAGGTTATAAGTATAGGTTTTGGGATTTGAGAATAGGTTTAGGTTAACATTATAAGTTGAGGTTAAGGTGATAAGTATAGGTTTAGGTTATAGGTTAAGGTGTAGGTTTAGGTTATAAGTATAGGTTTTGGGATTTGAGAATAGGCTTAGGTTAAGGTTATAAGTTTAGGTTTAGGTTATAGTTATAGGTTTTGGGATTTGAGAATAGGTTTAGGTTATAAGTATAGGTTTAGGTTTAGGAATTCAAGTTCAGGTTCGGGTTTATGTTCAAGTTTAGGTTATAGGTTTCAGTTTAGGTTATAGATTTAGGTTATAGGTTATAGGTTTTTGGTTAAGGTTTAGGTTGTAGTTATAGGTTTTGAGATTTGAGAATAGGTTTAGGTTATAAGTATAGGTTTAGGCTAGGTTGTAGGTTAGAGTATAGGGAATTGAGTTTAGGTTATAGGTTTAGGTTATATGTTATAGGTTATAGGTTTAGGTTAAGGTTTAGGTTGTAGTTATAGGTTTTGGGATTTGAGAATAGGTTTAGGTTATAAGTATAGGTTTAAGTTAGGTTGTAGGTTAGAGTTTAGGGAATTGAGTTTAGGTTATAGGTTATAGGTTTAGGTTAAGGTTTAGGTTGTAGTTATAGGTTTTGGGATTTGAGAATAGGTTTAGGTTAGTAAGGTAGTTAGGTTTAGAGTTTATTGAGTTTGGGTTATAGGTTATAGGTTTAGGTTAAGGTTTATGTTGTAGTTATAGGTTTTGGGATTTGAGAATAGGTTTAGGTTATAGGTTAAGGGTGTGGTCCCTGCAAATACAAATATAAACACGGCCTATCCAAATGGTCAGGCCACTCCAATGTTGTCCATAGGAAATAGACAGCTTCATCATGGTCATAACATCGGTTCCCACCTTCCATGGACCCCCACTCAACATCCGGATAGCTCCGACACACATCCGGGTCTGCTCCATCAATTTCGAGTAAATACATATATAAACACGGCATGTCCAAATGGCCAGGCCACTCCAATGCTGTCCATAGGAAATGGACAGCTTCATCATGGTCATAACAGCGGTTCCCACCTTCTAGGGACCCCCACTCAACATCCAGATAGCTCCGACGCACATCCGGGTCTACTCCATCAATTTTGGGCAAATACAAATACAAACACGGCCTGTCCAAATGGCCAGGCCACTCAAATGTTGTCAATAGAAAATGTAGAGCTCAATCATGGTAATAATAGTGGTTCCCACCTTCCATGGACCCCCACTCAACATCCGGATAGCTCCGACGCACATTCGGGTCTGCTCCATCAATTTCGAGCAAATACAGATATAAACACGGCCTGTTCAAATGGCCAGGCCACTCCAATGTTGTCCATGGGTTATAGGTTTAGGTTATAGTTATACCTGAGGAAGGCCTCCCATATTCGTATTATTGGTTACTCATCACTTTGTCTACAAGCCATAATCGACCAACAATTTCTATCGCTACCCGTACTCTGAAACCAACACAAATATAACTGGGAAACAATATAAGGAATAAGAAAAAATGAACTTACCAAAGTTATCCAATGATTTATAACTAGGAAACAATATAATGATGTCTACACTATCTTATTGACATCTGGCTATTTGATTTATCCAATGAGACCCATGGTTAATCATTGATGATACTCCAAAGTTCCCTCAAATTCATTCATTTCTAATTCTATCATTGTCTTGCCACTCATCCATCTGAATATCCTTATTTCAGCTACACTCATCCTATGAATGCGTTCTTCCTTGGCTGCCCAACATTCAATCCCATAAAGCATAGCTAGTCTTATAGCTATCCTATAAAATTTCAGCCCACTATTACTGTTACAAGCAATAAGAAAGATTGTGTGTTTTGTTCACAAGCACCTGATTGTGTGTTGTGTTCACAAGATAAGGAAATGAAAATTTAAAACAAGGGCTGACTTCTCCTATTTCTTGTTCATAGTAATTACAATAAGAAAGAGGAAATGAAAAATTGGCATTTACCTTATCTTCTTTGAAGTGTATGGAATAACACACCAGATACCTAAAAATTAAGCTTTGTTCTTTAGAATCAAAAGAGTAGGAGCAAAGAAGAGTAACCTTAGAGACCTTACCGCAAATCTCAAAAGAAGACATGATTTGCCAAGCGAAAGATTTGAGATATTCATATGGTGGGGCCAATCATGCGAATGCCCTAACCCAAACCAGGATGATCCGCTAATCAGGTGTCATACATTTGTATGAGAAAAATGTACAAGAAAGCACAACAATATAAGTATGCCAGTGGTCCAGTTGATGATTTGTCCAGCTTAACTTTTGGACTGGAGCATGCTGATAGTGGGTCCAGATGATGGTTACACAGAGAATGAAAAACATGTGTGGCGTCCAGTCTTGGACAAATTCACAGTGGGCCCCACCAATTGAAATACACTGGCCAGAAATGAAAAGGATACTTAGGTATCTGAAAGAAACAAGAGGTGATTATGAGTAGATAAGCTTAAATTTCATGAATACTTTTATGCAAACTTAGTAGGAAATCTCGATGATGGTCAGTCCACTTCATGACATGTTTTTCCTCTTTGGAGGTGTTGTTTCATAGTTAAGCAGGGTTGTGCTGTTTGCTATACTCCAGAAGTAGAATATATCGCTTTGGTGTGGCAATGCATGCCATTTGGATAAAGCACTTCATACATTACTTGAAGTTTAGTACATCCAATGGACTGATTCTTATATATGTGATATCATGGCAGCAATATCTATAATTAAAACTGTAATAAATAACTCCAAGGTCAAACACATTAATATTCAATACCAATAAATTTGAGATAAAGTAGAAAAGAATGGAAAATTGGTTATCTATCATCAGGAAATGTGATAATAGACCTTTTTAACAAAGGATGTATCCATCCTTGAGGTTGTTCCCGGGCTAGTTTCTATCTGCAAATTCAATCTATGTATGGTAGCCTTAGAAATTTGTTCTAGGCTTAAAGGATAATTTCGATCATTCGATTGAACTGTCTAACTGAAATGATGCAATTAGAACAAAAAACACATCCAATTTTCCTTACCCAAGTCTGAGGGAACCACCAACCGCACACATCCTAGCAATGCCTCAGGCCATTCCACTGGCCATTCCACCTCAATATCTTATGGTTATTGCTGTTAATGCAGTTCTAAAAAACTATTAAATCGGTATCCATGACAGAGTCCACTAGATCCCGTTTCTGGTGGAAGTGAAGATCTCGATTCATATCAACATCGTTTGGATTTTTATGGATGATTACAAGGCTCGTTCGAGCCTGATCTTCAACCTCAGTAGACTACTTACCACAACAGATCGATGAAGTTTTTCAAATAAAAAAACTCACCAATCCGAAATCAAATTGAAGTTTCTAGAAGGATGAGTGAGAAATCCCCAATTCCAAAAATCCTCAAGATCCCTAAAATTCTAAAATCCCCAAATCCCTAATTTGTAATATCAGAAAATCCCCGAATTGGCAGAACATAGTTCTCAAATTGAAATGTAAGTATGGATGGATGATAGAATTGTTTGGCCATGAGCCAACATGCACCACACTAAGGTGATACTAACAACAATCTCCACACATTCTCATTCCATGAAGTTCACATGAGATCCAACAAACACTTTCCTCATAACCATTTTTCTAGGCATCATGTGTAAATATCAAGTTGTTGAGGGTCTAATATTGCATATTGGACCCCAGTTACTATCTGGATTTATGAACATCACACTGCTTAACGGGTTATTTTAATCATGTTTGTGATACAAGGTGAATCTAGGAGCGTGGACTGGAAAGGACGGTAAAAGCATGGATTTAACGCTCTGACATCACCAAGGAATTGGACGGGACCCCAGGGGACCAAGAACGATGAATTTACATGCCCGAGATCAGAGAAAATCAAGCCGTTCACGTTAAAGAGGCCACACAGTCATCCAGAATGCAAGATCATGGGGTTTCCACCATCCGTTCAGCCCGAAACTTCATACACGGCCTGAAGACCATAAATTAACCGTACACATTAAATTTCATCCATTGGATCACTGAGAAAGTGGTGCAACAGACAGATCAGCCCCTGGTATCATGATTTGCGGCCCGCCTGAGATCTGGATATACTTCAGTGTTAGTCCCAATACTTTAAATGAGGTGATAAAACAAATGGACGGGACAGATTTCAGATAAAAATATCAGTGGGACCCACAAGTACACTGCATGTGCAGTGTGCACAAGTGCACCATACGTGCACCCAATGTTCAAAAGTCGGTCAGCGTTTCTAAAAACAATTCGAAAAAAAAAACAGGCAATTGCCGTTTTTCACGTCCGCGAACAGAGGGCGTCGGTTTCTGCTGTGGGTCCCACCCATCGTCCAAACGGACAATCTGGACCGTCCATTAGCTTTCCATGGCCCAGCTTACCAATACCTAGCTGACATAATTTGAAGAAATGAAGAGAGTGGGATCCTAGTCGTTCAAACATCGGATTGGACGGTAGAACATGAAATCCAGTGGACTGCACCAGAGCCCATCCAAAACCGACCATAACCGACCGAAAATTCATGGGGAATCCAGTGGTCGGTTCGGATTTCTCAAAAGAATAGGGAAATGGGCCCCACCACTGTCACAGCAGAAGAGAGCCGCAGTCTCTGTTGCAGCGCCCGGAAACCGACCGACTTCGGGTCGGTTGCGCGTTCAGATCAGTGATCAGATGGATGATCTGATCCGTCCATCGTGTAGCCCATCCATAAATCCCCCAAGGGATGTTGTCTCTTTGAAAAGAAAGCAAACCAATTGGGAGTTTTCGGTTGTTGTTTTTCCACTGTGGAAGTGCTATCGCTGCATCTGTGATACGTCCGTCTTCTGCTGCGAAACAGAAGGACCGACGCTCTCCTTCGTCCCTGGCAGCTATAAAGAGAAGAGGAAAGAGAGAGTCAGGGATTATTCCACGGCTGGAGAAAGGAGAGAGAGAGAGAGAGAGAGAGAGAGAGAGAGAGAGAGAGAAAGAGAGACAGGGAGAGAACTCTTCCTTTAGTTTCGTTGCTGTTTCTTTGCTGTTGAGGAGACTTAGCCAAACATGATTGGCTAAACCCCTTAGCTAGGGCTAAGGGGTGAAGCTTGTAGCTTGATGGGTCTGTTTTTATGGTGATGATTCATATTAGACTGAATTTTTGCTTGATTGCAGCTAGATCAATGGGAATACTTCTAGTTTTTAATGATTTTTTGTGACTAATATTACATTAGATCTGTGATGGCTTGAGTTTTCCTTTTGCTTAATTCTGATTATGGGTTGGGAAGCCCTGTTGTTCACCATCGTCTCCTAGGCATGGTTGGATGACGGAACTCTTCCTGACGTTCATACATCATTCAGATCGGTTGTGGATTGATTGAACTCTGTTGTTGGCTTTGTCTCATAGGCATGGTTTTGTGATGGAACATTCTGATTTATAACCGTCTGATCTATTGAAACTGCATTAACCAACGTTCAATCTTGTTATCTTTTACCATAGAATTCCCTGATCTCTACAAGTGGATCCCCTGAATCCCTAGTTCCCTATCTTTTGAATTCTACATATTTTAGTTTACTAGTCCACCATTATTCCTAAAATTCACCCGATTTATATTTCATCTTAGCCTATTTCTAGATCTGGTTATTTTCAGATAACGTACAGGTTTCAATCCATGTGGATTCGACCTCGGTCTTACCGAGTTTTTACTACATCACAACCCTATACTTGGGGAGTGAACAAGTTTTTGGCGCCGTTGCCGGGGATTGACGGCTACGTTTCCTGAAGATAACTGGTTTTAGGATTAGTTTGAGATTAGGACTTTTTTTGATTCTTAGGTTTTATTTTTAGAATTTCCTAATTCAGGTTTTTCTTAAATTTTAAGAAATTTTATATTTAAAGTAACTTTCTATTTTTTGGTTTTCCCTTTTTAGAAACTAACCCAACTTTCTTATTTTGTAGGATTCTGAGATAGGTTTCTAAATTGGTAATTTCTCTTCTCCTTGCTATTTCTAGATTAGGATTCCTTTTTAGCAAGTTTCTAATTCTAACTCTTTTAGAATTTAATTTTGTTTCCTATTTTATTTTTAAAAACTTTCTATTTAAAGACTTTCTGTTTAGAAACTAACTTTCCTGTTTTGTAGGCCTTTCAGAAATTTCTAATTCGGTATGATCTTTCTAAATTCTACTTTCTATTTTTAGAATTTCTGTTATTAACTTACTTTCTAGTTTAGGAACTTTCTTCTTTTGTTTTAGAAATTTTATACTCTCTTAGGAATTTCTCTTTTTCTAAATTAGAAACTAGTTTACTGCTATTTCTCTTCTTAGGATTTTCTAATTTTAGGTTAGAATTTCTCTACTTTCTATTTTTAGAATTTTCTATTTCTAGGCTTTCATTTATTTTAGAAATTCTTTCCTTTTTAGAAACTCACATTACTTTCTATTTTAGGATTAAGATTTCTAATTTAGAACTTTCTAACTCTAGGTTAGAACCTTCCTCTTTTGTTTTTAGAAACTAGGTTAGTTACTTTCCTTTTTAGAGACTCTTTCTAATTTTAGAAACTAACTCATTCTTCCTTTATTTTTTTAGAAACTTTCTAATTTCTATTTTTAGGAACTAATCTCTTTTTGGTTTCTTTTTGCAGGTTCTTAATTTAGGGACTCCAAATTTGGTAACTTCCTTCCAACCTTCTCTTTCTTTTTAGATTTTTATTTCCCTTCTTAGGATTAGATTTAGAATTTGATTGAGGGCTGTGAGTGTTTCATGCCCAAGTGGGCTCGTGACAACACTCGACGTCTCTTGACTGAAGGAGGATTAGTTGAGGGGTTAACTGTCCATCGTAGGACTAGACATCGCTCGAATTCCCCTGAGTTAATTGAGGATATGGCTGGAAATCAACCTCGTCTACCCCAGCCTAGGGTGGAAGATGTCCAGGATGAGAATGAGGTGCATCAAGCACCCCCGCCTCGTACCTTACGAGATTACTTACAACCGGCGGGGGTGAGTACGCCCTCATGCATGGTTTTTCAGGAGAATGCAGGACATATGGATATCAAGCCAGGGGTGATCCAACTCCTTCCTAAATTTCATGGGTTGAGTCAGAAAATCCATATCTACATCTGAAAGAATTCGATGAGATCATGACTACCCTATACTTTCCTAACGTGTCTGATGACACGGTCAGGTTAAAACTCTTTCCCTTTTCTTTAAAAGAGAAAGCCAAGACGTGGCTACATTCATTACGTCCTCAATCTATTGGCAGATGGAATGACATGACAAGGGAGTTCATTAAAAAGTTTTTTCCATATCATAAGATGAACACCCTTAGGAAGTCGATCATGAACTTCGCCCAAAGGGAAGATGAAACATTCTTCCTATGTTGGGAGCGGTTCAAAGATCTTGTCAGTTCATGCCCACAACATGGTTTTGAAACGTGGCGCATCACAAATTTTTTCTATGATGGACTGACATCTCCCATGCGCCAATTAGTTGAGACAATGTGTAATGGGGAGTTTATGAATAAAGGTGTCGATAAGGTGTGGGACTACTTTGATAAACTTGCTGAGAACACACAAACATGGGACATCTCCCTTAGACCGAGTACTACGCCTAGGCCGACTCATTCCAAAGAAAAAGGTGGAATGTACCTCCTGAAAGAGGATGATGATATTAACGCCAATGTAGCCAATCTCACTCGAAAACTCGAGGCCATGGAATTAAAGAAGGATAAGGCCAAGGAAATTGTTTGTAGTATTTGTGGTTGCAACATTCACACTACTGAGAATTGCCCAACTATATCTGCCTTTCAAGAGGTATTGAATGAGCAATCCAATGCTGTAAGCAATTACCAAAGACCTTTTAGTGGGCCCACCTCTAATACATACAATCCTGGCTGGAGAAACCATCCAAACTTCAGTTGGAGGAATGGACAAACCGCTACACCTCAAGGTTTCCTAAATCAAAATCCAACTCAAGAGAAACCTCAAGAGGATCCGGTTCTGAAACATTTTCAAAAGCAAGAGCTTTTCAATCAGGGTATGCTACAGGCCTTTCAAGACCTTATAAAAGCAATACAAGGACTTAAGGCTGAAAATGTGATTGGGAACAAGGGGAGCTTCCCAGCTCAACCTCTTCCCAATCCTAAATCGCAATATGAAATTAGCGACCCAAGCTCTTCAAATCAGATGGAGCAAGCTAAATCCATCACCACTCTTAGGAGTGGAAAAATCATTGACAAAACCATTCCGGTTAGGGATGAAAAGTCTAAGGACCCGGAAGTGGATAAAGAAGATGGATCTAGCCATGCCCCACCAGAGTTAGAACCGGAACCTCAAGGAAAGCCAGTTGCTCCATTTCCCCAACGGTTGGTTGCACCAAAACCTCTCTCT
This sequence comes from Magnolia officinalis, assembly GCA_021015155.1. Taxonomy (NCBI): domain Eukaryota; kingdom Viridiplantae; phylum Streptophyta; class Magnoliopsida; order Magnoliales; family Magnoliaceae; genus Magnolia; species Magnolia officinalis. The sequence goes on from JAJHSJ010000013.1 coordinate 38,873,228, forward strand.
AACTCTCAGGATATTCTAGAGGTGTTGAAACAATTGAAGGTCAACATACCTCTACTTGATGTCGTGAAACAAATACCTTCCTATGCCAAATTCTTGAAAGACTTATGTACGACCAAAAGACGGCAAAATATTCAAAAGAAAGTCTTCCTGACTGAGAAAGTGAGTGCTATCCTAAAACAAGATGTGCCGCAAAAATTCAAAGACCCCGGTAGCCCAACCATATCATGTGTAATTGGGGACTATCGAATTGATCATGCACTTCTTGACTTAGGAGCGAGCGTTAATCTTATTCCCTACTCGGTATACAAACAGTTGGGTTTAGGTGAATTAAAACCCACCTTAACTACACTACAACTTGCTGATCGCTCTGTTCGTGTACCAAGAGGAATAATTGAGGATGTGTTGGTCCAGGTTGATCGATTTTACTACCCAGTAGATTTCATCATCCTGGATACCGAACCCATCAACAATACTAGCACTCAGATTCCCGTCATTCTTGGTCGCCCATTCCTTGCCACTTCAAACGCAATTATCAATTGCAGGAATGGTGTCATGAGTATTCTTTCGGGAATATGACATTAGAAATGAATATCTTTTTCAACACTGGCAGACGGGTAGAAGAAGATGATGATATCCACGATATTAACATGATCGATACTTTCGTGGAAGATAGGACACCCCTTACCTTATCCTCTGATCCTCTAGAGACGTGCCTGGCCCACTCCCATGAGTTTGATGATGACATAATTAGGGAGACGTGTGCCATGCTTGATGCGGTACCGGTACTTGAAGTTAACCGGTGGAGGCCTCAATTTGAAAAGTTACCCCACACTGATGAAGTGCCTCTACCGTCTAACTCAAGCCACCGAAGCTTGACCTAAAACCTTTGCCCTCTGATTTAAAATATGCATACTTAGGTCAAGATGAGACATACCCGGTGGTGATTTCTGCCCACCTCGAGAAAGAACAAGAGAGTATGCTTATATCTACTCTCCTGGAGCATAAGAGAGCCCTTGGATGGACAATAGCGGACCTCAAGGGAATCGACCCCTCGATTTGTACTCACCGCATATATCTTGAGGATAATGCGAAGACAGCTCGGCAACCACAACGCAAACTAAATCCAAATATGAAGGAAGTGGTTAAGGCCGAGGTTCTTAAACTATTAGATGTGGGTATCATATACCCTATATCCGATAGTCAATGGGTGAGTCCAACTCAGGTGGTTCCTAAGAAGTCCGGGATCACCATCGTAGCCAATGCCAATAATGAACTCGTGCCGACTAGAGTCACTATTGGTTGGAGGATGTGCATTGACTACAGGAAATTAAATACCGTCACGAGGAAAGACCACTTTCCTTTGCCCTTCATTGATCAGATCTTGGAAAGGTTAGCTGGTCATTCCTATTACTGTTTCCTTGACGGATATTCGGGCTACAATCAGATAGAGATCGCCCCTGAAGATCAAGAAAAGACTACGTTTACATGTCCCTACGGCACCTTTTCTTACCGAAGGATGCCGTTTGGACTATGTAATGCTCCTGCCACCTTTCAGCGATGTATGATGAGCATATTTTCTGACATGGTGGGTCAATACTTAGAGGTCTTCATGGACGATTTCTCTGTCTTCGGTCCATCTTTCAGCGAGTGCTTGGAAAGTCTCAAATGTGTGCTGAAAAGATGTGAAGAAAAGAACTTGGTACTTAATTGGGAGAAGTGCCATTTCATGGTTCAGAAGGGAATTGTTCTAGGACACATTATTTCATCCAAAGGAATCGAGGTGGATAAGGCAAAGATCGATCTTATCTCTAACCTACCTCCACCCAAGAACATAAGGGACGTGCGATCCTTCTTAGGACACGCCGGGTTTTACAGAAGATTCATAAAGGACTTTAGTCTCATCTCTCGTCCTCTATGTAATCTACTTCAAAAGGATGCACCATACGAGTGGACTGAACCATGTCAGGAAGCTTTCACTAAGCTTAAGGGCATATTGACTAGTGCACCCATCATACAGCCACCTGACTGGAGCATTCCTTTTGAACTTATGTGCGACGCGTCTGATTATGCTCTTGGGGCAGTTCTAGGCCAGAGAAAAGATAAGAAACCCTACGTTATTCATTACGCGAGTAGGACTCTAAATCCTGCCCAAGTGAACTACTCGACTACGGAAAAGGAACTCTTAGCTGTAGTGTTCGCCTTGGACAAATTTAGGTCCTACTTGATTGGATCCAAGATCATTATTTACACTGATCACGCAGCGCTTAAGTATCTTCTGTCTAAGAATGATGCTAAGCCCCGCCTGATAAGATGGATCCTCCTACTCCAGGAATTTGACCTAGAAATAAAAGATAAAAAGGGAGTAGAGAACGTAGTGGCTGACCATCTTTCTCGCCTTAATCCCTCTGATTCCTTTGAGACGACACAGATTAATGACATGTTCCCGGATGAACAATTGTTCAGAGTCTCTCATTCACCTTGGTTCGCTGATATCGCCAATTATCTTGTCACAGGTTCCATACCGACACATTGGACTGCGCAAGATAAGAAAAAAATTTTCACCGAGGTGCGCAAATTCTTCTGGGATGATCCATACTTGTTTAAATATTGCCCAGACCAAATCTTGAGGAGATGTGTGCCAGACAGTGAGCATCAGAGTGTCATCTCTTTCTGTCACTCACAGGCCTGTGGTGGTCACTTTTCTGCAAAAAGGACCACAGCCAAAATTCTGCAGTGTGGCTTCTATTGACCCACTATGTTCAGGGACACTCATGAGTTTTGCAAAGCTTGTGAGCGTTGTCAGAAATTGGGAGTATTGTCCCGTCAAAATATGATGCCCTTGAATCTCATTCTTATCATAGAGGCATTTGATTGCTGGGGCATCGATTTCATGGGGCCATTCCCCCAATCTTTTGGGAATTTATATATTTTGCTTGCCGTAGACTATGTCACTAAATGGGTCGAAGCGATTCCGTGTCGAACCAATGACCATCGCACGGTCATTAAATTCCTGAAAGAAAACATCCTTTCCCGATTTGGAACGCCTCGAGCCATTATTAGTGATGGGGGCTCACACTTTTGTAATAGACCATTTGAGAGTTTAATGAAGAAATACGGTATCTCTCATAAGGTGAGCACCCCATACCACCCACAGACAAGTGGGCAAGTTGAGATTTCCAATAGGGAGATCAAACACATTTTGGAGAAAACGGTTAACCCTGACCGTAGGGATTGGTTAATTCGATTGACCGATGCCTTATGGGCATACCGTACTGCTTTTAAAACCCCTATTGAAATGTCTCCCTTTCGACTCGTCTATTGGAAGGCTTGCCACTTGCCTGTGGAGTTGGAACATAGAGCTTACTGGGCGACCAAAAATCTAAATTTCAATCTGAACAACGCTGGCTCGCTACGCAAACTTCAATTAAATGAACTTGAAGAAATTCGGAACGACGCGTACAAGAACTCGAGAATTTACAAGGACAGGATGAAGGCGTTTCATGACCAACACATTCTACGAAAATCATTCACGCCAGGTCAGAAAGTCCTTTTGTATAATTCTCGATTACATCTCTTTCCGGGTAAGCTTCGATCTCGTTGGATCGGTCCCTACATTGTCGTTACTGCATATCCTCATGGGGCCGTCGAGATAAGAGACCCCGACAATGGCAAGGAGTTTAAAGTAAATGGACATCGCTTAAAGCCATTTGTCAAGAAATTTGATTCAGAGGACATGTCCATGACTCTGACTGATCCTGTTTACCAGGAATGATCTCCTTGTCTGATGGAGGTATAGGTAGGTTTCCTGTTTTCATAGGATTAGGGTAGTTTCTTTAGTCTGGCTGAAGACATTAAACTTAGCGCTCCTGGGAGGCAACCCAGCTTTTGATTTCATGATTAGTTAATTCAATGTTTGTGGGTAACATTGCTGCAAACCCTCACGAGACTACAACTCGTCCACTAGGGGCAACCTAGGGGTTTAAAGGCTTATTGCATACGCTAAATGCAATCGAGAGCACATGCGAAAGTGGTATAGGTAAGATTTTATTTTTGTTATGCTTTCTCTCTTGGGCTGACTTGCTTTCATGTTGCTACCTTTATGGAAAAGCCCCTTGATTCTTTCGTCCAGGTACTATCTCCCCATCACTTCTCATTTACTTTCGTTGTCCCATGAGCATTGCATGCTTATACCTTTTACATTGAGGACAATGTAGATTTTAGGTTGGGGGTGGGAGATTAGGTAACCTAATCAGTAATTTTCTTAGTCTTGAGCAAAAATTGTGAAAATTTTTAATTTTTCTGGAATTTCTGTGAATTCGAAGTGATTTTGACGGCCATCTAGGGCACTTAGAATTTCAAGATTTATGGAGTTGGTAACGTATGACTCTTGGATCCAGTATTTGTGTTAGATTTCACAATAAGTTCAAACTGTTAATCTAGGATTAGAAGTTTTAAACATTGATTGAGTCATGATTCCACAAGACACATCCTGCTTGCACATTAAGGTTTCAGTTCAATATTGAAGGATTGACTTGGTGATCAGTAAGCATGAAAGGAACCAACCTGGGGAATTTGTCCATCATGTTCAATAAAAAGAATGAAAGAAAATGAGAAAACCCAGCTACAAGATAGCTGCCTGCGGAAAGGGTTGGGCGAATGGACTTCACCATGGGTTTGCTCCCCATAGGTGTAGAGTCGATTCCCCATGGTTGTCTTTGAAAAAAAAAAATTTGTAGGAAATACAAGATTTCTGGGCGATTGATCTTCACCATAGGTTTGCTCCCTATAGGTGTGGATTTGGTTCCTTACATTGGCATTAATTTTGATGGAGAAATCGAGGGATGGAATGTTGATCTATGAGGCAGGTTTTGGTTTAGGTTTGGATTGTTATGGGTTTTCTTATTTATTACCAATGATATCATGAAAGAAAGAAGTAGATCCTAATGTTGATAAGCTGAGATCACACTATACACTCATGGAACTCAATGTGTAAAATTATTCTAGTAATGGATTAATATTTGAACTTGATTATGAAGTCTACCATGCGCTTACCTCCAGGAGAAATTTTATGCCCAACATTCATGAATCTTAAATTTCTCATATCTGAATCGTTCTTCAAAGATATCACTCAGTTTCATGGAAATTACCCTGTAAATTCACAACTTATTTTTCGCATGTTTTGCTCGGGACTAGAAAAATGCTGGTTAGGGGTTGTGTTGAGGGTCTAATATTGCATATTGGACCCCAGTTACTGTATGGATTTATGAACATCACACTGCTTAACAGGTTATTTTAATCATGTTTGTGATACAAGGTGAATCTAGGAGCGTGGACTGGAAAGGACGGTAAAAGCATGGATTTAACGCTCTGACATCACCAAGGCATTGGACGGGACCCCAGGAGACCAAGAACGATGAATTTACATGCCCGAGATCAGAGAAAATCAAGCCGTTCACGTTAAAGAGGCCACACAGTCATCCAGAATGCAAGATCACGGGGTTTCCACCATCCGTTCAGCCCGAAACTTCATACACGGCCTAAAGACCATAAATTAACCGTACACATTAAATTTCATCCATTGGATCACTGAGAAAGTGGTGCAACAGACAGATCAGCCCCTGGTATCATGATTTGCGGCCCGCCTGAGATTTGGATATACTTCAGTGTTAGTCCCAATACTTTAAATGAGGTGATAAAACAAATGGACGGGACAGATTTCAGATAAAAATATCAGTGGGACCCACAAGTACACTGCATGTGCAGTGTGCACAAGTGCACCATACGTGCACCCAATGTTCAAAAGTCGGTCAGCTCCGCTGACCGACTCTGTTTCTAAAAACAATTCGAAAAAAAAAAACAGGCAATTGCCGTTTTTCACGTCCGCGAACAGAGGGCGTCGGTTTCTGCTGTGGGTCCCACCCATCGTCCAAACGGACAATCTGGACCGTCCATTAGCTTCCCATGGCCCAGCTTACCAATGCCTAGCTGACATAATTTGAAGAAATGAAGAGAGTGGGATCCTAGTCGTTCAAACATCGGATTGGACGGTAGAACATGAAATCCAGTGGACTGCACCAGAGCCCATCCAAAACCGACCAAAAATTTATGGGGAATCCAGTGGTCGGTTCGGATTTCTCAAAAGAATAGGGAAATGGGCCCCACCACTGTCACAGCGGAAGAGAGCCGCAGTCTCTGTTGCAGTGCCCGGAAACCGACCGACTTCGGGTCGGTTGCGCGTTCAGATCAGTGATCAGATGGATGATCTGATCCGTCCATCGTGTAGCCCATCCACAAATCCCCCAAGGGATGTTGTCTCTTTGAAAAGAAAGCAAACCAATTGGGAGTTTTCGGTTGCTATTTTTCCACTGCGGAAGTGCTATCGCTGCATCCGTGATACGTCCGTCTTCTGCTGCGAAACAGAAGGACCGACGCTCTCCTTCGTCCTTGGCAGCTATAAAGAGAAGAGGAAAGAGAGAGTCAGGGATTATTCCACGGCTGGAGAAAGGAGAGAGAGAGAGAGAGAGAGAGAGAGAGAGAGAGAGAGAGAGAAGGAGAGAACTCTTCCTTTAGTTTCGTTGCTGTTTCTTTGCTGTTGAGGAGACTTAGCCAAACATGATTGGCTAAACCCCTTAGCTAGGGCTAAGGGGTGAAGCTTGTAGCTTGATGGGTCTGTTTTTATGGTGATGATTCATATTAGACTGAATTTTTGCTTGATTGCAGCTAGATCAATGGGAATACTTCTGGTTTTTAATGATTTTTTGTGACTAATATTACATTAGATCTGTGATGGCTTGAGTTTTCCTTTTGCTTAATTCTGATTATGGGTTGGGAAGCCCTGTTGTTCACCATCGTCTCCTAGGCATGGTTGGATGACGGAACTCTTCCTGACGTTCATACATCATTCAGATCGGTTGTGGATTGATTGAACTCTGTTGTTGGCTTTGTCTCATAGGCATGGTTTTTTGATGGAATACATTCTGATTTATAACCGTCTGATCTATTGAAACTGCATTAACCAAGGTTCAATCTTGCTATCTTTTACCATAGAATTCCCTGATCTCTACAAGTGGATCCCCTGAATCCCTAGTTCCCTATCTTTTGAATTCTACATATTTTAGTTTACTAGTCCACCATTATTCCTAAAATTCACCCGATTTATATTTCATCTTAGCCTATTTCTAGATCTGGTTATTTTCAGATAACGTACAGGTTTCAATCCCTGTGGATTCGACCTCGGTCTTATCGAGTTTTTACTACATCACAACCCTATACTTGGGGAGTGAACACAAGTACCCACTATCTGAGGGTGCATTTGAAAGTTCTGATTTTAGCTGTGGACGCCTACCCAATATCTCAATTGAATTAGGAATGGGACCTTCCCATTCCACTGCTACCCCATTGAGATATTTGGTATCAAAGGAGCAGGAAAATGGAACCCATCTAATGTCTTTCCCAGTTCCCCCACCACCCCAAATATAAAGCCAATTAATTCTACTCAAATTATAGAACCATACCAAATTTAAAAGACATGTGAAGCCAAAGGTCTCATATGACATTCGCCACAATAAATCATGTGGGAAAAAAAAAAAAAAAAAAACAGCAAGCAAAGAAAAAAAAAAAAAAAAAAGAACCAAAAAGCTTTTCTATAAGGATTGGTTATAAGATGGGCAGCCAAATATCATGATATTTCAGGATTAATAAGTCTAATTTGGTACAAAATATCATGAAGTTCATGACATTTGTTGCAAGCAAATGCACCCTTATGCAAAGCATGAAGAAATCTAGCCCCACAAACCTCATTAAACTACACAATAGTCCATTTCAAAGGCATTCCTAACCACAATCAATTCCTTGTAGAGCTAGAAACGCAACCAAATGAGGCACTCCCCATTGGAATTCTGTCCCTGCTCGAAATCAGGAAAAATAGTGAATAAGAACAGTTTAAATCCAATTTTCACCCATCCCACTTGTCATCTGGGCAAACACATCTACTAAAAAAATGGGAGAAATCTCAAAACCAAATCCTCCAACCAAATGACATAACATCAATCTGCCCAATCTCACCACCTCACAAGAAGCATCTGAATACAGTACTATGTAAAATCAGATATAGAAAGATACAAACAAGTTCAGCGAAGCCAATCTCTCTCCAAAACAATTAAATCTATGAGAAACATAAACCGATATCATAAAACGAGTAACAGATCTACAAAAAGAACATTAGGGAATAATATCATAGATCTTAATACACAATACCAAATCTAAAAACAAATCCAAAATAACTGAAAAAAAACATCAGATATAAAATTCATAGCCACAATCTCCACTGAATGGTAGAATAAAATGTAAAATATCAACAAAAACCCTTGATTTGCAAAAGGAATGATCGAAATCCCAGATTACAAAAGTAATGATGGAAACCCTAGATAATCATGGCTACCCAATCAACCATTCTTGCCCTATTTGGTTACAACCCACACACAAATCGGGCGGGCCACACATAAGGTGGACCATCCAAATGGACGACCCACCAAACCATACACGTCTAGGTGGGTCCCACCTCCCACTGCCCAAACACGTCCTAAATCCCCAAATCCCTAAATCGATATTGAGATTGAGAGAGAGAGAGGGAGTTACCTCACTGTCGTGAATGACTTTCAACCGAGCTTCAGAGAGAGAGAGAGAGAGAGAGAGAGAGAGAGAGAGAGGGTGTGCGTGGGTAGGGCGTTCAGCAACGAACCATAAGAGAGATCAGAGAGAAAGAGGAAGAGAGAGACATAGAGAGAGAGAGGAGGGAGAGGATGCGAGAGAGACAAAGAGAGGACGGTGGAGAGATCAGAGAGAGAGGAAGAGAGAGTTAGAGAGTGACAGGAGGGAAAGGGTGTGAGATAGGGGGGGGAGAGAGAGAGAGAGAGAGAGAGAGAGAGAGAGAGAGAGAGAGAGAGAGAGAGAGAGAGACTGCCCCAGTGTCTCTCACGGGTGGGTGTACATACGGTTGAGTAGCGTGTTGGCTACTGAAGTGATGTCACCAAGTTGTGTGGGCCCCACTGTGATGTATGTGTTGTATCCACACCATCATCCATTTTGAGATATTATTTTAGGGCATGAGCCAAAGAATGAGGCAGATAAAAAGATGTAGTGGACCTCACCACAGAAAACAGTGGGGAGAGTGATTCCCACCGTTGAAACTATCCTAAGGCCCACCATAATTTTTATTTGAAATCAAACCTGTTCAAAAGTTTTTTTTAAAAAAAAAAACATGAAATAAGGTAAAACACAAATATCAGCTTGATCTAAAACTTTCGTGGTCCTTAAATAGTTTTTAATGGTGGGTGTCACTATCCCCACTATTTTCTATGCTGGGGTCCACTGGAGCTTTGGATTTATCTTTGGATATTGCCCTAAAATGATCTCTCCAAATGGATGGAAGGTGTGGATATAGAACATACATCATGGTGGGGCCCAAAATTGAGAGGTATATAAATATCAGGTGGACCACACCACATGAAAATAATAGTGATTAGATATCCATCATTAAAATCCTATGTAAGGCCCATTGTACTCTTTATTTGGCATCCAATCTGTTTATTAGGTCATACAGGCTTAGATGAAGGGGAAAAATGAAAATCATCTCAATTCAAAACTTTTATGGTCCCCAGAATGTTTTAAATGGTTGACGGTCATTCAACACTATTTCTTGTAATGTGGTCCATTTCAAATTGGGATATGCCTCATTTTTGGTCTCATGCCATAAGATGATCTTTAAAAATAGATGGACGACATGGATTAAACACATACATCATGGTTAGGCCCACACATACCACAAGTCATTGCATGGTGTAGGGAGAGGAGCCAATTCGTTCCCTTTATTTGTGTGTGGTCCATTTAATCTTTGGTTATGATTCATGTTTTTTGGATAATTCTATAAAATGATCTCGAAAAATGGATGAACGGTGTGGGTTTATCCCAAATTTTCGGTAAATCCAAAACTCAAGTGGACCATGCCACACAAAACAGTGTGGAATAATGATTTCCACCGTTGATACCTTCCTTGGGCCCATAGTAATGTTTATTTGTCATCCAACATGTTCATAATATCAAAAAAATATGAATGAAGGGAAAACACAAACATCAGCCTAAATGTGGGCCACACCACATAATATAATGGAGGGGTTTCCTTAAAACATTCATAATCATATATTAGGTCTGCCTAAATGTGATTCACATATCCAACCCACTCATTATGTGTGTCCCACTTGGATGAGGGGTTAGACCAATTTTCAACTGCATCCATGTCTGTATTAACTTATAAACAGGTTGGATCTCAAATAAACATCGCGTCGAGCCCTAAGAAGGTTTCAATAGTGGGTGTCACTATCCCACTCTTTTTATGGTGGGTCCACTTGAACTTTGGATCTGCCCAGTCAGTCAGATGCACCATTCCATGGTGGGCCACGAGCTTAAAAATAAAGTCAATCCATGACTTGGGTGGGCCACACCACATACTATAGTTAAGAGGGTTACCCTCCCATTAAAACATTCATAATCATTTATTGGGCCCACGTAGATGTGTTTCATAGATCCAACCCATTCATTATGTGTGTCCCACTTGGATGAGGAGTCAAACCAAGTTTCATACACATCCAAAACTCATGTGGGCCCCACCAAACGTTTTTATATGTTTTAGGGATGTCTTCACATAGTTTTAGATGTTTTGGCCCACCTGAGTTTCATATATGACTGATTTTTTAACTTAAAGGGGACACATCAAATGCATGGTGTTGATGTTCTACACACATCATGGTGGGGCCCACACAGATTAACCTCATGGGAAGTTCCCATGAGGTGACCTTATAGTACCATTTCACTATTTAGGTAACTCCATGGGCGTGTAGGGTCCACCTTGATATATTTTATGTATATCGACACCGTCCATATATTTTCCATCATATTTTAGGATGTGATTTCAAATCATAAGAACTCAATAATATCAGGTGGGCCATACCAATCAAAACAATCATGAATAACCATTAAAAACCTTTTGAAGGCCACAAAAGTTTTGGATCAATTTGATCTTTGTAGTTTACCTTCATCTAGATCTTCTTTACATTATTAACAAGTTAGATTGCAAATAAACATTACTAAAACCGTACGATGGGCTCTTTATAATTTTTAATGGCGAGGTACTATATTATCATTCTTTCCAGTGGTGCGGTCCACTTAAGATTTAAATCTACATAATTTTTTATACCCGACCCAAAAATGGGTTGGAGAAACATATGGGCGGCAACGATATACAACACATCATCGAAATCTCACTTTTGTTATCTAACTTTTCAATTTTTCTTGTCAAAATACAAAATCTAGTTTTCTTTTTTAATATATATATATATATTACAATTTGTCAATTTTTTTCACGATTTTGTTTAATTTTGTTTAATTTTCTTTTTCAAAATATCATTTTTTTAATCTCGCTTTTGTTATATAACTTTTTAATTTTTCATGTCAAAATACAAAATCTTGTTTTCTTTTTTAAAATATATATTTTTTTATAATTTGTCAATTTTTTCACAATTTTGTTTAATTTTTTTCTTTTTCAAAATATCATTTTTTTTTTAAAAATTATCAACATTATTCAAATTTCTTAATTTTATTTTATTTTTCAAAATCGCGGTTTTTTTTTTTTTTTTTTCAAAATTTAAATTTTTCTTAAACATTGTTAATTATTTTTCTAAGCTTCTCAAATATATATATAACCGCGATTTTGAAAAATTTAACAAGGAAAAAATAATTAACAATGTTTAAGAAAAATTTTGAAAAATAATTAAACAATGTTATATAAATCATTAAAAAATTTTGAAAAATAATTAAACAATGTTATATAAATCATTGTTATATAAACATTGAAAAATTTTGAAAAATAACACAGAGCCCTACCCGGACGGATTACCATCTGGGTGGGGGTAGGACGCAATCCGCGTCCAGGAAAAAGAACATTTAGGATTTAGCTAAGGGTATAAACTGTAGTTGGTACACTACTAGAAATGAATGTCCTGGAAAAGACTTTTTAAGGCCCGTCACAATATGTGTTCTATCTAATCTGTCCATCTATTTTAAAATATAATTTGATGGTATTTTCTCAAAAAATAAGGTATATTGAAGGCTCAAGTGGGGTCCACATAGTAGGAAATAGTAGAGATTAAATCACACATTATTCCTATGGTGTGGACCAGTTTGGCCTTCAATATAACTCATTTTTAATATCACTTAGTGAATTTATTTATAAAAATAAATGGACCGAATGGATAAATCATGTACATGATGGTGGGCCCCACGTAGGTACCCAATCCACGCCCAAAAAAAATTGGCGGGCGCTCAAAACACTGTCGCGCGCCGAAATGAATATGCGGCCCTCCCTATTTCTCTCTCTCTCACTCTGTCTACGCCCAAAACCGGAAATCCCTCTCGCCCTCTCCCTCTCCCTCTCCCCCTCCTTCTCCCTCTTTCTCTCCCTCTCTCCCTCTCTCTTAATCTCGTTATTGTTCTCGTGGGCTGCGACAAGTTAACAACCCTAAAAGGCCTCTCTCTCTCTCTCTCTCTCTCTCTCTCTCTCTCTCTCTCTCTCTCTCTCTCTCTCTCCTTCTGTGTTTTGTCGATCTCTCTTCCTCTCGATCGGACTGGTAGCTACGCTCAACTGCAACAGCCCGGTAACCTATCTTCACGCACAGGGGTTTGAATCTATTGAGCACATTGACGAACGGGGTTGAGATAAGGGTTAGGGCTTTGATTTGAGCACATGATTCTTGAAATCAAAGTTAATGGAGTGAAAATCTATTCTAATTTTGGATTCAAATGCTAGCCTCATAGAAAAACTGCATGCTCAGGGTTTTCATTCAGGCCAACATTTATATAGGTATGGTGTTCATAGATTTGTTTGATTCATCTTGCAGGCCACAATATGGATTGGGAATGAACTGAAGGGCTCCTCCATTGAACAATCCCAACCATCTAATCAGTATACTTGCCTCGTCTTGCATATTATGTGCTGAGCCTATTGGTCATATTTAAATTTTAATTGTACATTTACAGGAAAGTCATTGACTGGCTAGGATTTTTTGATTGAGGATATTTTTAGTCCATTGCAAAGCTCCTTTTATTTTTATTTTTTATTTTTTATTTTTTTATTTTTCTTTTCTTTATATTTTTCATGGAGACTGGTTGATTTTCAGGAAGTTTTTTCTTTCCTCTAATTTTTTATTACTGAAGGTTTTTTTTTTCTATTGGCCTTGATTTTTCAGAAGGCAATAAATTTTGTTTATGGCCTTATGTAGTATGGTTTATGTCACTAATCATGAAGGATTTAGATTAAATTGCCTTTTAAGAAAGCATGCACGATTATATGATGCTTGTTAGATATTTGATGAAATGGGCATGCCAAGTTTGGTTGTTTGGATGATGCTTATTAGATATTTGATGAAATGCCCAGGAGAAATCTTGTCTGGGTAGAAGTAATTCCATAGTTTGTGTATGAAATTAGTATTCTTTTCTTCAGCAAAGAATACTGAAATCTTGTTTGGTTGTTTGGAGGATGAAAGGGGAGTTTGATGGGGTGGTGATGATGGTCACCCTGAGGCCTCTGCATGAGAGGGCCTTGGAGAGTTCCATCCAAGGGATGGTGTGGCCCAAGGCCATGATTGGGAAAATGACCACATGGGGCTCTTTGGATTCCATGGGAAATGGGCTGTGTTAATGGAGACTGATTTGGGCTGACGGAGTTGTGAGGTCTTTATAGGGTTTAGTGGGTCATTAATGTGGTGGCCCCAGCCCAGGAAAAGATTCCACACTTTGGCAGAGTGGGATGGATGAATGATGATACACAGGCACTTGGAAATTGCAAGGGTGGAATACAAGTGACAGTCCAAATCATGACCCCCTTTAACTGTATCAAGAACCTCCATTACACTTGGAAAACAACTCTTTTTGCCCATACTGCATTACTAGATATGGAAAACATTTCTTGTCATGCAGGTAGCAAACAAATCTCATTCCACATTTATGTTATATTTCAATAAGCTTTTTAAGATGGTTGTTGCTTTTATTATTCCACATGAAGGAAGAAATAGATAAACTCCTTTTTTAAAATAAATTTCTCTAGTTAGAGATAATATTCATGACTTTGAATTGGGTTTTTCCCCTTCAATCCATATGTAATGGCTAGCATTGGAGAGTGACCATGAACAAAGAGATTGTGTAGTGAGAATGGATTTCCATTTAAGGAGTACATGTGTTTCTGAATACACGATGATTATGTGTTCAAATTGGAAGAAACCAATGTATCTCACATTAGTAAAACGTGAGAGTGATTTCTTTGAGTTCATGGTTGTGTTGTGATTTTTTATGATATTTGGTGCTTGTTTATATTAGAACAATTCCAGCTTCTTTCACTGTTGAGGAATACAATTTTGCAGGTGGGCGCCAATGCAAGCAGCCCAGATGAATCAATGTGGCATATCTGTGTGAGATCCAAGTTGTTCATCAGCTGTGTTCCAAGTGAATATTCCTTGGCCCAAAGATCCAGCCGGCACACCTGTCAGGTGGGTTAGAAGTGTAGGGAAAAAAAAGGATGGCTACATAATGAGTAGAAGGATTAACCAACTGCCTGCAACTAACATCCCCGTCTCTCCCACTTTGATGAGTGGCCTTAATTTCAGGTTAGAAAGCATCCACTGCATATGCTTGATGAACATCCCAGATCTTGTATGCATGTGCCATGACGCATGTGTGGGGCTTGTATTTGGAGCATTCATTTGTGTGCTTCAAATAGCATTTCCCTGTATTCATTGAGAAGCACTTACTAACTTTATGGCACCAAAAGCCTAGCAATGGTGGTGCAATATAATATCCAATTTGTGTATTTTAGGAATGGTCCATGAAACATGATTGCATCTATGGTGCTTATAAAAGAAGCTTGTGCTTTTACATCGTTATCTCACATCCAACCGAGGAAATTCTCTCAATAGCTATAATGCAAGTCCAAGAATATGTGGAAATACTAGGCCTTTGATGGGGTTTTTTGCCCCGTGCTCGACCAGTCGTGAGCCCTGCTCGACCGGTCGAGGGCTGGTACGACCAGTCGTGGGAGTCGAGTCGTAGCTCGACTCAAAGTCCAGCGAGTTCGGACTATTTTTCTCCGGGGTTCTCGACCGGTCGTAGGTGACCCACGACCGGTCGTAGGTGGTCGACGACCAGTCGTAGGTGAGCTACGACCAGTCGTAGGAGGCTAAGACCAGTCCTGGAATTTCCAGGACTAGTCGTAGGTTACGCAGTTTGTTCCGCGATTTTGCGCGAAACTGCGGATTTGAGTCCTTTCGCAACAAGGATGTGGAAGGAAGTTTCCTAAACTATAAAAAGGGGTACCTAGGGCTTTTCTAGGTAATGCAAGAGGGTTTCCTAAAGCTTTGCAAGGGATTTTCTAAAGGGTTTAGGGCTATCAAAGGTGTGAGAGAAAGGGAAAGAGAGAGAGGAAGCTTATAGAAGGGAGGTTCTGCTTGTGGAGGCTATCTACTGTGCAATCTATATCTCAGCGCTTCTATGTCCTCGTAATCGGTTAGATCTCTCCATTTTCTTTGTTTCTCTTATTGTTTATCCACTCCTGCGTGAGTGAAGAAGATTGTAACGTTCTACTTTATAGTGGATTGTTGATCTGGACGAGGTCCCGTGGTTTTTACCTCTTTGAGGGTTTTCCACGTAAAAATCTCTTGTGTGGTGTGTGATTGATGCTTTGATTTATTTCATTGCTTTATTATCCATAATTCTGGTTTGTTTCGGGAGGCTAGATCCTAAGGTTTGTGCAAGGCATCCCAACAAAGTGGTATCAAAGCCAAGTTCATTGAACGGGTAGGATCGGTTTTGAATTATGGAAGGTGGCTCAAGGATGATCAGACTCAATGGTTCTAACTGGACCATATGGAAGGCTAAGATGGAGGACTTGCTTTATTGCAAGGACCTATATTCTCCAATCTCAGGCATATCAGCAAAATCCAAAGATATGACTGATGATGATTGGAAGAAGATGGACCGAAAGGCGGTGGGGTTTATTAGACAATGGTTGGATGATTCTGTGTTCCACCATGTGTCTACGGAAACCTCAGCCGAAAGCCTATGGCTAAAATTATAAGGGCTGTATGAGAGGAAGACAGCCGGTAATAAGATATTTCTGATAAGGCAACTTGTGAATCTCAAGTTCAAGGATGGTGGTTCGGTGGCCGAGCACATGAATGAGGTCAGTAATATAGTGAACCAACTCACCTCTATGAAGATGGTCCTGGATGATGAATTGCGGGCTTTACTATTGCTTAGTTCATTGCCTGACAGTTGGGAGACATTGGTGGTGTCTCTAAGTAACTCCGCGCCAGACGGAAAGATATCCATGGAACAGGTAACTAGCTGTCTCTTTAATGAAGAGACAAGGAGGAAGTCTCAGGGGTCTACTCAGCAAGAGGCTCTTGTGACGTAGGAACGGGGGAGAGGAAAGAACAGGAAGGGCGGGAAGGCCCGAGATAAATCAAAAGGCAAGTCGACCAACAGAAAAGATGTTGAATGCTGGAATTGTGGCAAGAAGGGCCACTATAAGCATGAATGTCGTAAGAACGACAAGAAAGGAAAAGGGAAGGAAGATGAATCAGATTCCACTGCAGTCGCTTCAGATGGCGACGTTGTTATTATTCTTTCAGCAGATCATGATGTGTGTCTCACAGATACGAGTCAGGACACCGATTGGGTGATTGACTCGGGAGCTTCTTTTCATGCGACTCCACACAGAGACTTCTTCACAAGCTACAAGTCAGGCGACTTAGGGACCGTGAGGATGGGAAATTCTGGCGTATCAAAGATCGTGGGAGTTGGTGATATTTGTGTGAAAACTGATGTGGGCTGCACATTGGTTCTCAGGGATGTGAGGCATATCCCAGACGTTCGCCTCAACTTGATGTCGACGGGAAGGTTGGATGATGATGGCTATGAAAGTCGGTTCGCTGGTGGGCGCTGGAAGCTCATCAAGGGTTCGTTGATCGCAGCCAGAGGAAAGAAGTGTTGCACCCTGTACAAGGAAAGTGTTAGTGTATGCAAGGGTGGGTTGAACGCAGCGGAAGATTCAGCTATTGACATGTGGCACAGGCGTCTAGGCCACATGAGTGAAAAAGGGCTTCAGGTACTAGCAAAGAAGCAGCTCCTTCCAGACGTGACAGGTATGACTCTTAAAACCTGTCTTGATTGTTTATCAGGGAAACAGCATAGAGTTTCATTCGTTAAAACTGCTTCTCATGTTAATAAAGTGCATGCATTAGATTTGGTTTATTCTGATGTTTGTGGTCCTATGAGGACAAAAACCTTGGGTGGGGCATTGTATTTTGTTACTTTTATAGATGATGCATCTAGGAGGGTTTGGGTTTATGCTTTGAAATCCAAGGACGAGGTCTTTGGTGTGTTTAAATTGTTTCATGCTATGGTCGAGAGAGAGACAGGTAGATCATTGAAGTGCATCCGCACTGACAATGGTGGTGAATACATTGGCGACTTTCACGAGTACTGCAAGTCCCAGGGTATACGGCATGAACAGACGGTTCCCAAGACCCCCCAGCATAATGGTGTAGCTGAGCGAATGAATCGCACCATTGTTGAGAGAATCAGATGCATGTTATCCCATGCAAAGTTGTCCAAGACGTTCTGGGGAGAAGCAATGCGCACGGCAGTATATTTGATAAACAGGTCTCCATCAGCCCCGTTGAATGGAGAAGTGCCTAAGAAGGTGTGGACTGGACATGATCCATCGTACAGTCATCTCAGGGTGTTTAGATGCAGGGCATCCGTTCACGTACCAAAGGATGAGAGGTCCAAGCTCGATATGAAGATCAGGCAGTGTGTGTTCTTAGGGTACGGTGATGAAAAATTCGGTTACAGGTTATGGGATCCAACCGAGAAGAAGCTCGTCAGAAGCAGAGATGTGGTTTTCTTTGAAGATCAGTGTATCGAAGACATTGGTAAGCCAGAGAAGAACCAGCCTAGTTCAGGTGAGCTAGAGGACATGGATCCGATTACTCCTCCCGTGGTGCCTGATGACGGGGGAGTACAGCAAGGTGCAGAGGACGAGAGAGTTCCTTCAGAAGATGGACCAGGGGAGCAGCCCCCACTTGATCCACCTGTTGAGCCACAGGTGAGGAGGTCATCTAGGGACAGACAGCCGTCCAAGAGGTACTCGCCGCATGAGTACATTATGCTGACTGATGGGGGAGAGCCAGAAGATTATTCTGAGGCCCTAGCCGACGAGCATAAGGAGGAGTGGTTGAAAGCTATGCAAGAGGAGATGGAATCCTTGCATAAGAACCACACCTATGACATGGTGAAATTGCCTAAGGGCAAGAAAGCTTTGAGCAACAATTGGGTGTTCAGAAAGAAGGTTGAGCAGAAGAATTCACAGACGAGGTTTAAGGCCAGACTTGTGGTGAAAGGGTTTGGTCAGAGGAAAGGCATAGACTTCGAGGAGATATTCTCACCAGTGGTGAAGATGACATCCATACGGGTGTTGCTTGGGTTGGCGGCTAGCATGGATCTGGAGATAGAGCAGTTAGATGTTAAAACTGCCTTTCTCCATGGTGACCTGGAAAAAAAGATCTACATACACCAACCAGAGGGGTTCGAAGTCAAAGGCAAGAAGCATATGGTGTGTAGGCTGAGGAAGAGCTTGTATGGGCTGAAACAAGCTCCACGGCAATGGTACAAGAAGTTCGATTCGTTCATGTTACAGCGTGGGTATGACAGAACGGAGTCGGACCACTGTGTGTTCACGCATAAGTTCTCAGACGGTGATTTCTTAGTTCTGCTGTTATATGTTGATGACATGCTCATCATGGAAAAAGACATCAAGAAGATTGACAGGCTGAAACAGGAGTTGGGCAAGTCTTTTGCGATGAAAGACTTGGGCCCGGCTAGACAGATCCTAGGAATGGAGATAACCCGTGACAGAAGCAGCAGGAAGCTTTGGCTGTCACAAGAGCGGTATATTGAGAAAGTCCTAGAGCGGTTCAATATAAATGCAGCGAAGCCGGTCAGTACTCCACTGGATGGTCACTTCAGATTGAGCGACAGACAGTGTCCCAAGACGAAGACAGAGGTGGAAGAGATGCAGAAGATACCCTACGCGTCAGCTGTAGGAAGTTTGATGTATGCTATAGTGTGTACACACCCAGACATAGCATATGCGGTTGGTGTTGTCAGCCGGTATCTTGCCAATCCTGGCAAAGAGCATTGGGCAGCGGTAAAGTGGATACTGAGGTATCTAAGAGGCTCATCCAGGTTGAGCCTATGCTATGGTGACGGTAAACCTATGTTAGAGGGCTACACAGATGCAGATATGGCAGGTGACATAGACTCCAGGAAGTCTACATCGGGGTTCATGTTCACGTTTGCAGGGGGAGCAATCTCTTGGCAGAGCAAGCTACAGAAGGTCGTAGCATTGTCGACGACAGAGGCCGACTATATTGCAGTCACAGAGGCATGTAAAGATATGCTTTGGATGAAGAGGTTCCTACAGGAACTTAGCCTGAAGCAGGAGGAGCACGTGGTCTATTGCGATAGTCAGAGTGCTATACACTTGAGAAAGAAACCAAGTCAGCATTCCAAGTCGAAGCACATAGAGATTCGGTATCACTGGATCAGGGATACTTTGGAACAAAAGGTGTTACAGCTTGAGAAGGTCCACACGGAAGATAATGGGTCAGACATGATGACCAAGGCTTTGCTCAAAGGCAAGTTTGAGGTTTGTAGAAACCTGGCTGGCTTGAAGAAGGTGGATCCCTCTCGGGTCAAAAAGGGGGAGATTTGATGGGGTTTTTTGCCCCGTGCTCGACCAGTCGTGAGCCCTGCTCGACCGGTCGAGGGCTGGTACGACCAGTCGTGGGAGTCGAGTCGTAGCTCGACTCAAAGTCCAGCGAGTTCGGACTATTTTTCTCCGGGGTTCTCGACCGGTCGTAGGTGACCCACGACCGGTCGTAGGTGAGCTACGACCAGTCGTAGGAGGCTAAGACCAGTCCTGGAATTTCCAGGACTAGTCGTAGGTTACGCAGTTTGTTCCGCGATTTTGCGCGAAACTGCGGATTTGAGTCCTTTCGCAACAAGGATGCGGAAGGAAGTTTCCTAAACTATCAAAAGGGATACCTAGGGCTTTTCTAGGTAATGCAAGAGGGTTTTCTAAAGCTTTGCAAGGGATTTGCTAAAGGGTTTAGGGCTATCAAAGGTGTGAGAGAAAGGGAAAGAGAGAGAGGAAGCTTATAGAAGGGAGGTTCTGCTCGTGGAGGCTATCTACTGTGCAATCTATATCTCAGCGCTTCTATGTCCTCGTAATCGGTTAGATCTCTCTGTTTTCTTTGTTTCTCTTATTGTTTATCCACTCCTGCGTGAGTGAAGAAGATTGTAACGTTCTACTTCATAGTGGACTGTTGATCTGGACGAGGTCCCGTGGTTTTTACCTCTTTGAGGGTTTTCCACGTAAAAATCTCTTGTGTGGTGTGTGATTGATGCTTTGATTTATTTCATTGCTTTATTATCCATAATTCTGGTTTGTTTCAGGAGGCTAGATCCTAAGGTTTGTGTAAGGCATCCCAACAGCCTTGTCCTCCAGCCCTGGGGGAATAGATTTTGCATCTAATTGCATCAATCACTTCTATATTCACAATTGAATTGCATCGGTGTGTTCTGAAATTGGCTTCCAACCTTTGACACTGTTAGTGTACAGACCATAATGGCCATTACGACCTTTTCTTTTCTTTTCTTTTCTTCTTCTTCTTCTTTTTTTATTTTTTATTTTTAAGAAACTGTAATGGCTCTGTAACAGGCTGTTATGGGCCATTTTCTGTAATGGTCAACCCTAGAACTCCTAACAGTCGACATCGTTACCATTACACAACTGTTTTGGGATACCTTGGGGTACATGATTGTTTTTGCTTTATCACTAATTACGCTACATGATTTTTAAGCTACTTAAAATACATTACATTTTCTAGTTTGTTTGTTGGTCCAATTTAAGATCTTAACTTCTGATTCACTTTGGAATGAAATGTTGCATGAACTAGTCTTATTTCTCTAATGTCTCCTAGATAGGTTGGGCTTCCTAGATGACAATTTCCTTGGTGAGAGAAAATATGGTGTAGCTGAGAAGAATCAACCATTTCAAATGGACTATGATTCTTCTAATTCCTTAAGAGCTGCAAATCATGAAATGTATGACTATGGTTTTGAAGATCCCTATATAGCAAACCGAAGGTTGTCTTTTGAAATGTGACTTTCTACCTTTTGAAAGCTGTAGTTTTACAGCTTCATGATGAAATTGTTGCAGCTCTGACGTATTTTTTTTTGAAGCTGGTACAAGTAGGGTTGATGTTTTAGAGCTCCTAAATTATTGGACTTATTACATTTCCCTTGCTTATAGGATTATGTTGCAACAAGATGGTATAGAGCTCCTGAATTGTGTGGATCCTTTTTTCTCTAAGGTGCATGAATTTTAGTTGGCCAGATATGTGGAATCAGTTTGATAATGCACTAACCTTTGCTCTATCCTTTGGTAGTTCTTATTTCCTTTGCTTCTATTATAAATTTTGTTTATTCTTTTTGTCATTACACTGATTGTTTCAAAGATTTTATTTCGAATGAAGCTTGGATAGTAGCAACAATGTGTGATCTAGGTTGTATGAATGAAACTATAATAGTTATCAGCTGCATCTGGTTTATCTACTTCAGTGCTTCAATATAACAAAGAGTTCCCATAATGTTTGACTTGAGCAACTATTTAGAGGGTAGGCTCGACTGTCCGCAATGCTTGCATGGATGCATGATCAAAGCTGTTCATCAAAGTGCAACCACAATATGGCTTTCGTTGTGTGGAATTCAGGTCTGTCCACTCATCTAATGGCCACACATTTACTTTAAATGCTGACCACACTTGTATGGAGCCTTACTAATCACATGCACCAAAATAGCATTAGCGTGTGTGGTAAGAGCTTTTTCATCAGATGGACCAGTGTGTACAAAACAAATGGATGTCTAGAAGAAAACTATATCAGCCAATCCGTTTCTTTTGTATAGTCTCCGACCTGAGAAGCAAATCTGGCTGATACGTGCAAACACTTGCCAGCCTCACATGTGTAGGACATTCCATGCGTCCATCACGTGAGACCCAATGTGTAGATCATATGGCCAAATTTTCAGTGGCTGAGTCTGTAATTTTTAAGATCCATGTGTCTGGTGATACTGCGCAGTATTTAGGTGACCTTACATGGATTTTTTAAATTTGAAACTGAGGGTAAAATGCCTCAAGGATGGGCATTTGGGTGTGAAATGGCCAAGCTATATGTCCTAGAGGGGGGGTGAATAGGACAATGCCAAATAAAAACTTATAATAGCGGATTTAAACAAAGTATGATAGCCAATGAATTAAAAAAATTGCAATGCAGAAATGAAATGCAACCTCAAACTACTGAATTAGAGAGGTTGATACAAACGTTGTTCTAAGGACAACCTTTCACCAAAAACCAAATGTTTATGGTAGGACAACCTTTTATCTAGAAATGTCTTTGTATCAATTTCTCAAATCAAAGAGGAATAAAAAAATAAATACAAACTGCACTGAATGAATTTACAAATGTCTTGTTCTAGGGACAGCCATACACCATAAAAATGGCAGGGCAACCTTGCTGGAACAATTTTGGAATTTAAAGCTTGAATCAATAAAAGGAATTGCTGGAAATAAATCACTAAATTGTTACAACATTCCCACACTTGCTTGAAATTTCAAACTGTTACAACATTCATATCCACAAGGAAAATAGAACTGAATGATAAAAGATACGGAATTAAATAACCATTCAATCCACAAGACAAGAAGTTATAGTGGTTCGCCTGTGTGTTCACCAACTGTCCTCAAACAGCCACACAGAATGCTACTCCACTCCTAATATCCTCACACAGGGGATATTAGCGTTCTCTAATAAAACTGGTTTTCACAGGTTCACCAAAAACCTTCACAATTGTGTCTTTATCACTCGGGCTTACACAATTCAAAAAACCCCACAATCTGAGTTTTCTGGCTCTCCTCAGATAACCATACACATAGAGATTTTTCTGGCAAATCTCATACAAAACCAAAATAGAAATTACAGGAATTGTAGAATACCTGGATCTTATCCTTTTGCAGTAGCCCGGAAGAACCGATCAGAGTAGAGATGATAGTTCAATGTCCAATACTCAAATTATTGAGGTTCTAAGTTCTAATTGATTTTAAATGAAATCACAAAGGGCTAGCTCTATTTGATTTTAATTCCAAGAAGAAGGAATACACGATTTCCCCTTTTCAAATATGATTGGAATTTAGAATAAAATCAAATGCAAAAAGCTAACAAAAGGAATTAGAATGAAGCGCAAATTAGCTTAAAAATAAACACGACTTATCTCAGAGTGGAGCCTTGCTTTGATAGATTTTTCGATGTTTAAACTCTGAAATTCGTGTGCTATTTATAGCTACAGAAATTCGTCTTCGACTGGTCTAGGAGTTCCCACGACTGGTCTTAAAAGAAACATATTTTTGAATTTCTGCGTAGAATCAGGAAAACCGATGTTCGACCGGTCGTAGGCAGTCCACGACTGGTCGAAGGTCGTCCACGACCGGTCGAGACCCTTTCTCGACTGGTCAAGCGACTGTGAATTTAGTCGCTGGAGTTTGAATCGAGGCTCTACGACTGGTCGAGGTTCGAGTCGAGGACATCCCACGACCGGTCGAGCAGACTCCAAGACTGGTCGTGAGCGAACCAGAAAATCCGATAAAATTGAACAAGTCCAAGACTGGCCTAGGAAATTCTTAGACAGGTCGAGCCAGTGCTAGGACTGGTCGAACCAGACCAGGACTGGTCTAAGAGCAGATCAGAAATATGTTTAAATACATTTGAATAATGTATCCAAAATGACCTACCCTAAGGTCAATGACTATGGTCTATCAAACCTGAATAATGAAGTATGGACATTGAACTCTACTTCATTCAACGAATGATAAATCTTTTAGTACTTGAAGCCTAAAGTACGAGTCGTCCAAAAACTTGACACCAACATTTATCTTGAGTTTGCTTTTGAGCTTCACACCTTCACACCTTCAAACACTGCTTGTATCTTGAACTTGAATAACCTTTGCGTGAATAAAGAATACTGTGTCTTCTTTATATCTTCTTCTTTATATCTTCGAAATGTACCTTGAAGCCGCTTGAAGAGTCCATGGTTGTCTTAAACATAGAACACACCAAGACATAGAACATACCAAGGTTTTGACACACAAAATTTGACAACCAAAGAGGTATCATATAATAGCACTAACAATCTCCCCTTTGTCAAATTTGTGACAAAACATATATATAAAATCACAATAGAGAATCATGAATCAGTTGTCAACTCATGTCAACACATGACAACCATACACAATATGAGAGATGAATCACTCCCCCTCAATAAGACTCCCCATTAAGGAATGATGCACACAACGTCAACAACACAAATAACATATATATACCATTCTTCTAGATAACATATATATATCATTCTTCTCTCCCCCTTTTTGTCAAAAATATGACAAAGGAAGATCCATAAGCTCAAGAAGTAAAATAGAGAATGTGCATAAAAGTGTTAGGAGAAGATACTACAACCCAAAGTCACAGTTATAAGTTTAACAGTACCAAGAAAAATCCAAAGTGAAATCAGTTCAAACTTCAGTTTAAAAAAATTTAATCAGACCCTGAAGAAGGAGCAGGAATGGTAGCATCAATATGATGAAGGCCTTTTTGTAAGCGCCTCAAATACTTATGCATTTTCTTAAATTGTGCATTATCGCCAACATGCATATTTTCTACCTTTTCTTCTAATGCACTTAGACGTGCATCGAAATCAGAAGGAATAAAATCTGTATCATCCTCAGATGCAGACTCAATATCATCAAAAAGATCATCCATGTTGATATCCTCATCAGGAAGATCATCTCCTTCATTCGCATCTCCAACTCCAGCAGCTCCACCACCTTCGACATTATCAACTTGACCAGCGGCCAATCTCAACTTCATTTTGTTTAGGTTGGAGTTGTTGAAAATAAGGTGTTGGATAGGAGCTTCACCAACAGGCATAGTGACCAACATATGAGTAGCTAAGACATTTAACAAATATCCAAATGGAATGTCACCATGACCTGGCTGAGACCGAAACTGAATAATAGAAGAACAGATCAACGAAGGCAAGCAAACATTGGCACCACTAATGACTGAGTACAGTATACGAACCATCAGAAGAGTCAACTCAGTTTTGTTACTAGCCCGAGGATACACATTAGAAGTAAAAATACGATGAAGAACTCTGTATCTGGGCAACAGCCACCTGGACTTGAGAACGGTACCATTGACAGACCAAGGTGCATCCATATTACAAAGGGCTCTAGTAAATAGACGTTTTTCAGATTCAGTAACTTTATCACCCAATGTAGAAGGGTGGATTCCATCATCAATTACTGGAATATCCATTAATCCAGAAATCAAATGACGATCCACAGTAAAAGGCCCTTCTCTTGTAGTAACAATAAAAGTTAATTCCTCAAGAGAAAAGTCTGTAATACATGCAACCATGGCCTGAGCAATTGACTGAAATGCCGGCCCTCCCCAGTTCAAAATGTTAACCCAACCAACAGATTGAAGAAGAGGAACAAGATTAAATTGAGCAATATGATTAATACTAACTGCTTTCTCAACAATAACCTTCTTAGTACGAAAATCACGAACTTGTGGAGGGTCATCATTAGGATCTCTAAGATGACGGCGAGAAATAACATTAGACCTAGATGAAGAAGCACCTCTACTAGTTCGCTTTTTACCTCTAACATCCATATTCTTGAAAAGATTGAAGAAATTTCAAGAAAAACAAGATGGGTTTCAACCAAATCAGAAAATGAGGAAGAAAACCCCAAACCCTTGAAGGAAATATGAAATAATCAACACAAACAAGGAAGTCAAGAAGCAATGTTCAAGATTCTTCAACAAAATCAAGAGAAATACTCAAACCTGGAGAAATCCCATAGATGGGTACGACCGGTCGAAGCTAAGCCCGTTGGAGAAGAAGAGGGAAATGAGGAAAAAGTGATTTTTCCCCCAATTAAAGGAACCAGCGCGATACACGACCGGTCGTGATTAGTCCTCGACCGGTCGAACCACGACTCGTCGAGACTATCCTCGACTGGTCGTGTATGACCAAAACATGCATTTTTTTTTATTTTTTTTAAAAAAAAAAATTTCAAAAAAAAACTATGAAGATATTTACAATATAATATATAAAATGCATAATCAATCATCTTATATTACACATACCGAGATCAAATTTCAATTTATTGAACCTGCATTTATCGAGTGGTTTGGTGAAAATGTCAGCAAGTTGTTTCTCGGTTGGAATATATTCTAAACAAATTACTTTTTCTTCAACAAGTTCACGAATATAGTGAAATCTAATGTCAATATGCTTAGTTCGTGAATGCTGGATTGGATTTTTGGAAATATTAATTGCACTTGAATTATCACAATATAAAACTATCGAGTCTTGTGCAATACCATAATCACTTAACATGCGTTTCATCCAGACTAACTGAGTATATGCATTTCCTGCAGCAATGTATTCAGCCTCAGCAGTTGAGAGTGAAATGGAACTCTGTTTCTTGCTGAACCAAGAAACTATGCAATTTCCAATGTAAAAGCAACCACCACTGGTTGACTTTCTGTCATCCATATTACCAGCCCAATCAGCATCCGAGAACCCAGCCAATTGAACACTAGTATCATAGGGATACCAAAGACCCAGATTAACTGAACTTGCAACATAACGAATAATGCGTTTAACAGCAGTCAAATGAGATTCTTTAGGATTAGACTGATATCTAGCACAAATTCCAACACTAAAAGCAATATCAGGTCTACTTGCTGTTAAATACAGTAAACTACCAATCATGCTTCGATATAGTTTAGGATCTATATCTTTACCTGTAGAGTCTTTTGAGAGTTTTAGAGAAGTACTCATAGGAGTATCAAAATTCTTACCATTTTCAAATCCGAACTTCTTAACTAAATTTAGAGCATATTTAGTTTGAGAAATAAAAATTCCATCAGATTGCTGTTTAACTTGCAATCCTAGAAAATAGTTTAATTCTCCGACCATACTCATCTCAAATTCAGATTTCATTAGATCTGCAAACTCAACAGTCATGTCAGTACAAGTTGATCCATAAATTATATCATCAACATAGATTTGAACCATTAAAATATCATTGTTCTGCTTTTTAACAAAGAGTGTTTTATCAACACTACCCATTTGAAAATTGTGACCCAGTAAAAACTTAGTCAATTTTTCATACCATGCCCGGGGAGCTTGTTTCAACCCATAGAGAGCTTTCTTAAGGCGATAAACATGATTAGAAAACTTAGGATCTTCAAACCCTGTAGGTTGTTCAACATAAACCTCTTCATGTAAATCACCATTAAGAAAAGCACTCTTTACATCCATTTGATAAATCTTAAACTTTCTAAAACATGCAATGGATATAAATAATCTGATTGATTCAAGGCGTGCAACTGGAGCGAAAGTTTCCTCAAAATCGATACCTTCAATTTGAGTGTACCCTTGCACAACCAGTCTTGCCTTGTTTCGAACAATATTTCCCAATTCATCAGACTTATTTTTGAAAATCCATTTTGTTCCAATAATATGTTTATCTTTCAGTCTTGGAACAAGATACCAGACATCGTTACGAACAAATTGATTAAGTTCTTCCTGCATCGCAACTATCCAGTTTTCATCAGAAAGAGCTTCTTTTACATTAACCGGTTCTATCTGAGATGTGAAACACACGTAATTACAAAAATCTTCTAATTGTCTACGAGTGCGTACACCAGTGAGCGGATTTCCAAGGATTTGTGTAGTTGGATGATCTTTGACAGTCCTCACATCATGATTAGATTCACTTGATGAAGTTTCTGGTTTTTCAATTATGAGAAATTCATCATTATCTGAACTAGGGGCCGAAGTATTTAAGTGATCATCTATGACCACATTAATTGACTCTTGAATAACTCCGGTCCTTTTGTTCAGTACACGATATGCACGACTGTTTAATGAATATCCTAAGAATAATCCTTCATCACTTTTAGTATCAAATTTTCCCAAGTTTTCCCAGTCACGTAAAATATAACACTTACTGCCAAAAACGCGAAAATATTTGACTGTAGGTTTTTTGTCAAACCACATTTCATAGGGCGTTTTATTATTTGATTTGCAAGTATAAACACGATTAATAATATAGCAAGCAGTATTAATCGCCTCAGCCCTTAAATTCTTAGAAACCTTCATGCTATTTAGCATAACAGTTCCCATTTCTTGAAGAACTCTATTTTTTCTTTCCACAATGCCATTTTGCTGTGGAGTTTTCGGTGCAGAGAATTCATGTGATATTCCATGATCATTACAGAATTTCTCAAAACCGCTATTTTCAAATTCGGATCCATGATCACTTCGGATCTTATTCACTTGAGAACATTTTTCAGTTTTGGATCCGTTTGATTATCTTTTTCACTTCATCAAGGGTTTCTGATTTGTCCTTTAAAAATGAAACCCAAGTGAATCTGGTATAATCGTCTACAATAACCAGAATGTATTTTTTACCACCTCGACTTTCCGTTCTAGTTGGTCCTATTAGATCCATGTGGAGAAGTTCGAGTGGTCTTGATGTGGTATTGGAGTTCACCTTTTTGTGAGATCTCCTAGTTTGTTTACCATACTGGCATTCACCACATATTTTATCTACTTTTTGAATCTTTGGTAGACCTCTTATTAGTTCTTCTTTGCTCAATCTATATAAATTCCGGTAGTGTACATGTCCAAGGCGTTTATGCCATAATTCTGTTTCATTGGTATGGACCATGTAACACATTTGATTAGTTGAGCTGTCATTTCTCACTATATAGCAGTTTTCAGAAGTTCTGAGACCAGTTAATATCACAGACCCCTTCTTGTCTATAATCTCACAACCTTGATTGGAAAACTTCACACTATGATTGTTATCGCATATTTGAGATATGCTTAACAAGTTGTGTTTTAAACCCTCAACATATAAAACATTCTTAAATAAGGGTAGATTATAGAGTTGAACCGTACCTTGGCCAATAATTTTGCAATTGCTACCATCACCAAATGTGACTGACCCGTCAGTCATATCTCGTAGATCGGTGAAAAGAGCTTTGTCACCAGTCATATGCCTGGAGCAACCACTGTCTAGGTACCACTTTGAAAGGCTAGTTGCTTTGAAAGCAGTATGAGCAACCAAGCAGTCAACTTTAGGAACCCATTTCATAACAGTTTTAGGTTTAGGAACATAGTTGGTCTTCTTTTGTTTATATTTGTAAGAGTGACTTACAGAGTTAGATTTTAAAAGTTCCTTGAGTAAATCAACTATTTTTTCAGCTAAAGGATTTTTCATCTGATTTTTAAAGTTGACATAGCTGCTTTTAGGTTTTTGAAAATTTTTTGTTGTTTTGACAAAACCTTGTGAAGTGTTTTTCTCTTTTGAATTAGAGGATTCTCCTTTCACAAATTTAGATGGAGAATTCTTCTGTTTATGAGGTATTGTTTTATCATACCCCAACCCGGATCTATCGCCACATTTTTTTGAACCGGATAGGAGTTTTTCTAATTTAGAATCACCTTGGGCATACCTCCAAGTTTCCTTTGAATTCAGAAGAGAAGACACTTCATTCTTTAATCTCTCAATTTCAGATTTTAAATCAACAATCAGAGAGTTTTTGAATTCTAAATCACTTTTTGATTTTTCAAAATAATCTGATATTTGAGATTTTTCTAAAACAAGCAAGTCAAAACAATCTCTAAGTTTAGAAAATTTTTCTCTCTGAAGTTTAAGCTTCACAGCAATTTTACAACTCTCTTTGTATAAGGCATTGTAAGCATCTTGAAGATCTTCTTCATTCTCATGATCATTATCCAAATTTTCTTCACTAGTAGAATCATCGTGATCAGAGAAGGTAAACTTGGCTAGAGTCATAAGGGCTTTTACCTCATTGCCCGACTCGGTTTCAGAATCTTCTGATTCAGAAGAAACTTCAGAGTCAGATGATTCATCCCATGTAGCCAACATACCCTTCTTTTTGGGTTTGTCCTTATTAGGACATTTGTTTGCTAGATGCTCATACTCATGACAGTTGTAACACTGACTGTCTTTCTAAGATTTTCGAGTTTTAGATCTAAACTTCTTTTTATCATTTGATTTTTGAAAATCAACTCTTTTCTTACTTTTAAAAATTTTGTAAAATCTTTTTGCAATAAAAGCTAAGTCATCTTCAGAATCGGATTTATCTTCTACCGTATTTTTGGAAGATTTCAAAGCAATTGATTTTCCTTTAGGAGCTTTAAAATTTAATTCATAAGTTTGTAGAGACCCAACAAGTTCTTCCACCTTCATATTGTCCGTGTCACGAAGTTCCTGGATCGCGGTTACTTTAGAATTGAACCGTTCAGGAAGAGAGCGTAGTATTTTTGCACACACTTTACTTTCTAGGATTTTATCACCAAGACCCCACATTGAGTTTACAATGTCATTTAATCTAGTATAGAAGTCCATAAACATTTCATTCTCCTCCATATGAATTTCTTCAAATTTAGTTGTGAGGAGTTGTACTTTAGATTTTTTGACAATCGATGTACCCTCATGTGTCATTTCTAAAATATTCCAAGCTTGCTTTGCAGTATCACAGGATATGATTCTTTTGAACTCATCCGGTGATAGTGCGCAAGTAATTACATTTAGTGCTTTAGCATTAGCACTACTCTCACTTTTCTGAAGTGTGGTCCATTGAAAGTATGGTGTAATTCTCATAGATTTAGAACCATCAACTCCAGTTACTTCCATGACAGGAGGATTTCATTCAGTCACTGTGGCTTGCCACACACTCTCATCCATTGATTTGAGGAAGATCCTCATTCTGGCTTTCCAATAAGCATAGTTGGAGCCATCAAATGGTGGAGGCCTAGTGACTGAGAGGCTATCAAAATTTGACATTATTATATATAGCTTAGATCGTTAGCTCAGGAAATAAATCCAAATATAAAGAAATAAAAGCGAGCTATTAGGCTTTGATACCACTTGAAATGGCCAAGCTATATGTCCTAGAGGGGGGGTGAATAGGACAATGCCAAATAAAAACTTATAATAGCGGATTTAAACAAAGTATGATAGCCAATGAATTAAAAAATTGCAATGCAGAAATGAAATGCAACCTCAAACTACTGAATTAGAGAGGTTGATACAAACGTTGTTCTAAGGACAACCTTTCACCAAAAACCAAATGTTTATGGTAGGACAACCTTTTATCTAGAAATGTCTTTGTATCAATTTCTCAAATCAAAGAGGAATAAAAAATAAATACAAACTGCACTGAATGAATTTACAAATGTCTTGTTCTAGGGACAGCCATACACCATAAAAATGGCAGGGCAACCTTGCTGGAACAATTTTGGAATTTAAAGCTTGAATCAATAAAAGGAATTGCTGGAAATAAATCACTAAATTGTTACAACATTCCCACACTTGCTTGAAATTTCAAACTGTTACAACATTCATATCCACAAGGAAAATAGAACTGAATGATAAAAGATAAGGAATTAAATAACCATTCAATCCACAAGACAAGAAGTTATAGTGGTTCGCCTGTGTGTTCACCAACTGTCCTCAAACAGCCACACAGAATGCTACTCCACTCCTAATATCCTCACACAGGGGATATTAGCGTTCTCTAATAAAACTGGTTTTCACAGGTTCACCAAAAACCTTCACAATTGTGTCTTTATCACTCGGGCTTACACAATTCAAAAAACCCCACAATCTGAGTTTTCTGGCTCTCCTCAGATAACCATACACATAGAGATTTTTCTGGCAAATCTCATACAAAACCAAAATAGAAATTACAGGAATTGTAGAATACCTGGATCTTATCCTTTTGCAGTAGCCCGGAAGAACCGATCAGAGTAGAGATGATAGTTCAATGTCCAATACTCAAATTATTGAGGTTCTAAGTTCTAATTGATTTTAAATGAAATCACAAAGGGCTAGCTCTATTTGATTTTAATTCCAAGAAGAAGGAATACACGATTTCCCCTTTTCAAATATGATTGGAATTTAGAATAAAATCAAATGCAAAAAGCTAACAAAAGGAATTAGAATGAAGCGCAAATTAGCTTAAAAATAAACACGACTTATCTCAGAGTGGAGCCTTGCTTTGATAGATTTTTCGATGTTTAAACTCTGAAATTCGTGTGCTATTTATAGCTACAGAAATTCGTCTTCGACTGGTCTAGGAGTTCCCACGACTGGTCTTAGAAGAAACATATTTTTGAATTTCTGCGCAGAATCAGGAAAACCGATGTTCGACCGGTCGTAGGCAGTCCACGACTGGTCGAAGGTCGTCCACGACCGGTCGAGACCCTTTCTCGACTGGTCGAGCGACTGTGAATTTAGTCGCTGGAGTTTGAATCGAGGCTCTACGACTGGTCGAGGTTCGAGTCGAGGACATCCCACGACCGGTCGAGCAGACTCCAAGACTGGTCGTGAGCGAACCAGAAAATCCGATAAAATTGAACAAGTCCAAGACTGGCCTAGGAAATTCTTAGACAGGTCGAGCCAGTGCTAGGACTGGTCGAACCAGACCAGGACTGGTCTAAGAGCAGATCAGAAACATGTTTAAATACATTTGAATAATGTATCCAAAATGACCTACCCTAAGGTCAATGACTATGGTCTATCAAACCTGAATAATGAAGTATGGATATTGAACTCTACTTCATTCAACGAATGATAAATCTTTTAGTACTTGAAGCCTAAAGTACGAGTCGTCCAAAAACTTGACACCAACATTTATCTTGAGTTTGCTTTTGAGCTTCACACCTTCACACCTTCAAACACTGCTTGTATCTTGAACTTGAATAACCTTTGCGTGAATAAAGAATACTATGTCTTCTTTATATCTTCGAAATGTACCTTGAAGCCGCTTGAAGAGTCCATGGTTGTCTTAAACATAGAACACACCAAGACATAGAACATACCAAGGTTTTGACACACAAAATTTGACAACCAAAGAGGTATCATATAATAGCACTAACAGGGTGCCATTACATTTATTTTTAGCTTTAAGAGCAGGAAAATGCCTCTTGGATAGGCATTTAGGTGCGTTTACTCCAATTTTTACCTTGACAAGTGGGAATATGCCACAAGGATACAAATTTACATGCCGGCATATTGATTTTTAGCCTGAAAAGAGACGAAAATGCATCAAGGAAATGCATTTAGCTTCTCTTACATGATTTTTATCTTGAAAAGATGTGACATTTTCATCCAGGATGGGCACTTAGGTTCCCTTACATAAATTTTTTATCCTGAACAGTGGGTTAAATGCCTCAAGGATAGGCATTTACATGCCCTTGCCAGAATTTTTAACTTGAATAGAGAGCAAAATGCCTCAAGAATAGCCTGTGGCTTTACCATGATTTTTATCTTGAAAAGTAGGCAAAACACTACAAGGATGGGCTTTTAGGCACCCTTATTTGAATTTTTAGCCTGAAAAGTGGAATAATGCTTTAAGTATAGGCATTTGTGGTTTTTTTTTTTTTTTTTTTTTTTTTTTTTTTTTTTTTTGTGGTTTGGTTTGGCTACTAATGTTCAATACTTCAATACAATAAGTTGTTTCTGTAATGCTTGAGATGTATTAATACTTTATCTATGTTTGGATGTAATATGCTCATTCAAAGTGAAACAGTTATTTAGAGTGTAGGCTCGGGAGGAGGTCCACAATGCTTCACCGGGGAGTTTACATAGGTCCATGATCAAAGCTGCCCAACAGGTGCTGGTGCAGGTCACAATCCCGCCTTCCCTACCCAAAATTCAGGTTAGTCTAACTCTTATCATTTGATAAGCCATATATATAGATTAAATGTTGACTGTCCATTTCTTTAGCATACATTTAGCTCACCTAGTTTGACACCAACCTGATTCTTGGACCTGGGCATATTTTCTAGGTGAAGTTTGCTAAGCCCACACATGGGTAGAGCCTTCTGCAACAACATACAGCCACATGTACCAATATAACGTAAGGTGCGAGAACAGAACTTTCCATTCAAATATTGCACCAATTGCAAAAGTAGTGTTTTCCCAACATGAAATAAAAATAGATGCACAAGATATTGAACACATAAGCTATCTTTTCTGTCCATTTGGTGCATTTGTTTGGCTTTTCCAAATCTACCAATCTATGGGTCACACATTGTAATATCTTACTGGTTGGATGTTTCTGAGTGCCCAAAAATAGTTGGACAGCAAGTTTTAGAAAGGCCCACTCATTCAATGGTTGGGATCATAATGTTGGGTAATTTGAAGATAATTCTCATGTTTGAAATGTCCATGCCATATTTTGCATTTTACTCCATTGTTACAAACTCGAGATTTAAAACTTTCTGAAAGAAAGTTGATAACTGAATACTATCTGTTTTGGAGGCTATGTATTGCTGATTTTGTTCAGGCCATGATTGTCCAACAGGTTTGAGGCACCTATGGATCTAAAGAAAGAGCGGGAAAAATTATATTTGAACAAAAGTATGGGGAAGCATTCACTTCAGCCCATGAATTGTTGGATAATGCAGATTTTGCTTAGTTTTTCAGACTTTATAATTGAGAAGATGAGCATGTGCTCTTGAAGTATTCTCTCTCTCTCTCTCTCTCTCTCTCTCTCTCTCTCTCTCTCTCTCTCTCTCTCTCTCTCTCTCTCTCTCTCTCTCTTATGACATCTCATCCTTATCTTTTTCTATATTTTTAGTTCTTCAATTTTGCTGCATAACTTTTCTGTATGATGATATTCGTTGTAGGAAGCTATTCGTTGGGGTACTGATTATGTCCTCAAAGCTACTGCTCATCCAAACACCATATATGTGTAGGTTGCTTTTTCTTTTTCTTTTTCTCTAATTCTTTTTGGGGTTGGATTTGCTTTCTTTTTCTTTTTTCTCATGTGGGATCTCTATTTCTTTTCAGAAAAAAGCTGTTTAATTTGTATTTTCCATTTGTTTGGGATTTTTTTTTTTTGGATTTCTTTGCTAGGTTTTTCCAACCGTTATTGGAATGTTGGTTTCTGGTTCTTATAACGTTTTGGAGTTTTTTAAGAAGAAAAGAGGAATAAGAGACAAAAAGCTGTTTTTTTTTTTTTTTTTTTTTTTTTTTTTTTTTTTTTTTTTTTTTTTTTTTTAGTTGTTGAAGATTTTAAGCAATGAAAATGGTTTTTGGGATTTTTAGAGGGCTTGAAAGAAAGAGAAGCAGAGAAAACAGAGCAGTGCGAGTTTTTATTTTTGGTTACAGGTGGGTGATGCTAACAAGGATCATGCGTGTTGAACACATTGAAGTCAAGAAAAACACATGTTGTAGTTATATAACACATGCACAGATCGACACATCACATTTTAATGCAACTTGGTTATCAAGGCAATGGTTAATCACATTTTGATGCAGTTTGGTTATCTGGAGCATTTTTTATATGAATAGTAACTCTGTTACTAAAAAATGTGGATCTTTAGCATTGATTAGAGAAGTGCTTATATTTTTTAACAAAACCAGATGGTTATTGGTCTTGTACATTTAATAGTTGAGAGTTTTGTCTATGGCGGCACAAAAACAAAGAGCAAATCTGGGACTGGACCCGAGTCAGCAATGTAATTTGAACATTCGACAGGTGAGAAACCTCGTTTGGGGATTGACTGATGAGCCATTCTGATTATGCACACACTTGTATCAAGTCGGATGTTGGATTTGTTCAATGAATATAGCTTTTGGGCTGCAAGCTTGAGACAAACGATTTCTACAATTTATTCAGTTTGACTTGAGTCAATTTATATCCAGGTTGGGGGAGTTGAGACTATTACTCTCGGAGATGATGAAGCCCGTGCTAGAGGTTGTCAGAAAAGCATTCTTGAGAGAAAAGCTCCTCTAACCTTCCATTTTCTGATTGAAATGAGGGAAAGGAAATATTGGGTCACGCATCGGGTACGTCAACAATTGGGACCACAATTTGGATGGCCTGGAGTGACATCCATTCATGACGCATATACAGTGGATCAGTCTTCTCCACCATTTGAAGCAAATGGTGGAAAATACAGTTGTGTAGCCCATAAAGAAAACATGCCTTTAAACTTTGATATTCTCAGCATCTATGTACTCTATTTACATTACATTCATTTGCACTCTATCTATGAATTATTAGCTCCAGATATAGGTCTTTTCCTATCTAAAAGTAAAAGAACTCATGTTATATGTTTGTCATTGGTTCATTGCACACATTTGTTCAGAATATTTCGAGACATGATCATGGGTGATAATCCTTGCATCTTATATGATTCTTTTAATCTATGCATCTTATATTATTCTTTTATTCTATGCAGACTTAAAAGAGTGTTGATATGTTGCTACATGGTAAAAAGCCCTTGGTTGAGGTAATGATATCAAAACCTCCGTACCCAGCACTACTTTAAGCATTTACTTTAAACATATGGCTAGAATAGGCTTTTGACAAATTGTTTGAAAACTAGGAATGCAGATTCACTTGGTTGACCGATGAGTCAAAACTTGATCACGAGTATAAGTGAAGGTACAGTTACTAATTGTTGTATTGGTTACCATCAATAAGGAGATTGATAAATCGTAAACACACCTTGAACACGTAAGGTTGTCCCTGAACAAATTTCTTAGGCCAACATCACATTTTTGTCTTATTTTCTATGGCCTTCATCAGACTGATGCCTAAGTTAGAATATGATGAAATATATTACATAACAGGTGTATATCAGGAAGAATATGATCAAATATATTGTAACAGGTGTATATTTGGGGAAAAAAAAAAACTTTTACCTACGAGTATTTTCGTAGGTAAAAGTCTCATTACCTACGAAACTTTTGGTAGGTAAAAGTCTCATTACCTACGAAACTTTTTGTAGGTAAAAGTCTCATCCATGTTTTTACCTACGCAATTTTTCGTAGGTAAAAGTTCTGTAAGTATTTTTACCTACAAAAAAGGTTAGTAGGTAAAAGTTCTATAAGTATTTTTACCTACAAAAAAGGTTCGTGGGAAAAAGTTTTTAAAATATTTTTAGCTACGAATATATTCATGGGTAAAAGTCTTGTAATACTTTTTAGCTACGGAAATCTTGGTAGGTAAAAGTTTTGAAAATATTTTTAACTACGAAAATCTTTATAGACAAAAGTTTTCTAAGTATTTTGCTATGAATATATTCGAGGGTAAAAGTCCTGTAATACTTTTTAGCTACGAAAATCTTGGTGGGTAAAAGTTTTGTAAATATTTTTAGCTACGAAAATATTCGTAGGTATAAGTCTTGTAAATATTTTTACCTACGCAAATATTTGTAGGTAAAAGGTTTTGTCAATATTTTTACCTACGAAAATTAGCGTTGGTAAATGGTTTTACCAACGAAAAATTTCGTCGGCAAAAGTCTTACCTTTACCAACAAAAACTTTTTTTCGTGGGTAAAAGGTTTCGATGGAGTTTTAGCGAGAAATTTGCCAACGAAAATTTTCGCGGGTAAAAGGTTTGCCTACGAAATTAAGACTTTTGCCTACGAAAATTTTTGTTGGTAAAAGTGGCTTTTCTTGTAGTGTATATTCATAGTATTTTAAATGTCTACTATTAGCATAACGAAATTCCTTAATTATTAAATATCGGGTCGATTCAAATTCGGTGTTTGGGTCAACCTGACTGGATAGTTGTTGAGTCAAAATTCGAGTTTTTCAACTATTCTTTAGAGTCTTTAAGAGGCATCCCAATACAAGGAATATGTATTGAAACTTGAAAGAGATTGCCTGAATGTTTGAGTAAAAATCAATTTGAGTTGGGATTGGATTATAAAATATATTTTAGATTAGTGTAGTAAGAAGGTCAAAAGGGACAACTCTCACTTTCAAAATGAAACACAGCTAAAATAAGCTCCCATTTAGGTTAGTGGAATGACTTTGGGAAAAGGTGTCCAACTGCATGATGAGTGGTCCACCTGGACAATGGTGCACTAGATGTTTTGACCAAGATGTATTTCTTACTTGTCATTGTTTTAATGTGCTTGAGTGCACCTAACATTCTAGACACACCCCACTTGCTAACAGAGTAGTTGATCATGCACAATTAGAATGCTGTTTTTTCACATGAAAATCTTGAACTTCACGGTCTTAATTATGGCCAAGACCCTAATCCTAGCAATCAAACTCAAATAAAGCCAAAATAACCTTCCTTAGGTAGCGAAATTTTAAAATCTACTGGCCTTCTCGTAATCAACGACCAATAAGTTAAGGGTAAAAAATCTCGAGTGAAAATTAAATTTTTACTTTTCATCACAACTCAATTATAACATCATTTTTTGAGCATTTCAAAATTTTGTTTTATTTTTTGTATAGTGTGTTCATTTATTTTGAAATAATAATCTAGAGCTAAAGATCTCCATCACCCTAAATCCCATGGCGTAGAAATCATGGCGTGGAAATCGTACTCTTGGAATGTGTGGACGTCGACCATGCATAGTCATTCAAATCCAAACCATTCATCTTGATTTTATATGTCTAACCTATCTAGATTCCAAGATTTTAAGTAGTATTAATTCAATAAAATATTTTCATCCTCCCCCCACATCCCCTTTCTGTTATGCCCCACCGATCTAATCCACACCTTCATTTCTTGCACTACCAAGCATAGTGATAATTATCGCTGATATTTTTATTATCTCACATTATTTTCACCAAAAAATAAAATAAAATGATTTTTACAATAATATCATGAGATTTATTTTTCATGATTTCATCATGAAATTATCACAATTTAATGAAGAATTTATTTAAAAGTTAAAATGGTCCACTTATATCATATATTACAAAATTTGAAATTATTTATTGATTTATAATAAATATTTTTAAACATTTTTTACTTTCAGCATAATTTTCCCAACAATATAATGAGAAAAAAAGAAAAGAAAAGAAATCTCCCATGACATTCCCATGCTCAGAAATTGCCAGAAGGAAAGTGAGCCAGCAAGCATATATACCCACATAGTATAACACATGTATGTGAGTTAGATAGTAGATTTTCCATATGTTCTTATGGTCTGAATTACCTCTTTGATAGGTTTGAATTTTCTGCCAACCATGCCATTTTAATGGTACATAGTACGACTGTCCTACAAAAATACAATGTTTGCAGGAAAACTAGTCCAGGAGACAAGTTAGCATACTTTTGGCTGTATCTAATCATTTTTTTTTTCACAGGACCTGCCAAATGTAGCACTGTTCGATCTGGACACGAATAATGAATGACCCAGATCAAACAGATGTGTCTGTTTGGCACGTGTGCCACACCTCAGCCTTACACTTTATTGCGGTGAAAAACTATGCATGCTGAAAAAATTACTGAGATGGGCGTTGAAGCGGCAATTAGGAACATATCCACTACTGCAGGACCACTGTTAGGCGGGCCCTACATGATCATCCGTTTAGATCTGGCCATACCTATGGTGGCACAGTTTGTGAGATCCGTACCATTCATCATGTAGGACCAGAGCAAATATGTCATGGCCCAAAAATAAGGCCCTGATCACTTATAAGTGAGCCACGTGGACGTGGCTACAGAAATGGACGATTAAGGAAAATTTTGCCAAAATGGCTATGTTCAACGTACATGTATTTGAATTTTCGGACCAGAGTAGGTTGTATGTTGACAGTTGACCCCACCCATCTGTACCACACTATCCACATTTTCATTTTCTTATTTATTTATTTATTTTCGAAATACCAAACTTACCTTTTTGCATAGAAAGAAAAAGTAAAATTGAAGTCGATGGAGAACATAATAAAATACAAAGCATGTGATTTGTTGTACACGTGTAACACGTGCGAAAGCTTCCGCCTGGCTTTATTATTGGATTCGTACAAAAGCCAATGAGAAATATATACTCTTCCTTTCTTATCCTTGCAGTAAAAGGTTGACTCAATCAACCACATCTTAAGCAGCGCATTTTCTACGCAAGAAATTGGAAACGCATGGGAAGGAATAAGCCTCATTTTGTAGTTCGCGGTACACCTGAAAATATAGTCATCAGTCCCAAAACCTACCGTTGATCATACAAACGGTGTCTATTTTATAAATTTTTAACAGATGTAGTGGATTTTTATTCGGTATGAACGGTATAGATAATGAAGAGTGAATTACACCTAGTGTAGAGGACATGAGAACCATACTCCCGCGGACCATCGAATTTCTATGTATTAATTAAAGTACGGCCAGAAGAAGACGACTTTCGCATTCCTAACAAAAGCATACCTAACGTAAATAACGTTACACTTCCACATCATCATTATTTTCTTTTCTTTTATTTTCGTCATCGTCGCACGTGCCATGCATGTGCAAACGCAACACCTCGGCCAGACTAACTTTCCACGCCCACCACCGACCATTAGATCAGTGCCACGTGGTGGCGGCCATTATAAATACGTGATTGCAACGTCCATGAGTACACCTTCTGCCGGGAGAGAAGCACGTGACGCGTGGGCCTTGAGAGGAATACTAGTTTACTCGCTCGCGTGAGATACACTACAGATTTGATGGCACACGTATGTGAGATCCAGGTCGTTCATTAGGTACTTAGAAATACCTAACTTGTCGAAGAATGTCCAATGGTCCATATTCATCATACCATGTAGTCTAACTGATAAGTGGACAAGCGTGAAATTTCTTCCACAAAATTCTCAAAGTTTTTCCTACCTTTTTAATGGACCAGATCTTCCACACGTATGATAAGGTGACACACGTGCCGCGGAGAACTATCTCTATCTCACACGAAGGACTAGCATTCCTTCTTCGAATGAAACAACACTGTATGCTGATGGAATTGCGGAATTATCCCATGAGTGAAAAAAAAAAAAAATAAAAAAAAAAAAAATAAAAAAAATAAAAATATATATATATATATATATATATATAGAGAGAGAGAGAGAGAGAGAGAGAGAGAGAGAGAGAGAGAGAGGAGCCTCCGTTGGCTGCTTAGGTGGGTCCCACCTGATTTTGTTTGTACATGCCAGTAAGGCCGATCAGACCCGTCTAAGTTAATTTTCCGGTGGATATCTGATGTATGAAAAGCCGAGCAGCTACTTTGTATACTCGACCTTACTTGTTGTGATATACACCTTTTCGCACGTGTGGAATGAATGAATACGTGTGAGAGATTGGAGCCGTTCATTAGGCAATCCGTGATTGGTACATGGTCTCAAAAATCACGCTGATATGATCATCAAGTGGGCCACAGTTGTTCATTGAATTTGGACCATTGGTTGACTTCTCTTAACCGTTCACTTATTTTTGTACATTTTTTAGACCACCTGATGAACGTATCTCAAAACGGAGCTTACAGAGATAGCA
This sequence comes from Magnolia officinalis, assembly GCA_021015155.1. NCBI lineage: Eukaryota > Viridiplantae > Streptophyta > Magnoliopsida > Magnoliales > Magnoliaceae > Magnolia > Magnolia officinalis. Next base: position 38,914,840 of record JAJHSJ010000013.1, read on the forward strand.
AATGGACGGTGGGGATCCTACGATGGGCAGCTCCTACGGCTCCCGCTCCTTATGTTACACTTGCGAATTTTAGATATATTATTATGGGATTTTTCAACTGGGGTGTCAATGCATGTCTTGCATCAGAATGTAAATAGCATCTAAAATGAGGCTGATGGTTTCATGATCTAGACCGTTGATATGATGGGCCCACTGAAAATGGGAGACCGGTAAAGAACGTACCCCAAATTAAAGTTTATAGTCCTTTAATCGAAGGCCTACAAATAAACGGTTTTGTGAGCAAAGGCCAAAGATCGGATGGCTGTGATCCCCCAATCTAAATAACCAAGATATTCTTGATGGTTTTCCATGGATTCACATGTTAACGTGGGCTCCACTTTGTGAAAAATGGATACATCATGACCAATGGTTTATAACCCCGATTAGACGTAGACCCGTTTCAATGAGCGGGTTGGTCCAAGGCCCGACGGGTCCCACCCATGTCATTTCAATTACTATGTGAAATGGTACTCTATCATACGGTAAAAGTGTTTTTTTTTTTTTTTTGGTTTTCCTTTCTCGTCATGCATGTATGAGATCTTGACAGCTTATCTGGTGGGACCCACCACGGTTGCTGCATGATCCGAAAATCATAACAGTCTAGATTATTACTGAGTGATAGGATGACTTTCGCAAATTGAATGCAGACCATCAGGTCGGATCTTCGGATCATGATTTGTTGAAGAAGTCATTGTTCATCTCCACCTAATTCTGCTGACTTCTTATATATTGAGAATTGCTCCACTGCATTTTAAGCTATCATGCTCCATACTTGCATCAGTTCAGTTGGACAATTCAAACAATCGATCTGAACTGTCCATTAAGTCTAAAACAGATTTGATGGGCTACAATCCATGGAGCCTAACAAACAGTTGTGTTGTCGATCGGAACTAGTTTGTAAAGATTTTCTTGACCGTCCATATTAATGGCCATTGATCAAATGGTTAATTTTTTGAGATTGGTGTGATATTTAAATGGTACCCACAAAATTTTCGCTGGACTCAAAAGAACGGTGTAGATCAAGGGATTGAACTGTTGAAGTGTCCTAATCCAACTACGAAAACTTATAGTGCTCTACAGAGCACCGGATCATTTATCTTTTTAATGGTGGGAATTATTTTGTACTTAATTGGTAGGCAGACACTCGCGAATTGTAAACGTTTTGCTTTCATTAACTAAAATTAGAATAAACGAATCAGATTGGTTGAGTAATGCTAACCTCTCATCCTTGGAACCTTTTCATTTCTAGCCGTCAAGCAAATGTCCACCAATCTGATAATCGATTAACAAAATGATCATAATTTTTTTGTTCAAAACACATATGAAGTGGTAATCATAATTTGGATGGTTAATTTTAGTTAATTGTATGTCAGTTATGCAGTTTCTACCAGAGTACCAAAGTTTTTCTCGTATAAATTTAAAAAATATGACCCTCTCGGCCTAACGTTTTTATTTTAATTTCATTTTTTGGTTTCATTTCTAATCTATCGCTCTCATGATTTTTGTCGCAACCTGGATCCTAAATTATCCGATCCTATCTAATTCAAACCCACCTGGATCTTAAAGTATTGATTTGGGCCCTGTAATTCCTAAAAATTCTCCACAACCAACAAAATTTCAAAGTCTGGCTGATCTAATCATCAGGTGGGCCACACCATTGGAAACAATAGACCACCACCCAAAAACTTTTAAATTCACGTGGTGGACCACCTAAATATTTGATTGATTTGATTTTTTGTGTACTCTATTTTCTCCGGGACGGCTGGATTTGACGCGCACACCCCACGGTGGGCCCCACATGCAGCTACTTGCATGGAGCAAGACAAATATGGTCAATATTTTTAAAAATCTCAATAATATTGTGATAAGTACATTAAACAATATTATCCTAACAATTATAAAATCTAAGCTGATGTTAAAATATTCCATTTTAAGAATTTGTTGTGTAAATATAGTCTTAAATTTTAAATTTATTCAATACTTAATAATAAATATTTTAAAATATTTTTATTTTTGGTGAGATTTTTCTGATAATATTAACGAAAAAAAACTTTAAAATTTAAAAATCTCCAAAGAAATTGCCGAAAATGAGATTTGTGGCTATACTTGCATGAAATTCTCTCTAACAACAGTTGCAGATAAACCAGTCTCATGTGATGGTATGTCGGGCAAGTGGAGCAATAAATGGACAAAAATCTTTAAATAAAATCAACCTACTTTCTGTCCATTTGGTGGGGGCATTTTAAGGAGAAGGACGTTACCCATCCTTCAGGTTTGGCATACATGATCTACACATGTTCTCTCCATGTACGGTCACAATTCATGGGACCACTTGTAAGATGATCAGTACCGTACATTTAATTGTCTCTCACATGAGTGTCCCAGATGCCAAATTTCACTTTTATGGAGTTGGGATTTTGTATGTTTCCCTTTGTAAGAGAGGAGAGGACATGGTTAAAATTCTCTGTTACTGGAATTGACCAGTTAGGTCTTGGGTTAAGTGGACTCGATCCAGTCAGGCCTAACCCGAATGAGTTAGGCAGAGTCATCTCCGTCATCTCTCCACAATAATAATAATAATAATAATAATAATAATAATAATAAAAAAGGCCAATTCACCCTGTTATATCTAACCTGTCCAATTTTTGTGACATCTCAGAATAAGGCGTGAACTAAAAAATTAAGGTAGATTCATAAATCAAATGGTCTGACTGTTGATATTAGACAAATTACTTTTCCAAGTTGTATAGAAGAAATGGTTAATATAAAAGTCTTTGTGCACTTAGTAAAGAGTAGAAATGAGATTGATACTACGGAAGAAAGAATTTAAGTTGGATGATAATTGGTTAAATTAAAAGTATAGTTTATTGAAAAACTCATCAAATTATTTTTTTAATGAGTATAAGATTATTTAAATCCAACGAAAGATAAATAAATTTTAAAAAAAAAAAAAAAAACATTGGTTATTGTGTATGGCTACTTAGGATGCAGATTACGTGACCGGCTTCAGTGGGGCCCACTGTGATATATGTGTTTTACCTGTGCTATTCATCCATTTAAATAATTCATCTTAAGGCATGGGTCCAAAACGAATTCAAATCAAAGCCTTAAGGGCGTGTTTGGACGGGCGTCATACGCTGGAGTAGAGTGGAGTAGGTGGGATAGGGTTCTCGAATCCCATCCCGTCCTTCTGCAGGTCTGTTTGGACGGCACGGGTTTGAGGACGGATGGGAGGTGTCGCTGGATTTGGGAGAGGATCTGTTGGATTGCGAAATCCCGCCGAGTTGAAATCGCGCCTCTTCGCTATCCCTTCTCGATCCCATCCCATGCCCGTCTACAGTCCAGCGTACGGACTGCGGGATGGGATTTCACAGGCTTATGATTTGGTGGGAGAGATGCTGGGGGTAGGGTTTCGTTTTGGCACGAAATGGGGTTTATAACAACCACCATCAGGTCGCGATGACCGTCTTCATCGATCGACTGCCATCGCGAGCTAACGGTCTAGTCGGGCTGAGGTAGGTCTTCTTCCTCGCACACTGAGCATGAAACGCCCTTCTGTACTGTCCATAGGTCTTGCATGTTTCAGATATTGATGGTTTTTGTAGCGTCCGAGAGGGCCATGAAGGGTTTTCATGCATCTGATGTAAACCTGTCATTACCGGCGAAACAGGCCCTCCTATATGGAGTTGGCCTGTCTAGCTGGCTGCGATGGCTTCTATTCCAGGTCTGATATACATGTGCAGTTGGATTTCTTCTCCATAGGTCCAATTTGCCCTATTTTTATTCCTATTGCTCTTATCTTTCTTACAAAAATCTGGAACATGGAGGTCACCGCATTGTCTCATTCTCTTCACTTTCTGTTAACTCGGATGAATGAAATGTCGTTGTTGAATGGTCGTGTGGGGTTTCTTCTATATCGATTCTCAGGTTTAGGCATTATGAATTCAGATTATAAAATGCCCTAGCAATGGCATAATCCATGGGGTTTTGGGTTCTCTGAATATATATGAGGAATTTGACTCCCTTTGATATTTCTTCAGTTTCGTAGATCTCAAATGATATATAATCTACTAATTTATGTACTATTTGCCATAGATTGTTCATCTGAGAATCTCTTTTTACCAAATTGGAGGTGTTACATTCGTAGATCTCAGATGGATCTACTCTGGTTGGTTTTCATTGGAATCGATATATGAATTTCTTTTATGGATACGTATGTTAACCACTGTTTGATCAATGCTATCTTCATTTGCAGATCCCTGTTCATGCGTATCTTCTTTTAAATCAAATGAGATGAAAATTTTCTTCTCGTTGAATGTATGCCCAGAAATTTTCCTGTTTTTCACATTCACTTTAGACTGTGGATTTTCTCAGAATATTGTTGTATGTTTTGTCATCTATTATCAATTTTCCTGTTTTTTACACTTGTCTTTGTTTTCTGCTTTACTGTTTCTCAGAATGTGCGCCTATCGATGCTTACTTTCATATTGTGTGGAATTTCATTTAATATCGAGAGAAGAACTCAAGAATGTGCGCCTATCGATGCTTACTTTCATATTGTGTGGAATTTCATATTGTGTGGAATTTCATTTAATATCGAGAGAAGCTTTCATTAGAGAAATATTCTAAGGAGAGAAGAACTCAAGAGAAGGCTCACCTCCCTACCACCCAATCTCATCATCCAACCCTTCAAACTTCATCATCCACTCTTAAAGAGTTAGCTTAGGAGCTAAGGAGTCTAAGGAGCTAAAGAAGAAGACCAATCGGTGGGTGATCCTAGAATTTCCACCCTTGATTTCTATTTGAGGGCCCACTTGTGGTGGGACTCATTTGATGTATGTGTTGCAACACTTGGAGAAGAGCTCATAGTGGCGGAGCTCCTCCCTCACACACACGTCTCTCTCTCTCTCTCTCTCTCTCTCTCTCTCTCTCTCTCTCTCTCTCTCTCTCTCTCTCTCTCTCTCTCTCTCTCTCTCTCTCTCTCTTCTATTGATGGCCCACCTTGATGATGAATGTATTCTATCCATGCCGTCCACCGAGTGGGCCCACCTAGCAGTCCGTTTGGACAGATCTGATTAAAGTAAATCACAAATATTAGCTGATCCAAAATTTTGGTGGGCCACCACATGGGTCGCACCATGATGCATGCATTGAATATCCAGGGCCGTCCGACCGCTGGACATCTAGCAGCCCTGGATGAAGTGAAAACACCAATATCAGCTTCATTTAATACTACTGGGTCCCACACGTGTGGACCCACCTTGATGTCTGTTTATCCACACCGTCCAATCAATGGACGGTGGAAGAGGATTGACTGGAGTACTTGCACCAGCTATACAGTTACTGTTTATGACATTAGCAAGTTACATGGGCCCATGTGATGTTTATCCATACCGTCCATCCAAAACGTGGGATCCACTCCACACGTGTTGCACGTGTGGAGGTGGGACCCACCTTAATGTATCTATTTTATATCCACACCGTCCATTTGCCCAGGACGGTGGGACCCCACATGAGGTATGATTTTTATACACACCATCCAACTGTTTTGCACATGGGCCCACCCCACACGTGTGGCACATGTGGGGGTGGGACCCACCTTGCTGTATGTATGCTGTCCCCACACCGTCCATCTGGACGGTGCAACTATGGGACACACCATGCTGTATGTTTTTCTCCACACCGTCCATCTGCCTGCCATGTGGGGCCAACCATGGTGTATCTGTTCCATTCAGCCATCCATCTGGACATTTTGCTAAGTGGGGCCCTCCTTAATATATGTGCTACATATGCACCGTCCATCTGGACGGTGCTGCATGGGCCCCCCTTTTGAAATATGTGTTGTATATGCACAATGTCCATTTGTACGATGTTGCATGGGCCACCCCATGATGTATGCGTTGATCCACACCGTCTATCAGGTAGACCACACCGTTAAACCAGTGAGGGATTGAACGTCTACCATTGAAACCCGTTCGGGGTCCCTATTTATTTATTTCTATTAAAATTGAGTTCTTGATTCAAAAGAAGTTCTAGAAATAAGGTTGTCCTACCATCAGCCTTTGTTTATTATGGTGTAAGGTTGTCCTTAGAACTGAATTTGTATCAATCTCTCAATACTTATTTATTAAGGTGATTCGATTTTAGCATTGTGAATTGAATTGTAATTTGTAATTGTAAGGCTGATTTATTTTTATTCCCACTTTTTAATTTAATTTGGCCCCCCTATTCACCCCCCCCCCCCCCCCCCCCCCCCCCTCTAGGACATATAGCTTGGCCTTTTCAAGTTTGCCTCAAAAATCCTGCAATTTTTGATACATATCGAAGTGTATTCGATATATATTGAAGGTGATATGACCAATAGCTACAGATTATAACCGTAGCCATAACTGTAGTCTGTGCCGGTCTATGAATTTTTATTTTGTTTTATTTTATTTTTTATTTTTATTTTCTTACATGGAGAACCTTATTCTACCTACAATTTTCTCTAATACATGTTTATATAAATATGTATATATAAGCATATAAACTTTTTTTTTTTCTCTCTTTCTTTCATTTCTTTCTTTCTTCATTTAACAAGAATATCTTCTAAACCAAAATTAGTTACTTGACGTACCCTATATGATTTTGGGGTAGGAGAAGCTACTTTAGCCAACCAACCTGGTTATTTTTCAAGATTCCATCAGGTATATTGTCGAAAATCCATTTCATTCACTTCGTTATCAATTTCAATCAGTTCGCGGCCAATTTCATTCATTTCATTTACTTCGCGATCAATTCCAAGCATTTCATGGTCAATCCCGGCGATTCTGTTTTGATTCACGGTCATTTCCATGCATTTCATGGTCAATTCACTTCACTTCACGGTCATTTGCACGCATTTCATGGTCAATTCACTTCACGATCATTTCCATGCATTTCACGGTCATTCCCGGCAATTCCGTGTTGATTCACGGTCATTTCCACGCATTTCACGGTCAATTCCCTTCACTTCATGGTCATTTCTACGCATTTCACTGTCAATTTGCTTCACTTCACGGTCATTTCCATGCATTTCACGGTCAATTTCAGCGATTTCGTTTTGATTCACGGTCATTTCCATGCATTTCACGGTCAATTCGCTTCACTTCATGGTCATTTTCACGCATTTCACGGTCAATCCCATCGATTCTGTTTTGATTCATGGTCATTTCCATGCATTTCACGGTCAATTCCCTTCACTTCACGATCATTTTCATGCATTACACGGTCAATTCGCTTCACTTCACGGTCATTTCCACACATTTCAAGGTCAATTCCCTTCACTTCATGTCATTTCCACGCATTTCACGATCAATTCGCTTCACTTCACGATCATTTCCATGCATTTCACGGTCAATCCCAGCGATTCCATTTTGATTCACGGTCATTTCCATGCATTTCACGGTCAATTCCCTTCACTTCATGGTCATTTTCATGCATTTCATGATCAATTCGCTTCACTTCACGGTCATTTTAATGCATTTCATGATCAATACCGGCGATTCCATTTTGAATCATGGTCATTTCCATGCATTTCATGGTCAATTCCCATCACTTCACGATCATTTCCATGCATTTCACTGTCAATTCGCTTCACTTCACGGTCATTTCCATGCATTTCACGGTCATTCCTGACAATTCCGTGTTGATTCACGGTCATTTCCACACATTTCACGGTCAATTCCCTTCACATCACGTCATTTCCATGCATTTCATGGTCAATTCGCTTCACTTCACGGTCATTTTCATGCATTTAACGGTCAATCCCAGCGATTCCATTTTGATTCACGGTCATTTCCATGCATTTCATGGTCAATTCCCTTCACTTCACGGTCATTTTCATGCATTTCACGGTCAATTCGCTTCACTTCACGGTCATTTTCCTGCATTTCACGGTCAATCCCGGCGATTCCGTTCTGAATCATGGCCATTTCCATGCATTTCACGGTCAATTACCTTCACTTCACGATCATTTCCATGCATTTCACGGTCAATTCGCTTCACTTCACGGTCATTTCCATGCATTTCACGGTCATTCTTGACAATTCCGTGTTGATTCACGGTCATTTTCACACATTTCATGATCAATTCTCTTCAATTCACGTCATTTCCACGCATTTCACGATCAATTCACTTCACTTCACGGTCATTTCCATGCATTTAACGGTCAATCCCAGCGATTCCATTTTGATTCACGGTCATTTTCATGCATTTCACGGTTAATTCCCTTCACTTCACAGTCATTTCCATGCATTTTACGGTCAATTCGCTTCACTTCACGGTCATTTTCATGCATTTCACGGTCAATCCCGGTGATTCCGTTTTGAATCATGGTCATTTCCATGCATTTCACGGTCAATTCCCTTCACTTCATAATCATTTCCATGCATTTCACTGTCAATTCGCTTCACTTCACGGCCATTTCGATGCATTTCACGGTCATTCCCGGCAATTCCGTTTTGATTCACGGTCATTTCGAGGCATTCCACGATCAATTCGCTTCACTTCACGGTCATTTTCATGCATTTCACGGTCATTTTCATGCATTTCATGGTCATTTCCCTTCACTTCACGGTCATTTCCACGCATTTCACGGTCAATTTGCTTCACTTCACGGTCATTTTCATGCATTTCACGGTAATTCCCGACAATTCTGTGTTGATTCACAGTCATTTCCATGCATTTCACGGTCAATTCCCTTCACTTCATGGTCATTTCCACGCATTTCACGGTCAATTCACTTCACTTCACAGTCTTTTTCATGCATTTCACGTTCAATCCTGGTGATTCCGTTTTGATTCACGGTCATTTCCATGCATTTTACGGTCAATTCCCTTCACTTCACGGTTATTTCCACGCATTTCACTGTCAATTTGCTTCCTTTCACGGTCATTTCCATGCATTTCACGGTCATTCCCGGCAATTCCATGTTGATTCACGGTCATTTCCACGGACTTCACGATCAATTCCCTTCACTTCACGGTCATTTCCACGCATTTCACGGTCAATTCACTTCACTTCACGGTCATTTCCATGCATTTCATGGTCATTCCCAGCAATTCTATGTTGATTCACGATCATTTCCATGCATTTCACAGTCAATTCCTTTCACTTCACGGTCATTTCTACACATTTCACAGTCAATTCGCTTCACTTCACGGTCATTTCCATGCATTTCACGGTCATTCCCGACAATTCTATGTTGATTCATGGTCATTTCCACGCATTTCACAGTCAATTCGCTTCACTTCGCGGACAATTTCAATTAACCGTGAAATGCGTGGAAATGACCGTGAAGTGAAAGGAATTGACCGTGAAATGCGTGGAAATGATCGTGAATCAACATGAAATCGCCGGGAATGAGCATGAAATGCATGGAAATGACCGTGAAGTGAAGCGAATTGACCGTGAAATGCGTGGAAATGATCGTGAAGTGAAGGGAATTGACCGTGAAATGCATGGAAATGACCATGAATCAACACCAAATTGCCAAGAATGACTTTGAAATGCAGGGAAATGACCGTAAAGTGAAGGGAATTGACCGTGAAATGCGTGGAAATGACCGTGAATCACCACGGATTTGCCAGGAATAACCATGAAATGCATGGGAATGACTGTGAAGTGAAGTGAATTGACCGTGAAATGCGTGAAAATGACCGTGAAGTGAAGGGAATTGACAATGAAATGCGTGGAAATGACCGTGAATCAACTCAGAATTGTCGGGAATGACCGTGAAATGCATGGAAATGACTGTGAAGTGAAGCAAATTGACCGTGAAATGCGTGGAAATGACCGTGAAGTGAAGGGAATTGACCGTGAAATGCATGGAAATGACCGTGAATCAACACGGAATTGCTGGGAATGACCGTGAAATGCATGGAAATGACCGTGAAGTGAAGTGAATTGATCGAGAAGTGCATAGAAATGACCGTGAATCTAAACGGAATCGTCGAAAATGACTGTGAAATGCATGAAAAATGACCCTAAAGTGAAGCAAATTGACTGTGAAATGCGTGGAAATGACTGTGAAGTGAAAGGAATTGACCGTGAACCAACACGGAATCACCGAGAATGACCATGAATGCATGGAAATGACCCTGAAGTGAAGTAAATTGATCGTGAAATGCATGAAAATGACCATGAAGTGAAGGGAATTGACCGTGAAATGCATGGAATTGACAGTGAAGTGAAGGGGAATAATTGGGATTGACCGTGAAATGCATGGAATTGATCACGAAGTAAATGAAATAAATGAAATTGACCGCAAACTGATTGAAATTGTCCTCAAAGTGAATGAAATGTATTTTTGACCATCCACCTGATGGTATCTTGGAAAATAACAAGGTTAGTTGGCTAAAGTAGCTTCTCCTACCCCAAAATCATAACGTCAAGGAACTAATTTTGGTTTAGAAGATATTCTTGTTAAATGAATAAAGAAAGAAATGAAAAAAAAGAGGAAAAAAATATTTATATACTTATATATACATATTTATATAAATATGTATTAGAGAAAATTGTAGGTAGAATAAAGTTCTCCATGTATAAAAAAAATAAAAAATAATAAATTAATAAATTAAAATTGCATAGACTTTTATGGACTAGAGTTATGGCTACGACTATTATCCGTAGCTATAGCTTCGATACATATCGAATACACTTTGATATGTATCAAAAATTGCTGGATTTTTATTGCAAACTCGTTGGACAGTTCTGGACCTTTTTCGATCATATCGAAAGACATTTGATATATCGAAGTACATATTGAAAGGCCTTCAATGCATAGCAAAGGAGCATGGGCTTATGCTATGCCTATGACTATTATCTGTAGCCATAGGTTTCCATGCTCCTTTTTTTTTTATTTTTTCGTTTGTAATCCCCACCACCTTTGTGGGTCCTTTTATGAGGTATGTGTTATATCCAAATTGTCCATCTATTTGGTGAACTTGTATTAAGTCTTGAGACGAAAAATAAGACAGATTTAGCTATCAAGTGGACCACACTGTAAAAGGCAGTAGAGGATTGAACGTTTACCATTGAAACCATTTAACGGTTGCAGAAGTTTTGGATCATTATGAAATTTGTTTTTCCTCTTCATCCAGGTCTTTGTGGCCTTATGAATAGATTGAATGGAAAATAAATGTTGTAGTGGGCCCTGCAAAATTTTTAATGGTGAAAATCAATTTTCCTGCCGCTCTGTGGTGTAATCTAATTGATCTTTGGGTATGATATTTTTTTTTTCGATAATGCTCCGAAATGATCTCGAAATATTGATGAACGTGGTGGATATAATAAATACATAATTGTGGGCCCATGTAACTTTGATATCTTTTGAACCGTTCGTACAACTCGGAGTTCGAGGAGCGTCAGCGGCCGATCCTCTTGCGAAGGAAAAGCAAGGGCATTTTTGACCTTTGGTAAGGCATCCGTACAGCTGGGGCTTATTCTTGGAAGGTAAAATGTGGTGGGCTTCGTCTCAGAAATGTGCCATAAATGGGTCGTACAGTCAGAAATTTCTCAGGTAACGCCCCAAGGTGTACCCGCTTAATCCGCTCCCGGTCTTCTCTGGTATTCCGTGAGCCAATTTATCAACGCTTTCAATCCATTTTAACATATCATTTTAAAATGTGAACCCAAAAAAGTGGTATATCGAGGCTAAGTGGGCCAGCACGTAAAACAATAGGAATCGGTTGCCTACGTTGGAAACTTCTTGGGCACCAGAGAAGTTTTTGATCAAGTTGATATTTGTGTTTTCCTTTCATATATGTACAGTGACCTTATGAACAGGTTGGATGACAAATAAACATCAGGGTGGGTCCTAGGAAGATTTCAACCATCGCGTCATTGTAATTACTGATTGGCGATGTGTGCCCTATTTGAGCTTGGATCTGCCTCCATTTTGAGTTCATGACTTGATATAATAAGTTAGAATGAATGGATGGCATGGATAAAACATATACATGACGGGACGCAGATTGCGTCCTACCCCCGCCCGGACCCTAATCCGTCCAGGCAGGGCTCTGTGGAGCCCTCCGTGATGTAACTGTTTCATCCCGCCGTCCAACGAATTTTTCAGAAAATTTTAATATGTGAACCAAAAAATGAGGCAGGTCCAACGCTTGAGTGGACCACACCAAAGGAACCTGCACTGATATGACACCCACCGTTGAAACCTTTCTAAGGGCCCACGCGATATTTTTTTTATACCATAAAACCTATTCATAAGGTCACGTAGACGTGGATGAATTGAAAACACAAATATCAGCTTGATCCGAAAATTCTCTGGCTCCCAAGAAGTTTTTAATGGTGGACATTCAATCCCGACTTTGTGGTCCATTCAAGCGTTGGACCTGCTTCATTTTTTGGTTCCCATATTAAAATTTTTTGAAAAATTCGTTGGACGGCAGGATGAAACAGTTACATCACGGTGGGCTCCACAGAGCCCTACCCGGACGGATTACGGTCCGGGCGGGAGTAGGACGCAATCCGCGTCCAATATCACGGGGACTCACAGCATGGTTCACTGTACGCGTTGAATCCATTCAAAGTCAAGCAAAGTAGTTATTCAAAGCCAAGCAAAGTAGTTTTGAAATATATTTAAAATGGTTAGGTGCTTCGTACATCAGCCCTTTTTTCAACGTGGTTCGTTGGAATTTCTATTACTATTGCTCTAAATCATTACGAAGACGTTATAGTAAGCAGACGGACGCCGAGTAACTCACGAACTATTATGTTTAGTAAAGTGTGCGGCTTACTATAATTTATGTGTGACATCCACACCGTTCATCCATTTTTTCAGATCATTTCAGCGAACCATCCCAAAATTAAAGCATATCTAAAACTCAAGTAGAACACACGGCAGGAAACAATGGGAGTAATGACGTCCACCATTGAAACCTTCATACGGCCTATGTTTATTTGTCATCCAACCTGTTCAAAAAGTCACACAGACATGGATGAAGGAAGACATAAATATCAGCTTGATCCAAAACTTCTCTGGCCCCCAAAAAGTTTCAAAGGGGAGACGTTTAATTCCTAATGTTTCTTGTGATGTGGTCCAATTGAGCTTTGCATATGCTTCAATTTTTGGGTTCATGCCCTAAAATGAGATGGAAAAACGCATGGATGGCATGGATAAGACACATATATCACAGTGAGCCCCACAGATCTAGCGTGCTGAGTTGAAAAGTAAGCAGTCCGGCTCGCCTCTGTAGACTCCAGGAGCCGTGTTTCATAAGGTAGCGGGCTGTGTCTTGCTTGTAGAACAGTAGCATCTCGACGTGTCTAGGGTGTCAAGACAACTTCAACTCTCGGTTCTTTTACATTGACGTTCTTTTTCCTCCATCCAACGCGGATTTCTGCCGATCTTTTTGCGCTGGGAAGCTAGGTGGGGTCTACCATGATGTTTGTGGTAAATTCACCCGTCCATCCGTTTTTAATCTCATTTTAAGATGTTAAATAAAAAATGAGCTGGATCCAATACTTACGTGGGCCACGTGAGAGTAAACCGTGGGGATTCAACAACCACCATTGAAACACGCATGACCACAAAAGTTTTATCTCAGGCTATGTTTTTTTTGTTTGTTCAGTTCATCCCAATGGTAATTACCTTATAAAACGTTTGGATGGCATGTAAACAGCAAAGCGGAGCATAGGAAGGTTTTAAGGGTAGTAATTTCTTTCCCTAGCTTTTCGCACAATTGAGTCTTGGATCAGGCTCATTTTTGGGCTCACGAGTTAAAATGAGCTCTCAAAACGGATGAACAGAGTGGATTTCTGACAAGGTCTACCAAAGTTCGTACAAAAGGCTTCGGCATGAAATCCACGTGCCCCTTCATCGGGATCTCTGGATGCAGCGTTTGTCGCCATTTATTGAGCCCATATGCTTGGAGAGTACAATGACGGGGATGCAGCTTTGATGGATCCCTAACCGTGGGATACACTGTTATTTATGTGTCTTATATCTATGATAGTATGCAGAAGTGTGAGCCCTCAAGATTTGATGATCTATACGATATGGAACCTTCACAAAGTCGAAGATGAACGGTCCAGATCTAGCAGTCCGCTTAATCACTACTGGAGCAGATGAATCTATTCACCTTTCTGATTCTACGGTATAGATGGCGCCAGATTATGATTTATGGCTTAGATTGTTCCAAGGACAAGCTAAACGGATAAATTTCTATATATACCACTATTACTCTTTTTACTCTCGTTATCCTTAATTATTTTTTCACGAGAGAGCCTTATCCTATTTATAGGAAATGATGAGGAGTTTGGATAAGACCAGAAATTATCTGGTCTTGTCCCTATCTCCTCTTTTTAAATATAAATTCAAACTTGAATTTAAAATCTATCTGCTAACAGAAGAGGCCAAAAGAGGCCTAAACGCTCCACTGGCCTTTGTCCAACATCTCCCACTCAATCACATTGTAGGATAGGCACAAAAAATTTATCCATCTAACTCGCCTAATAATAATCAAAACCAAACATCGCGATCAAAAGAATAAGAGGCGTGGGATCAACTGGATCACCGTAATCTTCTCATAGGTGTTAAAGTATTAAGTGACCACCTAACTAGTACTTAATAACCCAAGCTTTGCAATGTCTGTCCTAGTCCGCATGACCATAATGGATGGAGTTAACTCTCGATCTGGAGTACTTGGCCAACATACGCACTTATCCAACTTATCGAGTTATTTTTAAAACTCAATTTTTCACAAACTTCGACTAAAATCAATTTAAAGCAATACTTATATATATATATATATATATATATATATATATATATATATATACTTTTAAGAAAGAATATTGTTTGCAAAAGTCTAATAAAAAATAACTCGATACTGCCAGCGGATAAGTCTTCAAGTGCGTATTTATAGTTCTAGAAACTTAGTGTAGCTGTCACGGGATCTTCCCCACGCAGATGTGTAATTTAGAATCAATCAAGCTTCTTTCCTAGTGTAACTGAGTCTGGCCAATTAAGGACTTTTCGTCATAGTACACTAAAGTAGTGACACTCAATCTCATCCTCCTATACACAAGAGGATGGTAGCTAAAGACATAAAGAGTCACCTACAGGACTGGCTACTCGCACATTGCAATGATTAGATCAAATCAAAGCAATCTGTATATAAAAGGTCCCAGCACATGGCTATAATCCACGTCGTAAAGTAAATAAAACTAGGTATATGTCGGGTTTACAATATGCAGGTTATTCTACATGAGGTAAAACTCATCTCATAACCCTGGCTATTAATCCAAGCCATAACATTGATCACATGAAAAGAAACGGTGCAATTATGTTATTTGACTTGATTAGTCTCATCTTCAATCTTTTAAGATTGTAGGCGGATACGACTCACTCATATCCTTATCCTTTATTATTTACAATAAAGAGAAGTCCATACCTCAGTGTATGAATATCGTCCCAAATGTACCTCTCTTGTATATTTAAGGTTGGTCAACCCGTGTGAGTGGGTGACCGGCCTGCCTACAAAAAATAGAAATCCTACATGATCTCATGGTAAATATTGATGATCTACTTACCTAGTTAATATAAGTACTCAATACCGAATAAATGGAATGTGTTATTCATTAATGAAAGATCAAATGTACTAGATACAAACTTATCGCTCAAGCTTTCCTCAATCCCATCTGCCTAACGTGAATGTGAAATAGATCTCTTGTTATAGGTTTTGTCATGGGATCAATCATTATCTCTTTAGTAGAAATGTAACAAGGGTGACCTTCTTATCTTTCACTTGATTACGGACGTAATGATACTTGATCTCAATGTGCTTGGACTTCTGGTGATGTTTAGGGTCCTTTGCCAAGTCAATGACAGAAGTATTATCTATCTTCAACGATATAGGCTGACGAACGCTCGGTATAACACCCAGACCTAGTAAAAATCTGTGAACCCATACACACTTCTGAACTGCAGCACAACATGCAATGTACTCGGCCTCCATAGATGAAAGAGCTGTGAATATTTATTTCTTACTCGACCATGAGATAGCTCCCCCTCCGAGTAAGAATACATATCTTGAAGTAGACTTTTCCTCGTCGGCATCATTACCCTAAGTAGCATCAGAATATCCTTTGAGTTCGAGGCTCGTGCCTTCATAACACAACATTAGGTCTTTTGTACCTCTGAGATAACGAAATATACGTTTGATGGCTTGCCAATGAGACTGTCCCGGGTTACTCTGATAATGACTGACTATACCAGCTGCATAACTAATATCCGGTCTGGTGTAAAGCATAACATACATTAAACTCCCTACTTTGCTTGCATAAGGTACTGAGGATATGACCAATTTTTCAGCATCAGTCTGGAGACACGATTTTCTATCTAACTTGGTAGCTTTATCCATAGGGATTTCAACAGCTTTTGAATTTTTCATCCTGAACCGCTATAAGATCTTTTGTATATATGTGGCTTGAGACATGCTTACAAATTTCTTAGGGCGATCCTTGATGATTTTTACTCCCAAGAATAAAGTTGGCTTCACCGAGATCTTTCATCTTAAACTTCTTCCTAGGATTACAGGTCAAGCAGCTAAATGATAGAATCTTCATTTGTCAAACCAAGTATGCAAATGATTTGGTGAAAAGGTTTGGTCTCGAATCTGTCCATACTTATCATACTCCCATGAGCACCACACTCAAACTCTCTAAGGATGTCAATGGCAAAAGTGTGGATCAACATCTCTATCGAAGTATGATAGGAAGTCTACTATATCTCACAGCCAGTCGTCCTGATATATCCTTTAGTGTGGGAGTGTGTGCTTAGTATTAGGCAGATCCTAAGGAATCTTACCTGACGGCTGTTAAAAGGATCATTAAATACATAGCAGGAGCTACCTCTTTCGGACTGTAATATCCATTTGAAACATCCGCCATCATCGCTGGATACTCTGATGTTGATTGGGCTAGAAATTTGGATGATCAAAAATCAACAAGTGGAGGATGCTTTTATGTTGGAAACTGTCTGGTCTCTTGGCAGAGTAAGAATCAAAACTCTATTTCATTATCTACTGTCGGGGCTGAATACATTGCCGTTGGAAGTTGCTGTGCACAACTCCTTTGGATGAAACAGATGTTGCTAGACTACGGGATTGAACAAACTACGATGAATCTTTTTTGTGATAACACAAGCGCCATCAACATTTCAAAAAATCCTGTTCAACTCTCTCGGACCAAGCATATTGACATTCGTCATCACTTTATCTGAGAACTTGTTGAAGACAAGATTATTGTATTGGATTATGTATCCACAGAAAGGAAACTCACAGATGTGCTCACTAAACCTCTTGATACAAATAGGTTTAGTGATCTGCAAAAATCCATTGGAGTATGCACTCATTAATAATATCCTAGTCATCATGATCCTCATAGGTAAATCTTCACATTAGGACATTCATGGTTAAGTATCAACCAAAAATCTGAACCTCATGAATTTTTATTTTTATTTTGGGATGCCAAATTATGGCATTCTCGATGAGATCTAGACTATGTCGATATCATCGATACTCAAAGTTCGATGATATCGATATTCACCATCGATGAAATCGACGAATCTCGGGAATGCAAGATTATAACCAGTGGTCCTTCCCAACGGCTAAACTGTCACAATATCCACTAGATACTAGCCTTTTTCCAACGGTCATCAGCACGGTCTTTAATGTCATTATAACGTGTGATCGATGCCATCAATGAGGGATTGATATGATCGACAGCGCTGCTATAAGAACGAGGGTGTATTCAATTTCAAATTCTCATATTCCCTCCCTCTCTGGTTGCTTCTTCTTACCTTTACCTGTCCCTCACACTGAAAAATCATAATCAAAGGCAAAGGTAAGTCTCTTCCTCAATCTTCAAAATCAAAGACCAAGCAACCTAGCAAGCATCAACTTATTCCAGTGGAAAGACATCCAGCCACTGTTGTTGAACGTCTAGTTCTTAACAGTGCCATTGAGCCTTTCAGTGTGGACCTCCTCCTAGAAGTGATAGGATGACAAAATATTCTGAATCTTGGTGATTCTTATCAAATAGGGGTGATACATGACTTCCTCGGTAAAAGTCATGTTATTGGTGATGATCCACCGTGCATTCAAATCGAATTTGTGCATTACTCCAAATACATCACTCCCATCACTTTAGGTAATCTTTTAGATCTCGAGGTCACTCGAATTCTAGTAACCAATCAGAATCTTAATGGTCTAGGCGTTTGGGGAGAGGTAACTCGCACACTATGTCAAGGGACCACTGTTCCTCGAAATGATGATAATTCACTTCACATTAATCATCTTGGATCCACGTTTAAAATCCTCCATAGCATTTTTGGGTCCAATGTCTATCCATGTGACATGAATGGTAATCATCTTTCTCCTTTTGTGCTGAATGTGTTATATGATGTGTATCAAGAAGTTCAAGTGTGCCTCCCAACGCTTCTTCTCAAGCAGTTAATTCGTATCATCCAAGGCAACCATCAGAATACACTAGCCTTTCTTGTACTCATCTCTAAACTAGCTCATCATGTTGGCCTCCTTGCCACATCTAATGTTGTTCATCCAGAAGCATGGTTTGATAGTGATGCAGCCCAGGTGGCTCAACAGTTATGTCTCACTTCATCTCTTCCCGAGAATAATGCTCCCCTGCAGTCGGCCGCTCAACATGCTTAACCTTCATGTCCTCCTTGGGGATCCAATTGAACGCCACTACTAAGTCCGGAGTCTATCACAAATCGCCAAGCTCATAATCTCGAACGTCACCTACTGAACGGGATAACTAGTATGGAGGAGCGCCTTTACAACTGTGAAAGGCGACTCACTGTGATTGAAGAGAAAATCGACGTTCTCCAGCAAACTAACCAGCAAATGGTAGATTTGCTCACACATGGTGATCCTCGGAGACGGTAGAAGCTGACTGGGAAAGTTCTATGTTGCTGCGATTTTTCACACCGTCTTATTTTGGGTTGCTCATTTTTTTTAGGGCTAAGATTGGACGGGTTTGTCGTTTACACTGCCTGATTGTTATAATACTGCCAAACTGGGGCAGTATATGCATTGGATATTTTTGGATATGGCTGGTTATAATTCACCCATATTTACTGCCATGTTTTATCTAAATGATGTGGAATGCATGTGATGTTTTGATCATTCTTCTATTTGCTTATATCACTGCTCTATTTGGTCTGCTATGCATTTATAGTTTCTGAAAATGATGTCGGATTAATCAACTGATTTGATCATTATACATCTATCTTTTATAAATGAATGTTCCCTGGATGATTGGTTCTCTTAAATACTTCACACTTCAGTCAATATCAACTGCTATAACCTTTGTTAATGACTGACAAAAAGGGGGAGAACAATTCAAACACCCTGAAAGGAAAATTGTATATCTACTTATGATTGGTGATGATACAGGTGTTAGGGGGAGCAGCTGTAAGGTGAAAGGGGGAGTCTTGTTATTAGGGGGAGCAACTTCTAAATGTTAGTGTATATAAACTAGATAACATTGTACAATTGTGTAAAGTTCATGTACACACAATTTAAGATGTTAGTATAGAAGTTGTTCTAGGGTGTTTTGGTATTTTGTCATGTAATTGACAAAGGGTGCCTCAACCGGATGTGCGCCTGAACTTGCCACAGTTAAATCTAAGCCTCACATCCCATGTCCCAAAACACCAGGTGAATAAAACCCTTAAAATTTATTAGAATATCATAGGGTTTTTGGGTTAGAAAACTTCTTTTACAAAATTCAGAAAATTTCTAAGTTTTCTACCTCTGTTGATTTATCGATAGACCTATCGATCGATAAGTGCTGTCGATGTCCTCGATGATCAATCGATACCATCGAAATGAGGACCAAAGATGTCCATCAACCACATATTCTTCTTGACGGAATTATCGATGTATCGATATCCTGATCGATATCATCGAAATTTGAAACTCGAGTTTATCGAAGTTGATTCGATAAAATCGACAGCAGAGCTTTTGTGTCGCTGTTTTTCTAAAGAAAATCATGAAGACCTTCAATATATCTAAGTACTCCTCGATATCCTCGGAATTCAAAAACTGATGATATCGGAAGGCCTTCGATGATATCGGTCTTAGACACTGGTTTCCATCAACATTTTTCAGGTGTTTTTTTTAAAAAAATCTTGGATCGAGGGTCACTCGGTAGAATCGATATTCAAATATCGATGATACCGAGGCCGGATCGATTGCATCGAGAAAGGACATAAACTGTACGGTAAGCTCACTGGTAAAATCTTTGGATTTATCGATGCATCGACACGACTATCAATATCATCGACATTCAAATTCCGATGATATCAGTGTACCTCGATCATATTCTAGACCTGAAATTTCTCTTAAAGCAAGTCTCTCTCATTTTTCAAATGTCGAGGAATCGATCCTCGTATCGATAATATCAAAGTTCAAAATCTGATGATATCAATGCATTTTTTGATTCCCTCAACCAGCTGGCAAAAGGTTTCATAAGCATATGACATTTGAGTTTGTTTCATCGAGCGGCCAGTCAATGAAATCGAGAGTATACGCTCGATGATATCGACCCTGCTCGATGATATCGAACTCTATCATAAATGTGACCGTTTTATATCCATTGGAACTTTTTTCCTATATATAGAGAACTTGTATTTAGTTGCTGATAGAGAAAGAAGAGAGTGCTTTTGAGTGTTTAACCTTAGATCATTTACCCAAAGCCCTTTCTCTCATTGAAGTTCATCCTCCAATCCACCCTCATCATTGATATTCAATAGAGTGATTGGGGAATGAACTTCCACATTCAAGGATCCTCCAGCTACTATCTTAATGGCAAATCATTAAGCTGGGATGCCTTTAATGCATAGATGATTGGAATCGCTCTATTTCCCTTATAGGAAAACATTTAAGAGAGTAGGATTTCATCATAGACTTGACCCAACCTGTCGCCATGTATTGGTACATTTTCTGAGTTGCGGATCAAGGAAGCTGAAGTTCTTCATCAAAGGAGGAGATCTTCAACAATGCGCTGAAAGGGACTCATCTTCTTATCTGTAAGTTATTAGAGTCTAGAGGACCCTTGTGATCATTCCTTTGTAGGATTGGGTTTAAGGTGTTTCTCACCCCTTGCAAGTCCTCTAGGAGACCTCCGGCGGGAGTATACGTAGTGGGTGCGTTGTGTTGACCCTTGCTCTGTGGAGAGCATAAACAGTTATGGTCTTGTAGAAGATCCTCGGCCAGTGTGCTTAAAAGTGGGTGCGTTGTGTTAACCCTTGCTTGTGAGAGCATAAACAGTGAGATTCCTTGTGTGAATCCTTAGCCAGTGTGCTTAAAATCAGGTGTTATGTGTTGAACCTTGCTCATGGGAGCATAAACAGTCAGCCTAGGTGTAGGTTGTAAAGGTTAAAGGTGAACCTGATTTAAAACCTTGGGTTTGGGGTGAACCGTGTGAAACCTCCTTAGTGAAATCTGGTATACTCAAGGGTTGAGTGCGATTACCGAGAGTGGAGTAAACAAGTAGTCGAACCACTATAAAAATAACTATGTTTGAGATTGTTATTGTCTTCCATTTGCTTATGTGATTTCCTTAAATACTTTCATATCTTATTATTTGAGATCACACCTCACACACACACACACAGTCATATCCATCATAAACTAGTTTGCATATTGTTCATCTCTCAAATAGTTTGTGACTGGATCCTCTACCAGGCTTGAAAGCCAGTAGAGTTGCTCTTGAGTAATCCTAATATATGCTTGTTGTAAGGATTAGAGTGATAGGATTTTAAATTGTTATAAAATTATTAAAAAGTCCTATTCACCTCCCTCTAGGACATATTGGAGTATTCCTACTTCAACTAAAACGGTCTTTACTGCAATTTCACAAATATCCTAACTTGAGACATTTAAGTTTGTATAAGGTCATTTTCCTAAGGCTAAGTTTGTCCAAATTATGCTCTGATACCAACTATAACGCTCCGTGTTTTCATGACCCAAGTATATCACCCGTATCTCAAAAACCCGAGTGTTAACCTTAAGGGAGGGTCAAATTCGAGTATACATTTTTTTTCCTTCATTCAAAGTAAGCAGTTTAGCGTAGAATGGAGAAATAGTATAAATGAGAATTTGTATTTTATTTAGAATGTACAAGAGATTTCCCATAATGACTTATACAAACAAATGTCTACAAAATAATAAATACATGAATTTTACAATTTATACAAGTAAGATAACTAAATGCACATAAAATCTAAGCCGCAAGATCGTGCAGCTCCTCCTAGCAATACAACCGTGCGTCCATGGCACCTAAGCACTGTTCCTCATCAAGTCTGATCATATACATAATCTGAGCTACCTGTGCTACCTATACGATTGTATAATTCATGGATGAGTGGCCAACTCAGTGTGAATTCCTCTCAAGATTACACACCGCCGCATTAAGTAAGCATAGTTATAAATAAAGCATACAAAACAATACATGATGTAGGTCCTATTATGTGCATGGATACGTGAATGCAATCATCGCCCTGAGGATGCTTATCCGTGCGGACAGTGGGTTCGTCACCCATTCAATCATCGACCTGGGGAAAACATTTAGTCAGACAAATATGTACATCACGTACGATGACAATAGATGCTGGTCTGTGTCATGTATGCATGATTAGCCAACCCGTTATTAGTCCAATTACAACTAGCCATTTTAAATAAGCTCAAAGATCACTACGGGGGCTCGTCACCAGCATAGGCCGACAACTCGGGCATAGGTCCTATACCACCATCCCCGGCTCATGAGGCTACCACCTTAGGATGTTTAATGGAAACCCTTCAACTAGTGGCCAATCGTATTAAGTATATGGGGCTTACCATCGCATGGTTGTATAGAAATGGTACATCGAGCCACATAGGGCGAATACCAAAATCGAGCCACATAGGGCAAATGTCAAAACTGAGTCACACAGGGCAAATGTCAAAACTAAGACACATAGGGCGAATTTTGAAACTAAGCCACATAGGGCGATTGTTAAAACCATGCGATAAAGGCCATCCTTGAAAACCACTTAACACAAAAACTCATGGATGGTAGGCCCACATCAATATCCAATTCAAACCGTTATTCAACAACCACTAAGTCGAAGGCCCATTATAATCACAATCAACTAGGTTACATTCCAAGTATGGGTGTACATTTATAAGTGGGGGTTTCCCACTGATGTACCATTTTAAGTTCCATAAGCAAACCACAAGTAATCCACAAGTATGAGAAAATATGCAGGATAATTATTAAACATGTTATCTAGCATATCAGTTTCAATAATTAGCACATACACTCACAAGGAAAGATATCAATTAACAATTCAAAGTTAAAATAAAACTATTGCTTATGCTAATGGAAAAGATGGAAAGCTCAATGGGAAGAATCATCACCTTATATTTTGAATTGCCAACCGATGTTGCTAGGAAGCTCGTTCCCTTAAAATCAAATCCTACCATAGATCAGGATGTACAATTAGATTCAAGTTCTACATACTACCTAGGGTTTTAGATCATAGCCTAGAGAAATCTTTTAGGGTTTTCATTCTAGGACGCGGATTGCCCCCACACAACACCTACTAGGACGAGGGACGCGGATTGCATCCTACCCCCGCCCAGACGGTAATCCGTCCGGGCAGGGATCTGTGGGGCACACCGTGTTGTAAGTGTTTTATCCACGCCATTAAATGTTTTTTTCCGATAATTGTAACATTTGAGCCAAAAAATGAGGTAGGTCCAAGCCTTAAGTGGACCACAAAGCGGAGATTGAACGTCCACCATTAAAAACTTATTGGGAGCTGGGGAAGTTTCGGATCAAGCTGATATTTATGTTTTCACTTCATCCACCTCTAAATGACCGTATGAATATGTTGTATGGTAAAAAAAAACATCACGTTGGCCCTTAGAAAGGTTGCAACCGTGGGTGTCATTATCAGTGCAGCTTCCCTTGGTGTGGTCCAGTTAAGCCTTGGACCTGCCTCATTTTTTGGCTCACATGATAAATTATCGGAAAAAAGCGTTTAAAGGCGTAGATAAAACACTTACAACACGGTGGACCCCACAGAGCCCTGCCCGGACGGATTACCGTCCGGGCGGGGGTAGGACGCAATCCGCATCCCTAGGACGAGTCCATCTGGGACAGGTAGGACGCACTCTTCGTCCTCTATAACAGAGTTACACGCAACATGAGTTCTTGGTTCGTCTATAAAACCATGCAACACTTCCTACCATCTTACAGATCCCAGCTAAAGAAACACATTCAAGTTTTTCAACATGGAGAAACAAGTATTTATCTCCCTTGTTTTGGCTCTCCTGGTCGTAGGTAAGTGGTTATGCCTTAGCATTTTCGTGCTACATTCGGTGAATGTAAGTTGATCTAGTGGGCCACCTTTTGGATGGGTCATGACAAATGTAGCCATGTGATCATCTTAGATGTCCAATCGGTAGCTGGCAAATGGATGCCTCATACAGTAAATAGATCATTGTCCACGTTCAAGGACACAAATAAAATCCTTTGGATGGTTTGGATCATACCATGGACGTGAAGTTTCACTAGATCAACGATTCGATTAGTATAAAGCATCATTACTGTATTTCTGCGAAGATAAGAAGAATATGCATTCCTTTTATTTAATGCCTGTTTGATAAATGTGTGTTAGATCCATGCTGTTCATTGGGAAGGTAGCGCCTGTTTACATTCATTGGTCCAAAACTCAGCCCGGTTGACTCATCCGGTAGACCACAGGTTACAAAATAAATGAACGGCTAAAAACGTTTTTAGCCATCCATTTGTTTCGTAACGAATCCCACGTCTGCACCCGTTTCATATTTTGATTTTTGACCGAGAGCATGATGGCTTCTTTACGGCGGATTGCGTCCTTTCTCCGGATTTTTGACCGAGAGCATGATGGCTTCTTTACGGCGGATTGCGTCATTTCCCCGCCTGGACCATAATCCGTCCAGGAAGGGCTCTGTTCGACCTACGGTGATGTATGGGTTCTATCGACGCTGTCCATTCATTTTTTCAGAATATTTTAGCTCAGGAGCCTAAAAACGAGGCAGATCCAAGACTCAAGTGGGCCACACCGTGGGGATTGAACAAACACCCACCATAAAACAAAAACTTGTTGAGAGCCACTGGTGGTTTGGATCAAGCTGATATTTGTGTTTTCCCTTGATCAAGGTCTACATGACCTTGTGAACAAGTTCGATGGCAAATAATCACCGTCACGGTGGCTCGTTGGAAGGCTTCGAGGGTGGATGTCATTATCACAGCTGCTTCCTGGGTGTGGTCCACTTGAGCTATAGATCTACCTCATTTTTTTATTTTTTTTTGGCTCACAACGTAAAATATTGATCTGGAAAAATGGATGGATGGCATGGATAAAACCAATAAATCATGGTGGGCCCCACAGACCCATTTCCGTCCATGGTCCGGGTGGGGCAGGACACAAGCGGCTTCCTTCTTTGTGAGCCATCATAAAACTTAACTGCAAGGGTCTTAACTGTGTTAGATAATGTCGAGATTGATTAATGACCATGTGGTCCTTACTCTTGCCCCGGTGGTGGACTCACACAAGAAAAAGAAAGAAAGAAGAGATTAACGACTATCGATAACTGTCTTATGATTTCAGGAGTGCAATCAACAAAGTTGACCGTTACAAATAGGTGCCCATTCACAGTGTGGCCTGGCACGTTGAACAACTTCGGCAAGCCCCCATTGTCCAAAACAGGGTTTGAACTCGCCCAAGGTGCATCCGAATCACTAGATGCACCCGTAGGATGGCAAGGCCGGGTCTGGGGCCGAACCGGTTGCTCCACAGACTCTAATGGAAGGTTCAGATGTGACACAGCGGACTGTGGAAGTGGTGTAGTCGCATGCAACGGCATGGGCGCCGTACCCCCGGCCACCCTAATCGAGTTCACATTCCAGGGTGACGGTGGCAAGGATTTCTATGACACGAGCCTAGTTGACGGCTTCAACGTGCCTTTTTCCGTTGCCCCACAAGGCGGAACCGGTGATTGTACTGTTCGTGGTTGCCCGGTGGACGTAAACGCCATCTGCCCACAAGAGCTTCGGGTCACTGCACCGGCTGGCGGCGCGACCATTGCATGCAAGAGTGCTTGCGCAGCGTTTAACAGTGACGAATATTGTTGCAGGGGTGCGTACAATTCACCAGGTGCATGCAAGCCCACGAACTATTCCATGATATTCAAGAATGCATGCCCTTTGGCTTATAGCTATGCCTATAATGATGGTTCCAGTACTTCTACATGCACCGGTGCCGACTACATCCTCACCTACTGCCCAGGAGCTTATTAATATCCATATAAAAGGTTTTATAGACTATTTGAATGATCATGTTTGTTTGGGAAATAAGGTCCTTGTTATTGGACACATCTGAGGCACTATGTATTTGTAATCCATGCATTGATATGATTAAAACTCGATGGCCCGTACCGTAAATTTATATGAAGTTTGTTTTTCAATCTTTGTGCGGCCCCTCTTGCATTAATTTGTTGCGAATGGTTTTTTTTTTTTTTTTTTTTTTTTTTTTTTTTTTTTTTAAATTATTTTTAATTTTAACACTTGCTTCACAGTCCGCAATGAGTACTCCGAAACGCATGACCACATGTTGAAACTCTTGTGAGTCTACTACCGAGGCACGAGTAAGGACCCGCCATGAATGGGTCTAGAATTATCGATTATCAGGTGATTCGCATGGCCCATCTAGTGGCAAACAATGTATATATATGGCAGGGTTCAAAAATCACGGTGGGTTGAAACCTTTCTAAATGGGTCCTTTTATAGATGTAATTGTTGGGGGTGGGAGGGTAAGGGTGCAAAGATCTTCTTCTTCAAAAACAATCCATGAATCCAAGAGGTAGAAAATCGGTACGATGAGAATTAAAAAATAAAAAACTAATATGAATGGGGTTTCTATAATACACTTAATATGACTTATATAAGCCTTGTGGTTATTACTTTTCTAAAATAGTAAACTTTCCCAAAATATTAATCTTTCTGAAATTAGTATAAATAAGTAAACTTACTCAAACTCTCACACATGATTAAAAAAAGCATTAAGCTATCAAATGACTTTCTAAATACTTAAACAATTAAAATTAGTAAATTTGACTTTGAATTCAAATTTACCCCTTAAAAGTTAATTGAATTTTTACTATAACAATTGGCGAACAATAGCCTTTAGTATTGTTTAAGACATAAAGCTCATTGATTTCTTTCCAACATCATATCATATGATTCTGAAAATGGTCATAAAATTATGGTCGTTGGAAGCTATAGTTCTCATTAAGTATTATTTTTTTTCTTTGCCCCATCTCAACCCATATAGCTTTATTTCTCTCAATCTTAGACCCTGTAAGATTATCCTTAACTTGTCTTTATATATTTTCCATCCACTTGAAAAGAACTCATCCTTGAGTTTTACTATAGTAGTCCATTACAACGACCAATGTTTGTAGCATGTCTTCTTTGACTTTGCCGACAATTGATAAGGTAACCTACTCATTGGGATCCAAATTTCATTCATAAGATGATACTTTATAAAATATCATCGTAACTTTCTTTTCTTTACAAACCTCCATATTTGAGGTACCAACTTTCACTCCGTTTGTAAAAATGAATTTGCAACTCATTAACCGTTGATTCTAGCTTCATTAGTTACTCTCAATCAGTGTTTGTTGCCCATGTTGCTTTCATCTTTACTTCTGATCTTTGCTATGTGCACTTTGGTTTAAGTGTTAAAAAATATGCAAATCTATCAATTACTTCCTATACGTTAATCACACAAATATATGCATTGATTTATAAGGGCTAACCATACAAATCTATCCATTTATTCATGCATTTAAACCCTCCAAATCTGCCCATTGATTATCCAAATATGTCCCTTAATTCATGTGTATATAAACTCAATCACCCATCAGTCCATCCGTCTGCCTAACTACCCATCTATCCATCCCTCTAACTAAACATCCATCCATACATCCAAACATACATGCATAAATTCATCCATCCTCACATACCAAACATGCATCACACATCATAACCACACACAACACACACATGTAAAGGATACCAGAGTTGTGTGTGTGAGTTGTGTGTGTTTCATGGCGGAAGACGTGTTCAAGTAATAAGGGTGGAGAGGAGAGAAAAATGATTGTGTGAGTGATGAGAGAGGAGAGGAAGAGAAGAGTTTGGGTGAGTAATCTCTCGCATGAGTTTTTTTAATTTCCTTTCAGATTGTATTCTCTCTTTTGAGTTGGATTTTTATTAAATATCTTTTAATTATTTTTTTTCTTGATCCTAAGAAAAATAAAATTCTAGGGTTCTCTACATTGGGTGAGTTGTCTCACATGTGGGTTTCTTGATTTTCTTTCTATTTTAATTATTTTATTTCTTATTTAATTATTTTTAAATTGTCCATCTTTATGCATCTTGCTTTTATGACACCTTTATATTTGGATTTTCATTAAATATTTCCTAAATATTCTTTTTTCTTAATTTAATTATTTAATTTTGAGAAAATCAAGATTTTAGAGTTTTATTTTGAAAATTTCAGATTAATTTTAGAATTATTTCAAAAAAATAGAAACTTCATTTTTATACAAGAAACTTCTATATTTCAAATTTATCAAACGCAGCTCTAAACTTTTAAATTAAATTATAGAGATTGTCAAAGTTTTTCTGTGTAATTTCTGAAAATTTCAAGGACTTTCTGTTAAGTTTCTACAAGGGTTTTTCTGTTCATATTTTGCAACTTCAGGGTCTACTGCGCATTTTCTACGCTAATTTGCACTTTTTTCAGAAATTTCAAAGTTTCAGATGTAATATTTTAGATTTTTTGTAATACTCTAGTTCTCGAAACCTGAGTACACTACTCGTTTTTCAAAAACCCGAGTGTTAACCTTTAAAGCTCAAACTTCACGTACAAATTTATTTTATTTATTTATTTATTTTTATTTTTATCAGAGTTAATAATTTAGCTGAATAGAAACAAATCAAGTATAAGAGGGAGTCCAAATATACAAAACCAAAGATTTGAGTGGCTACCCGAAGGCTTATACAAACCAATGTTTTAAGTTTTTACAATACATGACAGTACAAATAAAATACGAATGAAATTAGGAATATAGAGTCACAAGATCATCTAGATCCTCTTATTCCATGTGAACACCAATATGCCCATTATCTGCATCTCCTTCACATTGAATATGGTTTGATAGCGTCAATAGCTATCCAAATGAGGTATTGTAAATACTATTGTGTAAATCTAGCACCCGTAGTGTTGTCAAATTTTTTTGTGCCAAACCATTTAGTATTTGTATCATGCTTTGAGTTGAAGTGATCAGGTTCGAACATTTCAAAGTTTTCTGGATCTTCATCGAACTTGCCTACATCTTCAAGTTGAAGTGAAGAGTGTTGAGGTTCATGGTTTTAAGCTAAAAATCAAGAACTCAAGTTCAAGTTTGAAGTTCAACTCCTATACGTTAAAGACTCAAGAACTCAAGCGTAACTCAAGCTCACGTTTAAGTGGTGGAACTCAAGCTTCAATTATCACAAGATATCAAGATTCGAAAGCGAATGATGTTTCATTTGTTCTTACTCACAAACAGGTTTGGATGACCCTAGATTGACCGTAGGTTGTGTCATATTCATTGCATATTTTATGTAGGTCATTTCATATGTTTATAGGTCATTTTCTCGACTAGTCTTAGACCTTGTTCTACTAGTCCAAGTACTGGCTCGACTAGTTTAAGCGTTTTCTTGACCAGTCCAAGGTTTACTGCTAATTTTTAGAATTTTCTATTGGACTCTCGACCAGTCCTGGAGACTACTCGACCAGTCGAGTGAACAGTACTCAACTGGTCATGTAGTCTCACTCAAAGTCCAACAAGCTTTTCTAGTCCCACTTGACCAATGGAGTGTATTACTTGACCAATTGAGCAGGCCACTCGACCAGTCGAGTAACGGTCTTATCTTATTGTGCCAGAAAATTTAAAATTTTGTTGGTCCTTCGACCAGTCGAACCGACCCTTAGACCAATCAAGTGAACAGTATTTTCACCTATAAATAGAGCACGAATTTCAGAGTTTATTCATTCATTAAAGAAAAATCAAGACACCACTCTGATAGATAAGTTTGTGATATTTTTAATCTATATTGTGCTCATTTAATATTCTCTTTAATTAATTTTTGTTATTTGATTTTGAGATCTTTATTCCAATATTACTTTAAGAAGGGATTTGTGTTTTTCCCTTTCTTGAGATCAAAATCAAATCAAGCAAGCCCAGGTTGATTTAATTTAAAAATCATTTAGAATTAGAACCTTTTCATCTGTGAGACTTGACATTGAACATCTTCGTCTACATCGGATTGGTTCTACCGGGCTTCTTCAAAGAAGAAAAATCTCTTTTTGGTTTGTCTGAGGTAATCTAGGAAATCTCAGAGTGTGGGGTTTTTGGAATTGGGTAAGCCCAATCAAAGACACAATTGTGAAGGTTTTAAGGTGAACCTTGGAAAACCTTTTTTCATAGTGAATGCTAATATCCCGAGGGAGTGGATATTAGGAGTGGAGTAGTTCACTACAAAAAAGAGGGTTTTTAGCGACGAAACTTTTAGCGGCGAAACTACTTTTCGTCGCCAAAAGTCATTTTTAGCGATGAAATAAATTTTCGTCGCTAAAAGTGAGCTTTTAGCGACAAAAATTTTCGTAGCTAAAAATAACACATTAGACATTTAGCAACGAAAATTTTCGTCGCTAAATACTCCAAACATTTTTGCCTAGAGTGGAATAAATTTCTTTTGGCTGCGAAAATTTTAGCAGCTAAAAATACTATATGAGACCTTTAGCGACGAAAATTTTCGTCGCTAAAGACTCGGAACATTTTCTTAAACTTTTAGCGGTGAAAATTTTCGCTGTTAGAAGTCTTGTACTGTACAAGACTTTTAGCGGCGAAAAGTTTCGCTGCTAAAAGCCTTGTACCTTACAAGACTTCTAGCAGCGAAAATTTTCGCTGCTAAAAATAAACTAACATATCTTTTAGCGACGAAACTTTTCATCGCCGAAGGTTTCTTTTTTTAAAAAAAATATTCCAGTTCAAAATCCGTACAAAATTTCTGATATACACCTGTTAACAATTAATTTCATCATATTCATCCTGATATAAACATTTTATCATATTCGCTACATAAACTTTTAGCGGCGAAAATTCTCGTCGCTAAAAAACACTATTCAAAACTTTTAGCAGCGAAACTTTTCGCGACTAAAAATTTTCAAAATATGTATGTTTTTAGCAGCGAAAATTTTCGCTGCTAAAACTAAACTAGCATATCTTTTAGCGACGAAAATTTTTGTCGCCAAAAGTTTCTTTTAAAAAAAAATATTCTAGCTCAAAATCCGTACGAAATTCCTGATATACATCTGTTAACAATATATTCCATCATATTCACATTCACATCCACCTAAACCCAAACTACATAAAGTTTTAGCGGCGAAAATGTTCGTCGCTAAAAAATACTATACAAGACTTATCCAACTAAAAAAAAATATTTCAGCTCAAAATCCGTACAAAATTTCTGATATACATCGGTTAACAATATATTCCATCATATTCATATTCACATTCACATCCATCTAAACCCAAACTACATAAAGTTTTAGCGGCGAAAATGTTCGTCGCTAAAAAATACTATACAAGACTTTTAGCAGCGAAAATTTTCGCTGCTAAAAATAAACTGACATATCTTTTAGCAACGAAAATTTTCGTCGCCAAAAGTTTCTTTAAAAAAAAAATATTCCAGCTCAAAATCCGTACAAAATTCCTGATATACATCTGTTAATAGTATATTCCATCATATTCACATTCACATCCATCTAAACCCAATCTAAATAAAGTTTTAATGGCGAAAATGTTCGTCGCTAAAAAAACTATACAACACTTTTAGCAGCGAAAATTTTCACTGCTAAAAGTCTTGTACAGTACAAGACTTTTAGCAGCGAAAATTTTCGCTGCTAAAAATAACCTGACATATCTTTTAGCAACAAAATTTTTCATTGCCAAAAGTTTCTTTTTTTAAAAAAAATATTCCAGCTCAAAATCTGTAAAAATTTCTGATATACACCTGTTAACAATATATTCCATCATATTCATCCTGATATACACATTTCATCATATTCACATTCACATCCATCTAAACCCAAACTACATAAACTACATTCATCCAAACACAAACAATCTTATCTATATCACATTCATTCATGCATAAATACATATAAACTTAACATCATAAACAAATAAACAAAAAATCACAAAGATGAAGACGGAGGTGGTGGGGCATCGGTGGATAAGCGTGCAGCGAAAGCTTGAAACATCTCCGTCATCCGTCGCTCATGCTCCACCCACATCTCCGCCATTCTCCTCTCCTGCTCCTCCCTCTGCCTCACCAACTCCTCCTCCATCCTCCTCTGCCTCGCCAGCTGATCCTCTATTCTCCTCTCCTGCTCCTCCCTCTGCCTTTTCTGCTCCTCCCTCTGCCTTGCCAGCTCCTCCAGGTTTAGGTTTAGGTTCAGGTTATAAGTATAGGTTTTGGGATTTGAGAATAGGTTTAGGGTTTAGGGTTTAGGAAATCGGGTTTGGATTCGGGATCGGGTTTAGGTTTGGGTTTCAAGTTTAAGCTTAGGTTAAGGTTAGGGAGTTAAGATTAGGATTAGGTGTAGGCGTAGGTTTAGGTTTAGGGATTTGAGAATACATTTAGGTTTTAGGTTTAGGTTTAGGTTTTAGGTTATAGGTTAAGGTTTAGGTTTTAGGTTTAGGTTACTGTTAGGTTATAGGTTATAAGTTTAGGTTTTGGTTTAGGTTAAGGTTTAGGTTTAGTTTTAGGTTAAGGTTTAAGTTTAGGTTATAAGCTATAGGTTTAGGGAATTGAGAATTGGTTAAGGTTTAGGTTTAGGTAATCAGGTTCGGCTTTGGGATCTGGTTTAGGCTTGGGTTTTCATGTTTAGGTTTAGGTTTAGGTTTAGGTTAGGGAGTTGAGATTGGGATTAGGTGTAGGTTTAGGTTTAGGGATTTGAGAATAGGTTAATGTTTAGGTATAGGTTTAGGTTTAGGTTTTAGCTTATAGGTTTAGGTTTTGGTTTTAGGTTTAGGTTAAGGTTATAAGTTTAGGTTATAGCTTAAGGTATAGGTTATAGGTTTTTGTTTAGGTTGAGGTTATAGGTTTTGGTTTAGGTTTAGGTTTAGGTTTAGGTTTAGGTTTTAGTTTATAGGTTTAGGTTATAGGTCATAGGTTTAGGTTAAGGTTTAGGTTACAGGTTTTGGTTTAGGTTAAGGTTATAGGCTTTGGTTTAGGTTAAGGTTTAGGTTTTGGTTTTATGTTAAGGTTATAGGTTAAGGTTATAGGTTTAGGTTAGGTTTAGGTTTAGGTTATAGGTTATAGGTTATAGCTTTGGGAATTGAAAATAGGTTAAGGTTTAGGTTTAGGAAATCGAGCTCGGGTTCGGGTTCAGGTTCGGGATCGGGTTTAGGCTTGGCTTTTCATGTTTAGGTTTAGGTTTAGTTTAGGGAGTTGAGATTGGGATTTGGTGTAGGTTTAGGTTTAGGGATTTGAGAATAGGTTAAGGTTTAGGTATAGGTTTAGGAAATCGGGTTCGGGTTCGGGATCGGGTTTAGGCTTGGGTTTTCAAGTTTAGGTTTAGGTTTAGGTTAGGGAGTTGATATTGGGATCAGGTGTAGGTTTAGGTTTAGGGATTTGAGAATAGGTTAAGGTTTAGGTATAGGTATAGGTTTAGGTTTTAGCTTATAGGTTTAGGTTATAGGTTTAGGTTTTGGTTTTAGGTTTAGGTTAAGGTTATAAGTTTAGGTTATAGGTTATAAGTTATAGGTTAAGGTTATAGGTTTTTGTTTTGGTTAAGGTTATAGGTTTTGGTTTAGGTTTAGGTTTAGGTTTTAGTTTATAGGTTTAGGTTATAGGTTTAGGTTTTGGTTTTAGGTTTAGGTTAAGGTTATAAGTTTAGGTTAAGGTTTAGGTTACAGGTTTTGGTTTAGGTTAAGGTTATAGGTTTTGGTTTAGGTTAAGGTTTAGGTTTTGGGTTTATGTTAAGGTTATAGGTTTAGGTTGGGTTTAGCTTTAGGTTATAGGTTATAGGTTATAGCTTTGGGAATTGAGAATAGGTTAAGGTTTAGGTATAGGAAATTGGGTTTTGGTTCAGGATCGGGTTTAGGCTTGGGTTTTCATGTTTAGGTTTAGGTTTAGGTTAGGGAGTTGAGATTGGGATTTGGTGTAGGTTTAGGTTTAGGGATTTGAGAATAGGTTAAGGTTTATGTTTAGGAAATTGGGTTCGGGTTCGGGATCGGGTTTTGAAGCTTAGGTTTAGGTTTAGGTTGGGGACGTGAGATTAGGATTGGGATTAGGTTTAGGTTTAGGGATTTGAGAATACATTTAGGTTTTAGGCTTCCATTTAGGTTTTAGCTTATAAGTTTAGGTTTTGGTTATATGTTTAGGTTATAGGTTAAGGTTATAGGTTTAGGTTCGGTTTAGGTTCAGGTTATAGGTTATAGCTTTGGGAATTGAGAATAGGTTAAGGTTTAGGTATAGGAAACTGGGTTCGGGTTCGGGTTCGGGATCGGGTTTAGGTTTGGGTTTTCAAGTTCAGGTTTAGGTTTATGTTTTAGGTTTAGGGATTTGAGAATAGGTTAAGGTTTAGGTATAGGAAATCGGGTTCGGGTTCGGGATCGGGTTTAGGCTTGGGTTTTCATTTTTAGGTTTAGGTTTAGGTTAGGGAGTTGAGATTGGGATTTGGTGTAGGTTTAAGTTTAGCCTAACCTACACTTAAACCTGATTTCCTAAACCTAAACTTATAACCTTAACCTAAACCTATTATTAAATCCCAAAACCTATAACCTCAATCAAAACCTATAGCCAAAACCTAAACCTAAAACTTAACCTATAACCTAAACCTTAACATATAACCCGAACCCGATTTCCTAAACCTAAACCTTAATGTATTCTCAAATCCCTAAACCTAAACCTACACCTAAACCTAATCTCAACTCCCTAACCTAAAACCTAAACTTAAACTTGCAAACCCAAACCTAAACCCGATCCCGAACCCGAACCCAATTTTCTAAACCTAAACTTATAACCTTAACCTAAACCTAAACCTATATAACCTTAACCTAAACCTAAACCTAAAACTTAACCTATAACCTAAACCTTAACCTAAAACCTTAACTTATAACCTAAACTCAATTTCCTAAACCTTAACCTATAACCTAACCTAAACCTAAACCTATAACCCGAACCAGATTTCCTAAACCTAAACCTAAATGTATTCTCAAATCCCTAAACCTAAACCTACACCTAATCCTAATCTCAACTCCCTAACCTAAACCTAAACCTAAACTTGAAAACCCAAACCTAAACCCGATCCCGAACCTGAACCCGATTTCCTAAACCTAAACTTATAACCTTAACCTAAACCTATTCTCAAAAATCTCAAAACCTATAACCTCAACCTAAACCTAAACCTATAACCTTAACCTAAACCTAAAACTTAACCTAACCTAAACCTTAACCTATAACCTTAATTTATAACCTAAACCTATAACCTAAACTCAATTTCCTAAACTTTAACATATAACCTAACCGAAACCTAAACCTATAACCTGAACCCGATTTCCTAAACCTAAACCTTAACGTACTCTCAAATCCCTAAACCTAAACTTACACCTAATCCTAATCTCAACTCCCTAGCCTAAACCTAAACCTAAACTTGAAAACCCAAACCTAAACCCGATCCTGAACCCGAACCCAATTTCCTAAACCTAAACTTATAACCTTAACCTAAACCTATTCTCAAATCCCAAAACCTATAACCTAAACCTAAACGTAAACCTATAACCTAAACTCAATTTCCTAAACCTTAACCTATAACCTAACCTAAACATTAACCTATAACCCGAACCCAATTTCCTAAACCTAAACCTTAACGTATTCTCAAATCCCTAAACCTAAATCTACACCTAAACCTAATCTCAACTCCCTAACCTAAACCTAAACGTGAAAACCCAAACGCAAACCCGATTCCGAACCCGAACCCGATTTCCTAAACCTAAACTTATAACCTCAACCTAAACCTATTATCAAATCTCAAAACCTATAACCTAAACCTAAACCTATAACCTTAACCTAAACCTAAAACTTAACCTATAACGTAAACCTTAACCTATAACCTTAACCTAAACCTAAACCTTAACGTATTCTCAAATCCCTAAACCTAAACCTGCACCTAATCCTAATCTTAACTCCCTAACCTATACTTAAACCTTAACTTGAAAACCCAAACCTAAACCCGATCCCGAACTCGAACTCGATTTCCTAAACCTAAACTTATAACCTTAACCTAAACCTATTCTCAAATCTCAAAACCTATAACCTAAACCTAAACCTATATAACCTTAACCTAAAATTAAAACTTAACCTATAACCTAAACCTTAACCTATAACCTTAACTTATAACCTAAACTCAATTTCCTAAACCTTAACCTAAAGTTATAACCTAAACTCAACTCCCTAACCTAAACCTATAACCTAAACTCAATTTCCTAAACCTTAACCTATAACCTAACCTAAACCTAAACCTATAACCCGAACCCGATTTCCTAAACCTAAACCTTAATGTATTCTCAAATCCCTAAACCTAAACATACACCTAATCCTAATCTCAACTCCCTAACCTAAACCTAAACCTAAACCTAAACTTGAAAACCCAAACCTAAACCTGATTTCCTAAACCTAAACTTATAACCTTAACCTAAACCTATTCTCAAATCTCAAAACCTATAACCTTAACCTAAACCTAAACCTAAAACTTAACTTATAACCTAAACCTTAACCTTAACGTATTCTTAAATCCCTAAACCTAAACCTACACCTAATCCTAATCTCAACTCCCTAACCTAAACCTAAACCTTAACTTGAAAACCCAAACCTAAACCCGATCCCGAACCCGAACTCGATTTCCTAAACCTAAACTTATAACCTTAACCTAAACCTATTCCCAAATCTCAAAACCTATAACCTAAACCTAAACCTATATAACCTTAACCTAAACTTAAAACTTAACCTATAACCTAAACCTTAACTTATAACCTTAACTTATAACCTAACCTAAACCTAAACTTATAACCCGAACCCAATTTCTTAAACCTAAACCTTAACGTATTCTCAAATCCCTAAACCTACACCTAATCCTAATCTCAACTCCCTAACCACACCTAAACCCGATCCTGAATCCGAACCCCATTTCCTAAACCTAAACTTATAGGTTATAGGTTATAGGTTAAGGTTAAGGTTTAGGTTTTAGGTTTAGGTTTAGGGTATTTTTGTTTATGATGTTAAGCTTATATGTATTTATGCGTGAATGAATGTGATGCGGATAAGATTGTTTGTGTTTGGATGAATGTAGTTTATGTTTGGGTTTGGGTTTAGATGGATGTGAATGTGAATATGATGAAATATATTGTATAATAGGTGTATATCAGGATGAATATGATGAAATATATTGTTAACAGGTGTATATCAGGAATTTTGAGCTGTATATATATAAAAAAGAGACTTTTAGGGATGGAAATTTTTGGGTAGGCCAAATTTCGCCATAGTTTTCTGTGAAGCACTGAGAAGTAAAGTGATGAGTGAAGGATTTCTAGAAGGTCTCTCCAAGCAATTGCATTTGTTTACACCCGAGAAAATGGCTGTTGGTCTTGCTCTGTCAGATTCAGGAAATACGGATTTCAGAATCAGAGGTAAGTTGAGTTGCTTGGAGGAATGTATCACACGCTCCACGAATGACATGGTGTATTTGTATGACGTGAGTTTTGTTTTTAGTATTCTTTGAGTTGCTTGATTTGGAGATAAGTTTTGGAACATCTGTTCTAAGATACCTTTGTACAAAGATTCCTATTGCATTTATTTTTTCTCCCATGGTGTTTTGCATTTAAATCTTGGTCATTTTTTCAGGGAAAATTTTCTGCATGGCACATTGAGGAATTATGTACAAAGCCTACTTCTATATGCAATGGTTTTTTTTTTTTTTTTTTTAAAGTTTGGAACTGTGTTCTTCACTTATGTAGGAAGAAGAGGCTCTCATTTCAGCTCATAGAAAAGAAATTGAAGAGACGATGAAGATTGTGCGTGGAGTAAGTCTATCCTACATCGACTCTCTGCTACCCTTTTAACTGTCGATATGGACTCCACTATAAATTATTGCTAATGGCGAGTTCTTCTTCTTTGCAGATGCTTTCAGACTACCGAACAAGCTGTAGTTGTTCATCAACCAAGCAAAAGTCATACCCAAATCTTGCGTTGTGACTTTGTATTATTTGTGGAACCTAATGTTGTGTAATAGTTTGATTGAGTTTGTTTTGAAAACTTTAAATAGTAAACAAGTGAGATTGATTGTTTGATTGAGTTGTTAACTATTTTATTGGTATTATGGCTTTCATGATTGATTGTTTCATGAGTGGATTGAATGAATGGATTAGTAGTTTAAATAAATATTTTAAAAAATTAAACATTTTTAGCCTCTATTTGTAACCGAGGCTTGGATGGATTTACTAGTTTGGGTTTAGCTGGATGTGAATGTGAATATGATGAAATATATTATATAACAGGTGTATATTAGGATGAATATGATGAAATATATTGTTAACAGGTGTATATCAGGAATTTTGTGCAGAATTTTGAGCTGTATATTTAAAAAAAAAAGATACTTTTAGCGACGAAAATTTTCGTCGCTGAAAGTGGAACGAATTTTTGTAGCAGCGCAAATTTTCGCTGCTAAAATATCTTGGAAATTTTTTTGGCGGCGAAAATTTTCGCTGCTAAAGGTCTTGGAAATTTTTTTGGCAGCGAAAATTTTTGTTGCTAAAATCTAGGAATTTTTTTTTTTACAGCGAAACTTTTCGCTGCTAAAAGTCTTGTAATTTTTTCGCAGCTAAAAGTCTTGGAAAAATTTTTCGCGGTGAACATTTTTGCTGTTAAAAGTCTTGGATATTTTTTGGGCTCTTGGAAAATATTTTTAGAGGCGAAAATTTTCGCTGCTAAAAGTCTTGTAATTTTTTTTTTTGTAGCGAAACTTTTCGCTGCTAAAAAGTTTTGGATATTTTTTTGGCGGCGAAAATTTTCGCTGCTAAAAAGTCTTGGAAGTTTTTTTGACGGCGAAAAGTTTCGTTGCTAAAAGTCTTGAAATTTTTTTTGGCAGCGAAAATTTTCGCTGCTAAAAGTCTTGAAAATTTTTTTGGCAGCAAAAATTTTCGCTGCTAAAGGTCTTGGAAAATTTTTTTAGCGACGAAAATTTTCATCGCTAAAAAGCTTGCATTTAGCGACGATTTGAATTTTTCGCTGATAAAAGCCTTGTACATCGGTCTTTTAGCAACGAATTTAGTGACGAAAATTTTCGTCGCTAAAAGGTTTTAGCTGCGAAAATATGACTTTTAGCGACGAAAATTTTCGTTGCTAAAAGTGGTGTTTCTTGTAGTGGTTGTGTGGCTATTTTCTAATAGTTGATGTACACACAAACAAACTACTATAATTTCTGGAGTTGTGGTGGATAATTGAATGTGTTAATGTGCAACGTCTCAGAAAAAATCTATATAAAGACCCGAGTACCACCTCAGCCAGAAATCCTTAAGGATCGTATTATGTAGAAATTAGACAAAAATTAATTAAGTATTAAACTGAATTAATCGGTGGATTAGCTTAAACCACTATTTATACAAACAGTAAGTAAAAATTAGACGAAAATTAATTAAGTATTAAACTGAATTAATCGGTAGATTAGCTTGAACCACTATTTATACAAACAGTAAGACCCAAAACCATCAAAATCACTGACTCAACATTACTTAAAAACCTAGGAGAAATCCCAAAACCTGTTGCTCTCGGGAGCACATTGAAACTCCGATGACTGCGAAACTATAGGATTATGACTGTCTTATTGGGCTTGACAACCATCGCAAAAATCGAGATCAAATAATGTCTAGAAACGCACAACTTGAGCCCTGACCAAAGTGTGTGAGAAACGCAAATACCTTTGAAAAATGTAATGAAACTTAAGTAAATTGGCCCGTTGGCTTACGTGCAAAATTGAGGATTTTGGACCGTCAGTTTCTAACTGAACTTCACCCATGGATCAGAGAAATTTCTCTACACATGTCTGTATACTTGTGGCCCTGATCGAGTGACAACAACCGTTGATCTGATATAGGTCCCTCACGTTCGATCGGCTTATCCAATCGCATTAAAACCACATCCTGGCATAGATCCATCGTCAGGGAACTTGCCTTGCGCTGTAAGTGAGTAGTGGACCTCCAGGTGAGCCTCGTTCACTTGAAACAGACGCCCTTTAGCTATAATCTAAGTATATCATGGCCATGGGGCCATTTGCACCAGTTCTGGGCCTATATAAAGCCCTTAAACCACCCCATACCTATCCCATACAAATTTTCTATAACCCTAGGAGTGAGAAGAGAGAAAGGAAGAGAAAAAAGTAGGGAGTGAGGGGAAATCCTTGGGGTTTGCTGAAATAGGCGGTGACGACCGCTTTACTTGAAGTAGGAATATGCTAATATGTCCTAGAAGGGGGTGAATAGGACTTTTTAAAATTTTATGCTTATTAAAATCCTATTAGTCCAATCCTGAGTAAATAGACATGAGAGACATCAGGATATCATCAGAGTAACTCAAATGGCTTCCAAGCCAGATTGAGGATCAAATCATAAAACTTATTTAAATGATAAACATGGAATGACTTATAGTTAATGATGGATGTGACTGTGTGTGAAGTGTGAGCAGTTATGAAGACAGTTAATGAAATCACACAAGTAATTAAAGATAATGAACAATCACAAAAATAGTCTTATAGTGGTTCGATTACTTGTCTACTCCACTCCCAGTAGACGCACTCAACCCTTGAGTGTGTCGGATTTCACTAAGGAGGTTTCATAGCGGTTCACCTCAAACTTAAGGTTTTAAATCAGGTTCACCTTCAACCTTTACAACCTACACCTAGGCTGACTGTTTATGCTCCCTGAGTAAGGGTCAACACATGTTTACAAGACTTGTCTTGAAATATTTCAGGTTTACAAGAATGATCGAGAGACCTTCGAGATCATCGGAATTTGAATGTCGATGATATCGGTACCCGTGTCGATGCATCGATAAATCCAACGGATTTCTCATTAAGCTTGCTAGACAATTTATGTCCTTGTTTGATGCAATTGATGTTGTATCGATATCATCGATATTTGAATATCGATTCTATCGAGTGGCCCTCGATCATAGATAAACACTCCTGAAATATTTTGCTAGATATATGCGAGTCCAAGATTGATATCATCGAAGGCCTTCCGATATCATCGAGATTTGAATTCCGATGATATCGAGGGGGACCTCGATATATCGATGATCTTATGATTTTTCTTAGTAAAAACAGGGACTCGTTTTCTCTGCTGTCGATTTTATCGAGTCAATGTCGATAGACTTGAGTTTCAAATATCGATGTCATCGATAGGGGTATCGATACATCGATAATTCAGTCCAAAAGAATATGTGGTTGCTAGACATCTTTGGTCCTCATTTTGATGGTATCGATTGATCATCGAGGACATCAACAGCGCATGTCGATAATATCGAACAGTATATCGATAAAATCAACAGAGCTAGAAAACTTAGACATTTTTTGAAATTTGAAAAAGTTTTCTAACTCAAAAAAACATATGATATTCTAATTGATTTTAAGGGTTTAAAATACCCGGTGTTTTGGGACATGGGATGTGTGGCTTCGATTTACCTGTGGCGAGCTTGCACACATCCGATTGAGGCAGACGCTTTGAATTGATATTCCTATGAGACTCTGCAGTCTAGCTGACTCAACACTCACGCTAATTGACAAACCAGGGCACTTTCAATCTCCCCCTTTGTCAATTACGTGACAAAATACCAAAACACCCTAGACTAGCTTCTATACTGACATCCTAAATTGTGTGTACATACACTTTACACAATTTTACAATTCTACTCTAGTGAGCACACACATAATAATTTAGAAGGATTCAGCATCTGCTCCCCCTGTCTGCAAACTCCCCCTATCTTGGTGCAGCTGCTCCCCCTAACACCTACAACACCATACACACACAAGGACACATTTCCTGTTGGGGTGTTTGAAATGTTCTCCCCCTTTTTGTCAGTCATTGGCAAAGGTATAACAGTTGATATCGACTGAAGTTAAAACAACGTTGGAGACCCAAAATTCAGAGAGCATACATATATAAAGTATAAATGTATAAGGATAAAATCAGATTAAGCAGACATCATTTTCAGAAACTATGGATGAATATCAGATTAAATAAAACAGTGATAAAAGTAGATAGAATAATCATTAAAAAACATCACATGCATTCCATATCAGACACTAGATAAACCAAGGGATCTTAAAACATTCTCATGCCAAAAAAGAAAGATGTGAATTATCTCCAGCCATTTTCAAAAATATCTAAAAGTGAACTGCCCAAGATTGGCAGTAGATAAATCATTTTTAAAAAAAAAAAACACAGAGCCCCTACATGGGCATACACAAAGAGAGCATATTCCTCACTCAAAGGATATTGTCATAAAAACTGTGTCAAGGTCTGTAAGTCAGTAATTCATCACATACACAGATGATCATAGGGCATTCAAAAAGATATTTATGCCCTAGGCACTCAAGAAGACTTCAGGAATGTGATGAATGGAAGGATGCTCTATAAGGAACAAGAGCCTAGGTAAGCTTATGGAGTAGGTAGGAAATCCAGAACTTGTTTTGTAGCATGTTGCAACTCTTCCATCATGTTTTTTTATCTCTGAAAGACATGCTTCACAGTCATCAAGTTGCTTCATCATATGAGATTGTTTGACCAGAAGATCTGCTACAATGTTTTGTTCTGAGAAAGCCTTCATGAAATTTATGGAGTCGGGGTGGTGCACAGGAACGTCCTTGCCTGAGGTTGGAACAGTTCTTCCTTCACGAAACACACTATCAATGATGTTCAGTTTGCAGATATCCACGCAATTGAACCAGGCACACGGGTGCGGGGGATCATTTATAGGAGGCAACCCAAATTGATGTGAAAGCTTGGACAACAGACATGGGAAAGGAAGTGTAGTGATGGATTCTCACACAGATTATCTGTTGTAAGAGTAGAGTGGGTAAACATACTGGGATACCTAGCTGAACATCATATAGTATATTGAGAATGTATGGAGAGAGCTTGTTGTCAAAAACTTCACATGGATAGACATTTGTGCTTAAGATGCTGTGAAGAGCTTTGTAGGCAGAATTAAGATGCTTAACATGAAGAACATTTTTTGCATTTCTGGGAATTGCAGCACCGTTACATAAAGCTCGAGTAACTTCTCCCCATATACCAAGACCATTTATATTTCATTATGATACAGATATCATAGTAGCTTCTACACCAACCAGACAACTTATCAATCTAGGGGTGATATCCTCAGTTCAATATATCACAACGACTAAAATGAGAGGAGGATCCTTTTCAACATTGTAGATTAAGCTGAGGAACTGATGCACCTGGAATCCACTTCCAAAATTCAGGATATTTCTCCATCCAAATTGTTCTAAGACATTGATGATCCCAAAAGGTTCAATGCATTTACTGTGAACGGCTCATTCTGCCACAATCTCTAAGTTGGAAAATGAAGAAGAGGTAGTTGCATGCTGCTTACCTTTCTTATTCTCAATTGAAGTGCTTTGAGGAAGAACTAGATCTTTGTCTTTAGGCATCTTGAAAAAAAAGAAAACCAGATTTGGGAGATGAAAAGCCAAGTCTGAGATCAACTGCTGAGGCTCTTTTTCCTGTTCTTCTGATAGTTACCGAGCAGTGACCTTCGATCTTATTGAACATGGTCTTGATGCCATCGATAGTCCCGAATTTTGATTTTCAATTAAGAGTTCTAGAGAGGATCAACCGTCCTGACGCTTCAGCTACCTAGAGGGACATTGATGATATCGATTCATAGTCGATGTAATCAACATTCAAAATGACCAATCGACGGATATATCGAAAGTGAGTATTTTTCAAGTTTTTCTGCATCTCGACAATCTTTCATGTATAGGATAGTATATCTCTTACACAACTAGTATTTCTAGCAAAATTTTGTACATGCTTTGTACAGAACAAAGTGTATAAACATTGAAATGTTTATATTCACAAAAAAAATTGAGACGAGAAACCTCAGATTGTATCTTTGGAAGCTCAGTAAAATTGCATCATTTCAGCAAGGATCCAGATCTTGATGCATGACCTGGACATGTTTCTTCATTCTCAATGTACCTAGACATCAGTCCTTTCTTTGCCTTTGATGATGTAGCAGTGGTTGTTTGTGCAATGACCCTTCATTACTAATTGTCCTTATTGGTTTAGGATTTCGCATTCTTGTTTGTTGAATTTGACCACATGCCCATTATCACAGATTTGAGATATGCTTATAAGTTTATGTGCCAAACCTTTTATGCAGAAAGCATTCTCATTTTTGAGCAAATTAATCCCTCTTATGATTCCCTGTCAAATTACTTTAGCAGTGGTTTCATCTCCATAGGTAACTATCTCATTATAAAGATTCTTATAGTTTGAAAGAAGGGACTTGTCACCTGTGACATGTCTTGAGCAACCACTGTCTAGGTACCACTTAGTGTCATTGCCTGTTAAATGATTTG
The DNA here is from genome assembly GCA_021015155.1 of Magnolia officinalis. NCBI lineage: Eukaryota > Viridiplantae > Streptophyta > Magnoliopsida > Magnoliales > Magnoliaceae > Magnolia > Magnolia officinalis. The sequence continues at coordinate 38,959,751 of JAJHSJ010000013.1, forward strand.
AGTGAGTAGCAAGACAATTTTTCTTTTTCTTTAATTACCCACTTTGAGACAAGATTCTTAGATTTAGTTTTCTTATTTGATTCAACCACTTGATTTAATGGCTCCTTCATTCTGTCAATCAGTTTGAGTGGTAATGGTTGTACATTTCTTTTGTTCAACTTATAACGATCTGAATCACCACCTAAATGACAAGCTGGGTTAGTTCCTGTGTTGCTACTGAAGGCATCAGATTTTTCAAGTATTTGTGTTCAATACCCAATTTTTGTTCTAACTTTCTCATAGCCTAAGCCATTTTTGTTATTTCCAGATTTTCTCATGCCTAAAAGTTTTTCTAACTTCTCACCACTTTGGGAAAACTTACAGTTTAGTTTGGCTATGTTTCTGGATTCTTCTAACTTAACCAGGAGTGTATGATTTTCATTTTGAAGAATCATGTTTTTCTCATTTAATATTTTAATTTGTTTACTTAATTTTTCAGACTCAGATTTAAGGGAAATGTTAATTCTTTCAAGTTTGTTGTTATCTGAATGATATTGCTGCAAATCATTAATTAGATAAGTATTTATGTCTAAAGTTTTATCCAAATCTTTTTGCAGCAATTCCTTTTTATTTTTAGCCATTCCAAGTCTTCTGACTATGTTGATGCTATGGATATAAAGTTGATTCTATTCATCTTGTAGTTTATTCTGTTCTTCTTCTTCTTCTTTTGCGGATTCCTCATTGTCTGATGGAAATGATTCAGTGGCTTGCTGTTCTTCCTTGTTTTCAGATTCTGTGGGAATGATTGGAGCAGTGGAGATCACAAGAATTTTCAAGGATTTCTGGTTTCCATCGCTTTCTAAGTCACTATATTCTGAGTTTGACTCCTTTGTATCATCCCATGTGGCGGCAATTGCTTTACCCTTTATTTTTCTGTTTGGGCATTCAGTAGATAAGTGTCCATACGTCTGACAGGCATAACATTGAGGTTCTTTCATCTTTTTACCAAATTTACCTGTAGAAGGTTTGTTGTCCACCTTTCTACCTTTGGAGGGACGACCACGATTCTTCTGAAAGAACTTCCTGAATCGTTGTGCCAGCAAGGCCACTTCCTCTTCTTCATCATCTTTTTCACTTCCACTGTCCTCATTTGGTGTTTTCTTTGAAGTTTTTAGAACAGTAGTTTTGGATTTTTGGGTTTGTTTGAAGTGTAGTTCAAAAGTTTGTAAGGGACCTACCAGTTCTTCTACTTTCATTTCATCAATATTCCTATACTCTTCAATAGTTGTTACTTTGGGATTAAACCGTTCTGGCAGTGATCTAAGTATTTTCCTACAAATTTTTGGAACCAGAACTTTTTCTCCCAATCCACCCATGGAGTTATAAATGATATTCAACTTTGTGAAGAACTCCATGAAAGTCTCATGCTCTTCCATTTTGAGATTTTCGAATTGTGAGGTTAGCAGTTGTAGTTTGGACCTCCTCACAGTGCTTGTGCCTTGATGGGTTGTTTCCAATAGATCCCATACTTCTTTGGATGTCCCACACATACTTATTTGATTGAAGATATCTTGGGACATGACACAGTAGATGACGTTCATAGCTTTAGCTTCAGCAGTTTATTTTTCTTTATCAAACGTCGTCCACTTCTCTTTGGGTTTGGGTTTTGTTATGGTTGTGCCATTGTCAAGTACAATTTGTTCAGATAGTGGCACATATCCACTTTAACTATATCCCAAACATCATGATCCAAAGATCTCAGAAAGTAGTGCATTCTAGCCTTCCAGTATGCATAATTTGAGCCATAAAAAACTAGAGGCCTAGTGACCGATGGTCCCTCTCCTTTGGCCATATTCCTAACTTCAGTCAAGATCACTATCTAGGCAATGAAGCCCTTAAAGAGAGACCCGCTCTAATACCGATTGAAAGAGGCGGTGAAGACCACTTTACTTGAAGTAGGAATATGCCAATATGTCCTAAGGGGGGTGAATAAGACTTTTTAAAATTTTATGCTTATTAAAATCCTATTAGTCCAATCCTGAGTAAATAGACATGAGAGACATCAGGATATCATCAGAGCAACTCAAATGGCTTCCAAGCTAGATTGAGGATCCAATCATAAAACTTATTTAAATGATAAACATGGAATGATTTATAGTTAATGATGGATGTGACTGTGTGTGAAGTGTGAGCAGTTATGAAGACAGTTAATGAAAGCACATAAGTAATCAAAGATAATGAACAATTACAAACACAATCATTTTTATAGTAGTTCGACTACTTGTCTACTCCACTCGCGGTAGACGCACTCAATCCTTGAGTGTGCCGGATTTCACTAAGGAGGTTTCACAGCGGTTCACCTCAAACCTAAGGTTTTAAATCAGGTTCACCTTCAACCTTTACAACCTACACCTAGGATAACTGTTTATGCTCCTTGAACAAGGGTCAACACATAACACCGAATTTTAGGCACACTGGCCAAAGATCCACACAAGGAACCTCACTTTTTATGCTCTCATGAGCAAGGGTCAAAACAATGCACCCACTTTTAGGCACACTGGCCAAGGATCTTCCACAAGACCCTAACTATTTATGCTCTCCACAGAGCAAGGGTCAATACAACGCACCCACTACGTACACTCCCGCCGGAGGCCTCCTACGAGGGCTTGCAAGGGTGAGAAACACCTTCGACCCAATCCTAAAAAGGAATGATCACAAGTGTCCTCTGGATTCTAATATCTTACAAATAAGTGGATGAGTCTCATTCAGCACGTTGACGAAGATCTCCTCCTTTGTTGATGAAGAATCTTCTGCTTCCTTGATCTACACAGATGATGTACCAATACAAGGTTTTGGATTGGGTCAAGGTTAAGATGAAATCCTACTCTATAAAATGTTTTCCTATAAGGAAGATAGAGTGATTCCAATCATCTATGCATTCAAGGCATCCCAGCTTAATGATTTACCATTAAGGTAGTAGCTGGAGGATCCATGAATGCGGAAGTTCATTCCCCAATCCACTCTTTTGAATATCAATGATGAGGGTGGATTGGAGGATGAACTTCCCTGAGAGAAAGGGCTTTGGGTATAAGATCTAAGGTTAAACACTCAAAAGCACTCTCTTCTTTCTCTAACAGCAACAATAGACAAGTCCTCTTTATATAGACAAAAGGTTCCAACGGATATAAAACGGTCACATTTATGACAGAGTTCGATATTATCGAGCGGGTTCGATATCATCAAGCGTATACTCTCGATTGTATCGACGGGCCATTCGATGATACAAACTCAAATGTCATACGCTTTTGAAACCTTTTGCTAGCTGGTTGATGGAATCGAAACAAGTATCGATGTCATCGAATTTTGAACTCCGATTTTATCGAAACGAGGTTCGATTCCTCGGCATTTGAAAATGAGAGAGACTTGTCTTGAAATATTTCAAGTTTACAAGAATGATCGAGGGACCTTCGAGATCATAAGAATTTGAATGTTGATGATATCGATACCTGTGTCAATGCATTGATAAATCCAACAGATTTATCAGTAAGTTTGCTGGACAATTTATGTCCTTATTCGATGCAATCAATGCTATATCGATATCATCGATATTTGAATATCGATTCTATCGAGTGACCCTCGATCATATATAAACACTCCTGAAATATTTTGATGGATATATGCGAGTCCAAGATCGATATCATCGAAGGCCTTCCGATATCATCGAGATTTGAATTCCGATGATATCGAGGGGGACCTCGATATATCGATGATCTTATGATTTTTCTTAGTAAAAATAGGGACTCATTTTCTCTACTGTCAATTGTATCGAGTCAATGTGTAAGGCCCACCCCCACAGCACATGATATTGTCCGCTTTACCGAAGCTTACGGCTTTAAAACACGTCATGTCTGTTAAGGGAGAAACCCAACATATAACCACCACAACTCCAGACAACTCTTCCGATGTGGGACAAGTTACGCTACAGTCAACTGCAACAGTAGTTCGCCCAGCACAGTAGCCTGCCAGCCGCACTTGGGGGCCGCCCACATGTGTGCCCACCCACGTGTGCCCGCCCACATGAAACAGTGACCGGGGCGTCACATTATCCCCCACCGAGGGCAGAGCCGTCCTCGGCTCTGATACCATTTGTAAGGCCCACCCCCACAGCACATGATATTGTCCGCTTTGCCGAAGCTCACGACTTTAAAACGCGTCATGTCTGTTAAGGGAGAAACCCAACATATAACCACCACAACTCCAGACAACTCTTCCGATGTGGGACAAGTTACGCTACAGTCAACTGCAACAGTAGCTCGCCCAGCACAGTAGCCTGCCAGCCACACAGTAGCCTGTCAGCCGCACTTGGGGGCCCACCCACATGTGTGCCCACCCACGTGTGCCCGCCCACATGAAACAGTGACCGGGGCATCACATTATCCCCCACCGAGGGCAGAGCCGTCCTCGGCTCTGATACCATTTGTAAGGCCCACCCCCACAACACATGATATTGTCCGCTTTGCCGAAGCTCACGGCTTTAAAACGCGTCATGTCTGTTAAGGGAGAAACCCAACATATAACCACCACAACTCCAGACAACTCTTCCGATGTGGGACAAGTTACGCTACGGTCAACTGCAACAGTAGCTCGCCCAGCACAGTAGCCTGCCAGCCACACAGTAGCCTGCCAGCCGCACTTGGGGGCCCGCCCACGTATGCCCGCCCACATGAAACAGTGACCGGGGCGTCAAACAATGTCGATAGACTCGAGTTTTAAATATCGATGTCATCGATAAGGGTATCGATACATCGATAATTAGTCCAGAAGAATAAGTGGTTGCTGGACATATTTGGTCCTCATTTCGATGGTATTGATTGATCATCGAGGACATCGACAACGCATGTCGATAATATCGAACAGCATATCAATAAAATCGACAGAGCTAGAAAACGTTGAGATTTTTTTAAATTTGAAAAAGTTTTCTAACTCAAAAAATTCTATGATATTCTAATTGATTTCAAGGGTTTAAAATACCTGGTGTTTTGGTACATGGGATATGAGGCTTAGATTTACCTATGGCGAGGTTGAACACATCCAATTGAGGCAAATGCTTTGAATTGATCTTCCTACGAGGCTCTACAGTCTAGCTGACTCAACACTCACGCTAATTGACAAACCAGGGCACTTTCATTTGCTGCAGTGATTCTTTCCTGCTACTCCACGCGTTGAATCGCCTTTACATCTAGCTAACCGATTCGTTCTAACTACGATTTGGGTAAGAAATCCTAACCCTAATCTTGATTTAGAAAGCCGGATTGAGTAATCGACGAGGTAGCTAACCTATTTAATGATTTAGTTACTCGTCGTTCCGTTTTCGGGAACGTAGAATTCGAACCGAGTTCGAAACGAGTACTCCGACGAAAGGCGCGGACTATAAACATTTAGGCTATGGTTTTCAAGGCTATCAATGTCAGCTAATGATTTATGTCTGACTTGATTGCTGCCATATGATCTTAGTTACGACGTTTTTAATATGTTATACATGTGTGAACTATATTGAATATATGATGCATTCCATGTGTTTGTTGAAATGTTTAAATGAATATGAAATTGTGATTTGTGCCTGTCATGACTACAAATCTAGGATTCATGCTTGTCGTATGTATCACGATCTCTTTGTGTAATGAATTGTTATAGTTCATGTCGTAACTAATCTAGTCATGTATTTGGTAATGTGTAGTCTAAGTTTTTGATAAAATGTCTGAATGAGAAATTGTTGATGAATTGTATTTAATAAGGGTATTGAGATAGGATTCTCAATAACCTTATCTATATGTATAGTTTCCTTCATGTAATCTTAATTTCAACTACGCAAATTTAGGATGAAATGCAATGTTTGGTAATATGTTCAATATGTTTGATGAAATGCTCAAATGAGATATTGATTTGAATTGTTTGTCAAATGCTGATATGATTAACATATGTATTTACATGCTACGTTTGAGTAAGATTGGGACTACAATGTGGTCCAAGCAATCGGTAATGATTCCCGTTTGAGTGGCCAACCTAGCTTTGCCACAGTAGATACGTTCAATGAATTCGGGTCGTACAACAATTATCGACCGTGGTTAGGCCACATGGAGTGCTTATGCACTCCATGTCGATTAATTCGGTGTGCGCCCATACCAGTTGAACACGTTAAATAAACCAATTGGCCTATTGTGTGTTTACCATGTATGGACACTACTGCTTGAATCTAAGGTACCACTTACCAATGTAAAGACCCGTTTCAACCATGGTAACACGATCCGGTAAGACTCATGAGCTGGGCATGGTGGTATGGGACACCGTGGTTGAGCTGTCGGCCTATGCTGGAGTGACGAGCTTCCACATAGAGACCAGTGAGCAACCCAAACTCATGAGCCGAATACGGTGGTATGGGACATTGTATTCGAGTTGTCAGCCTACGTTGAGGTGACGAGCCTCCCCATAGTGACCTCGAGTATAAATTCTTGAATTTGCCTATCCACTACTTTTCATTAGGGGTGATGCCCTACAAGTTGCCTATCGTATGTGATTAACTAGGATTGACGACCCTAGATGGATTCTTCGGTTTGGGTTAATGATATAAAGGGAGGTACCTTAGCTTTCCAAATCTGTTGTATGAATAAGCGTAATTAATTACTTGGCTAACACGACCATGCACCGCATTGCATGTGCTTTGGCGAAGAAGTTGTACGTTTATGGAGTTTGTCATGCACGAAAGGTTGACGGAGTCACTTTTGAGGGAGCTTTGCGTGAGGGCATGCATCATTACTGCACACCATCCCTGCATTAACAAGAGTAGCTAGGAAGTGATTTGTCACGCCCCAAACTCAGAAACCGGGCACACAAAATTCCCGATCGCCGAATCCGGAGCCAACAGCCTCGGTAGAACCCCATTCTCGGCTTCCAGCACCCATAAGCCAAGTTCCGATCCTGAGATGCTACAAGGAGGATTTCTAATGATCAATTCGATTCATAATGAGCATAACCACAAGCATAACCCACAAACAATAACCACAAGAGCACCATCACAAAATTCACTATGATAAAAAACTTTAAGTACAATGCGTAGAAAAGAGAGATACAAGATAGTGCTAATAACAAAACTCCAGAAGATCGGCTGCACACTCCAACTGCGGCGAGTCTACGGCTGCGTCCTGGCGTCACCTGCACACATTAATCGTGCATAAGCTTATGGAAAGCTTAGAGGGTGGTGTAAGTGTGTGCGCAATATGAGCGTGCTCAGAATGCAAGGTCAGAGTAATGCGGAATAGGGCTGATGAGTACGCAAATGCAACCAGCCATACCAAGGCTATATAGAACAAGATAGGAATGCAATCGGTTATACCAAGACCATGTGATGAAAGATGCAGCTCAAGCATGCCAATCCTCATGTCAATACAGTTATCAGTCTGGATAATCACCGGGGTCTAGTACACTCTATGCCAGCTTGCCGTCCCTATCCGGACGCACAACTGGAAGAGCGAAAGAGACCTCACTATCCGCCTGCCAATATCGGGCCCGGCTCGTCGATAGCGGACCGATTCCTCAAGCTGGTCAAACTCAACCTAGAAACTGCCCCCTCACTCAGGCGGGTAAGGTCACACCCCTTTCCAACCGACCACGACACAGTGGGAGACGCGGCCTCCTGGTATTCGGCCCTCATGCGCTCGTACATCCACTCGGTCTCGACGTTGGAGTCATCCTCTGGTACCATCGGGTTTAGGAATTTTCACCCAGGGACATCTATGACGCCCGTATGCTAGAACCAATCATTTCCGGTATCCAACCCGGCCACCCACGATGTGTCTGTGGAGGCTATGGCCCTGGTGTCGCTAGGGCATACAATAACTACAATCACACAATGCAAGTGCATGAGTCACACTACCAGTCATGCAACAGTCCTGCGTAAACCATGCGCTCATGCAGAGCAACTCCGCCTATCAGGGAGCCCATAACAGTCTACCCGAAGGCATATGCTATGATCAGTCACCCCTCATCTCAAGCATGCATATG